>CM065704.1:8187130-8252830 GCA_017654935.2 Phymorhynchus buccinoides
GCTGTTGGAAGTGGGCTTCATTTGAATGGGATAAACATGCTGGATTGTGGTGTGGATTTGAGTGGAAAATGGAACATGACTGCTAGCTTCATATAATCATAGTTTGTTCACACAGACAAGTATACACACTACGTGGTAATTTCAACCCCCCAACAAATTACATTTCACTCACTGTTCAGTCTCTGACATTGCGACGACAGGCATTCACTAAGGGAGCTCACTCCTTTCTCCTCCAACAGTTCCCGACAGGTCTCCTCTATTGCCTTTTTATGTTTGATGATGCATTTCTGTCAAACATATCATCATCACTGTCATCATCATCATTGTTATCATCATCATCATCATCGCCAATTTGCATCTATCCCAAATTTGTGTGTTTGCGTTTTTGATCGATATATTTCTGTCAACCACATCATCATCATTAACATCATTATCATCTCTCTTAAAACACAAAGATCATCGTTATCGGTATCACAAAAATAAAGTAATTTAAACAAAAAATGGCATTTTCATAGCGTCTGTGTGTGTGTTGTGTAGGGTTTGTATGATTATAAGTATGCATACATCATGTGTGCTCATGTGCGGTCTTCGATTTTACGACCTTCCACGTACAAAACTTTAAAAGTGAATCAGACAAAGGAGTTCATAGTATCATTGTAAATGAGGTGGAAGGGTATTTGTTCTTGCAAAATTTGTCTATTATAATTAGTCATGTAACTGGAATGTCGATGGCAGTATGGTTTTTATTTGCAGTATTGTATCTATTAAATTTGATTGAGAAGGTGTATGTGTGACTGAGAGAGTGCATGCATACATGTGCAATAATATGCATCATAATCAATCATGCGTCATATCACACAGTCATATATTTTTCTTCGTGCATATTTGACGTTGTGCCTCCAAGTTGAACTGACTCACTGAGCCAGTCCAGGCTGGCCAAACTTTAATAATTTGAATCGCCAATAACTGAAAAAATGTTACTTTCCCTAACATATTTTCACTAGCCCAAAGAAAACACCCCACCCCCCTCCCCTCTAAAACAAAACCCCACACATACACAGGGGGGAGAGGGGGAGAGGGAAGGAAAGAGTGGGAAAGAAATAAAGGAGAGAAGTAAAGAGAACGAAAAATTATAGGAGGAGAGAGGTGGGGGGAAGAGAGAGAGAAGGGGGAGGAGGAGATTGAGGAGGCTCTCTTTCCTTTCTTTTCAGTACCAGAGCTGGCAGGTAGTTACCTGCTCAGACCACTTTAATTAGATAGTGGGGTGGAACTGGAAGGTGCGGCATGTGGTGTGGGGAGACTGAGTGGTTAAAAAAAAACCCCACCAAAACCCAGGTCTGTGCAGTACTGAAATTCACAGTTGTCCATCAGGCTAGTGACTTTTGAAATCTGATCGCCCACATATTTAAAATTACTTAGTTACACTAGCCTCGGGCTACAGGGATAGCAGTTTGGGCCAGCCCTGCAATCAGACCCAGTTAAGCGGGTTTAAGTTTTTAACTCATAAATTCAAGTCGTTCCGGTCATATAATATGTCCAGAATTAATAGATATAGCTGTTCATTTGATGCATTTGCTTCAAGGGAAGTAAATGTGTGTGCACACCAAACTTCTAAACACGCTTTGCTCCCTTAGACCACAATTTTGCCTCTGACTTCGCTTTTGTTGTGGGGAAACTAATCGGTGTAGAGTTTTTCTATTATAAAGCTATTATTTTACTCTATACTATAAATTATTGTGGAGATATCCCCCCCCCCCACGGTGAGACTCGTGGAGAGGGGTGCCCAGGGATCGTCCAGCTCCCCGTATGGAGGCGCGAGGCATCCACCCACTTCCCCTAGATTTAGGACTGGAAGAAATGGAGGCGATGAAAACTGAAAGGAGAGGGTGGGGGTGGGGGGGGGGGGTGATAGAGAGAGACCCTCACCCTGATGTGTCCGGCTCGGCCCAGCCCTTTTCCCACCAGGTGTTCATAGAGCAGCACCGTGCCCAGGTGACCTTGACCCTGCAGCTCCTCCTCCTGTTGTAGAGAGGTCGTCCGCGTCAGAACGGTGCTCAGGACGGGCCGGTGTTTCAGAGATTCGCACACCAGGGCGTACAGCTGTCGAATGTTCTGAGGGGAAAATGTGATGGATAAAGAGGTTCTTTTATATTTGGTAAGTTGTATGTAGAATGTCTGTAGTTCACGTCTTGTAAACTTTAAAGTTAAACTTAAACACTTGTAAATGAGGTAGAAGGGTATCTTTGTTCTTGCAAAATTTGTAGTCATGTAACTGGTATGTCGATGGCAGTATGGTTTTATTTGCAGTATTTATCTAAACTTGATTGAGAAGGTGTATGTGGTCTATGTTTCTTCTTAGAATTTTCATATTGTAACTATTTTACTCTTGTATAATTGTGTGTGAGTGTGTGTGTGCATGGATGTGTTTGTGTCACTGTATGTGTGTGTATCACTGTATGTGTGCATGCATGCGTTCATGTGTGTGTGTGTGTTTGTGTATGTATGTGTGTGTGTGCTTGCGTACATGCTGCGTTCGTGCGTGCATGCGAGTATGCGTGCGTGTGTGTGTGCACACGTGCGTGCATGTGTGCGCACGTGCATGCATGTGTGTGTATGTGTGCGTGCGTGATAGTGTGTGTGTGTGTGTGTGTGTGTGTGAGGAAGAAAGAGAACGTTGCGTGCAATCATCATGTTTATTTTACTCACTAATTATTCATTATTTGTTTGCCTTTAATGTTCTTGCTGTGAGAAAGAGCGCTATACAAATTCCCATTATTATTAGTAGTATTATTTATATAAAGGCGAGCATTGTGTGCACGCGCGCGTGTGTGTGTGTGTGTGTATGTGTGTAAAGTTATGTGTTTCAGCGATTTGCACACCAGGGCGTACAGCTGACAAATATTCTGCAGGCAGAAAAGGTAATCAATGGATAAAGAGGTTCTATTTATATGAAGGCGAGCATTGTGTGTGTGTGTGTGTGTGTGTGTGTGTGTGTGTGTGTGTGTGTGCATGTGTGTGTGAGAACTGTGTGTGTGTCTGTATGTCACAGACAGTGTGACACTGTGAATGTGCACTAAATGCATGTCTATGTGTGCACTGAGTGTGTGTGTGCGTGACACTGTGTGTGTGCACTAAAAGCATGTGTGTACACTATATGTGTGTGTGTATGTGTGTCTGCACATGCGTGCATGCATATGTCACTGTGTGTGTGTGTGCGTGTGCGTGTGCGTGCGTGCGTGCGTGTGCGTGTATGCACGCATGCGTTTTTGCGTGTGTGCACAAAGTTCTACAAGTGCTTGGATGCATGAGTCTGTGTATTCCACTTATGTGTGGAAGAGAGGCAGACGGACATTGAGACATGTATACATATATACACACTCAGTCAGTGACACTGTGACTAGACTAGTGCTAGTGACTAGTGTTGACCACTGGTTAACCCTACAGTAGGAACGATGGAATTAGGTCAAGCCACAGAGATTTTTCCTGTCAAAATCCTGAACCCTGATTTTAGCCATGTGCCAAACACTGAAACAGTCACTTCCTTTGCTTGTTTTTATTGATGGTTATTCTTGGCACTGACCATCCAAGGTTTTTCTACCCGGTCATTCGGGAACGATCTTTTTTTACGCGAAGACGGCCGATCGCGAGAGAGACAAGCGATCCAATATTTGGGTCCAGTTCATTCGATTACCATTTCTGAACGGTAACTAGTACTAACTACTCGCTTTTTTTAAACAAATACTTAGTTACATTTAATTATTTTTCTACAAGTATACCAAATGTAGTGCATCTAGAATGAATCTCAATGCTGCTCAAGGTCTCCACAAGTCGGGAGGTGTTACGTCGAAGCCTGTCCGACATGTTGTTCTCTGCCATGTTGATGTTGATGTTGCGATCTTGTGAGTCACACAAAAAGCTAAAGCCTAATCTGTCTAATGTTTGGGGTTGATGTTGCCCCTTTGAATAAGCTTTATTTTGGTACCAATGTTTTGTTTATTGGTAACAAAATAAATAAGTTATGGCTGTTTGATTCATCCAAACCTTGATACGGTAACCTTGATCAACCTTTTCTTAGCTCATGTAAAAAAAAAGCGGATTCAAAAAAGCTATCATTTTAAAACGTCGTAACTTTCTCAATCTTTGACCGATTTTGATAATTTGGGTATCATTTTAAAGGTCTTGACGGGCTCTTTCCAGTGACATAAATTTAGGATTTGACAACAAGTAAATATTATTTTTAATTTTATAACCATTCTACCTACACTACACTGTAGTGTAGTGACTACAGCCACCACTGACCACTGTCACAGTACGTACCTTAAAACCTGAAGCAAAAACTAAACTTTTCACAGATCCTCGTTTTTGCTCAAACTTGTCTAAGACCGCTGCTGCTTCTGTGTAGAGATCCATGACAACGGTTAGAACACTGTGCAGCACTTGTGCACTATAAATTGAAAGAAAATGCAGCCTATCCTTTAGATAGATCACGTTTGCCACATGGAAGCAGCCATGTTGGCAAGGGCAGTTAACTCCAAACGATCGGTTTTTATTTTCATACGGGCACTTTTCAAGATGGCAGCGCCCTGAGTTTTGTTTGTGTGCATACGTGTCGTCTACAAAGAATCCTGCAAACTCCAGCTAGCCCCTCGTTTATGCCAGTTTGTTTGCCTGAATTTTGAAGATGGCGATGTCTAATGTTAAGAAAGGTGAGTAAAAGTACTAAAAGTGGTTGAAGAGTCGACGTGTGAAAAGGCTGAAACTGTTTCAATCTGAGCTTTGCGAGAACTTTTGTTTCTGGGGATGGAAGTGAACTCAACCTCTGAACCTGGCTCAAAGTTAACTTGGCTAGTAAGTGACAGAGCCAACTAATGTTTAAGCTGTTTGAGAGGTCAGAGGGGCTCCAGGTTTTTTTCCACGTGTAACTGGAACCTGATGAAGTTCTCACAGGTTCCTTTCCGCTGGAACTGGAAGGCTAGCACAGTAGCACTAGCAGCCTGTAGGTAGGAACGACGGAATTAGGTCAAGCCGCAGCGATTTTCCTCGTTGAAAATCCGAACCGCGATTTTGGCTATGTGCCAAACGGTCACTTCCTTTGCTTGTTTTTATTGGTGGTTATTCTTGGCGCTGACCATCCGAGTTTCTTTCTTTCGGGAAGCAGACACCTACTCGGTCATTCGGGAACGATCTTTTTTTACGCTAAGACGGCCGATCGCGAGAGACAAGCGATCCAATATTTGGGTCCAATTCATTCGTTTATCATTTCTGAACGGTAATTATATAATTCTTTAAAACAAATGCGCAGTTACATTTAATTATTTTTCTACAAGTACACCAAATTTGGTGCATCTAGAATAAATCTCAATGCTGCTCAAGGTCTCCACAAGTCGGGAGGTGTTACGTCGAAGACTGTCGGACATGTTTTCTGTCACGCGCATGTTGATGTTGCGATCTTGTGAGTCGCACAAAAAGCTTAGGCCTAATCTGTCTAATGTTTGGGGTTGATGTTGCCCCTTTGAATAAGCTTTATTTTGGTACCAATGTTTTGTTTATTGGTAAAAAAAAGAAAAAGTTATGGCTGTTTTATTCATCCAAACCTTGATACGGTAAGGGCCGGTAATCTTGATCAACTTTTTCTTATATAGCTCATGTAAAAAAAGCTAACATTTTAAAACGTCGTAACTTTCTCAATTTTCGACCGATTTTGATAATTTGGGTATCATTTTAAAGGTCTTGTCGGGCTCTTTCCAATGACATAAATTTCATTAGGATTTGACAAAAAGTAAATATTTTTTTTAAATTTTATAACCACCCTACTGTAGGCAGTGTAGCGGGTCTATTTAAATTCATCCCCTTCGTTGGTCGGGTCGCTCCACATTTTGGGAGCCTCTTGTCTGAGGGTGGATGGTGGCTCTAGGCTATGCTGGAAATTCCTGTAAAGCCTGTCTAACCTGCCCTTAAATGCATTTAAAGAGGGTGCATTGGCTATTTGATCTGGCAAGTTGGCTGCCTGAGGCGAAGACAGATGGACAGACTCACTCACAGGCCTACCTACTTCCTGCCTGTAAAACAAATTACAGGAAGTACTCATTCTTTCCCAGGGCTGTGAGTGAGTGGAACTCTCTTCCACCTGAGGCAATATGAATAAATATCATCAGCCTCGGTGGATGAATTCAAATCCCAGATCTGAGCCTCCCCCCCCCCCCCCCCCCCCCCCCCCCCCCCCCCCCCCCCCCCCCCCCCCCCCCCCCCCCCCCCCCCCCCCCCCGTCCTCACCCTTCCGTTGTCTCAATTGAGTCAACTCCATACCCCCTGCCAGAAAGGAGCAAAGCGAGTTTAGAAGTGACCAAGGTATGTGTGCACACATATTTACTTCCCTGAACTGAAGCAAATGCATCAAATTGACAGCTATTTATTAATTTATTTTCCGCACATCTTCTATGGCTCCAGAATGACTTGAATGAGTTAATGCCTGAACCACACTCTGTCTCTGCTCCCAGGTGTTCTGGTTCTGTTCATTGTGTGGCTGGCAACGCTGAGCTACATCTGTGGCTCCAGAATGACTTGAATGAGTTAATGCCTAAACCACACTCTGTCTCTGCTCCCAGGTGTTCTGGTTCTGTTCATTGTGTGGCTGGCAACGCTCAGCTACATCTGGCTTCCGGGCATCATCCCCGATTTTCTCCACATCCGCGGGAAACTGTTTCCCCAGAAAGGTAAGCTACTAAATCATGGCTGCAGCTCTTTCGAGTCTTTGTTTAAATCAGAGTGATCGGCACCTTGGAAATGAGGCTTTATAATAAGTTTTTTTTTTTTTAAATTATCTGCCCCTGCATATGATTATCGCCCATGCCTATCCTGAATAGCTACAGAAAATGTTCTGCCCCTGACTATGATGTAATGTACTTCATTTTTAGGTAGCATGGTTGATTCAGTCATAAAATTATCCCCCTTTCATGTCTCAAAAAAGTAGTATAAAGCCTTGATACTGTCTTTGGAAATAGTTTACCATGTGATGTAGAGTTCTTCTTCTTTTTTCTGCATTCCCAGGCCATATGGCCACAATGGGTAAGGTACGTATGTGTCCGGTTTTCAGTTTTCACCGTCTCCCCGCTGCGTACAGCCGACGCATTCCGATTTAGGAGCTCAAAAGGAGAAAAATTATTTGGAAGATTTTGTGGAGAAAAAAGCAGGAGAATGGGCCAATAAGTCAGAAGATAGTACCGGTAGATTATAGAAAGCAAAGGGAAAAGGCAAAGTCACAGAGAGTGGCAGATTAGGGGACATTTCAAGCACAGAACTTCCAGAAGGTGGGGGAACTATTTTTGCAAAAGACCCCCCGGTATCCCCACGGGGAGGGGACCCTAGACTAGCCTTGCAGACCTGCCTACCCGTACGCTTTTCCCGCATTCTGTACACAGTTTTGAGCCAGAGTAGGCCAGTGCGCCAATTTAAAAATTTGTACGCCAGAAAAAAATTCAAACTTAAGGCATACAAAGACGGTTGATAGCCGTGAACGCGTCACCATTCTCCAAGGAGTAATTTCATCATGTCGAAGCAATCAAGCAGTCCAAGTTGCAGCGACCCGTCGAGCAAGAAAAAAGCTAGAAATCAGATTTTTATCGCGAAGTACAAGGAAATCCTGGGTATACAAATTACAACCATCTTCGCTTGGAAATACGTTTGCCTTTTGCTTGTACTGCAAAAAGGACTTTACAATTTGAAATAGACTCACTTTAACCCTTTCACCGCCAATGTCGCATTTTAGCACCACACTGATTTAACACCCAAGCTACTAAAAGGCATGAAAGTTGGATCAGTTATCCAATATCCTTGTGTTGTTAATGTTGGGAGATAAGGAAAGGGGTTATTTGATGCATGTCATTGGGGGATTCACAGTACTGCAGATGCGAACTTTTCTTTACCTAGGAAAGTTTGAGAGAAAATTTTGGATGAAAAATGTCTGGCGGCGAAAGGGGGTTAAACTCTTCTAGCGCCATGTATTTTTTTGCTTTCTTGGTTGTCCGTTGCATCTCAACCGACAAGAGGGAAGTAACTTTTTCGGGGGGGGGGACTGCGTATGTATGCATTGCTTTAGCGGCAGAAGCAGTGACAAAAGCTCTAAAAACAGACAAGCGCATGGCAGGGTGCTTGACAGTGAATGTCTTTGCATTTGGTGGGAGTGTAGAGTGATGTCTTGGGCGAATATATCCATCCATGGTACAGTGGAGCCTCCCTTATAAGATCTTCAAAAATCATTCAAAATGAGGTCTTATTTTTAGTTATAAGGGAGGGGTCTTATAAGGGAGGTCATTTTAATACTTACAAAGAAGGGCAATGTCTCAAAGAAGTAGGTCTTATATGGGAGGGAGTCTTATAAGGGAGAGTCCACTGTTCTAGAAGAAGAGTTAAAAGAAAAATGACTCAGGCACCAACTTTTTTCTTTTCTTTTTTTTTTTTCTTTTTTTATGTTTCACTCAAAAACACGCTCCGCATTGTTTTAATTAATAATCAAAAGGGAATAACAATCTTTTACAGATCATAGTGTTATAGCGAACATGAATCATTAAACAGACACCACAAAATCCAGACCTATGAAAGTAAATCATCATGGAAACAATTTCTTAACACTTTGCAGCCAGCAAACACCGACACAGTTCAAACCAACAAGAGGGGAAACAACTCGGGTTGGTAGTCTACAAGGCTACAACAAATCTACAAGTCTATTAAGTCATCAGAGAGAGTTTGTCCTATAAAAAGCAAGTTTGAACAACAGCGTCGTGACAAAACGTGTCGGCAACAAAGTGAATGAAGGCCTGAGGCACCAACTTAGAGCTTTTTATTTTCTGGTTACCGTATTTGACGGACTATATGGCGATACTTTTGTTCCTAGACTGAGACTCCTGCACCTTGTAATGTGACTGATAATAATATAGTCCGAAACTATAATAACAAAATCTGAATTTTGTGTAACATTTTGGGTGCACCTTTACCCTTATATTAAGTTATAATCAGGTGCGCCTTGTAGTCCTTAGAATACGGTAGTCCTTAACTGATTAAGTTTCTCACTTTTGTGTATGTTGTTCTTATAAATTGTGTGTGTTTTGCTGTTTATGGCAACCTGAAAAGACATTGGCTAATTTCAGTGTTAAACTTTACATGACATTGAAAACATGTTAATGTTATTCATTCAATATTTGCCTACCCCCACAGCACTCTCTTCACATCCTTTACATTTTGCACTAGGGTTGGAACTGAATTACTTTACTCTTTAGCATTCAGATGAATTCTCTCTTTTCTTTTTTCTCTCTTTTTCTTCTTCTTCTTCTTCTTCTTCCTGGATCGCTCAGACAGTTTTCTGTCAGTTATGAGCGCAGATGCATCATGCCACCATTTAATGCGCCCAACTAAGAAAATAGTTAGGCTCAGCATGTCTGTCTTCGGGTGGAGAAAAATCTTTGTTAAGACACAGAGCTTCTTGAAAAAAGGCAGGAGAACGGACCAGTAAGGCAGAAAGATAGTAGGTGACAGTAAGCAAAGGGAAAAGGCAGAGTCAAAGAGAGTGATGAGATTAGAGGAAGCTACGAGCACAGAACTTCCAGAAGGTGGGGAAACTATTTGTATGAAAGACACCCCATTATCCCCACAGGGAGGGGGGGGGGGGGGGTCTCTTTTTTTCCATTTCTTCTCGATTTTATTGTCTCTCAGACATTCCAACTCCCTGTCACTGACAGTGTCAGTTTTCAAAACCAACCTGAAAACCCATCTGTTCTCTGAACACTACTGTCCACCATGATCGGATTGTGAGAATGAAAGCGTGTGTGGATGAGGAAGGGCATGGGAAAGGTGGGAGACCGAAAGTGTGTGTGTTCATGCGCGCGCTGGCATGTGCTTGTGCATGTGCGCATATTTCCGTGCATGCACGTGTGTGTGTGTGTGCTCGTACATGTGTAGGCATAGGTGTGTATGTCAAGTCAAGTCAAGTCAAAATGATCTTTATTGAGGGTTAAAGAATAAGCTAACAAGGCTTTTTTTCATCCTGCCCTCCACAGTCTGTGTGTGTGTGTGTGTATGTATGTATCTATGTGTGCATGCGCTTGTAAATGATATGCTGTGTTCGTCAGTGTATGTGTTTGTGTGCATGCGAGCAATCTCAGCATGGGTATTGATGTGATTTGGTTAAATGTATTTTTTGTAATGCGCCATGAGCAACTGAGCTGACCTGGATTGGAATGTGCGCTATATGCATACCTGCCAACTGACCCCCGCTCTGGGAGGCCCCCTCCAGGATTTTGTTTGGGACAAGTTGGCAGCTATGTTTAATATAAGCTTTCTTTATTTTTATCATTATTCCCCAGACCAGAAGCTGAAAGAGGCCCTGGACCGCAAATCCCCTCTATCGGCCCTCAACAACCTCAGGGGCAGTGGTGTTGACATCGTTATCAACAACGCCTCTCGTCTGGCAGTTGCCAGCCAACCCGAGCACGTGGTTCACGTGGTGATTGGGTCGGAGAACAGCCGTCTGGGCGGGATGGTGGCCCTGGTCAACAGTGTCGTCACCAATGCCAAGCCGTCAACAACGCTGTTCTTCCATCTGTTGACCAACGGCGAGTCCAGCCGACACCTCAAGTAGGTTTCTAGTACACAACAACAACAACATACAGTATTTATACAGCGCTAAAATCTCAATAGAAATCAAATTGAAGCGCATATACTCATTAACATTCGTAACCAAGCCACCAACAATGCTGAACATTCTTTCATCTGTTGACCAGTGCCGAGTCCAGCCAACACCTCAAGTAGGTCTCTAGTAACAACAACAGCATCATACTCTCTCTCTCTCTCTCTCTCTCTCTCTCTCTCTCTCTCTCTCTCTCTCTCTATCTCTCTCTCACTCTCTCTCTCTCTCTCTCTCTCTCCTCTCTCTCTCTCTCTCTCTCTCTCTCTCCCCTCTCTCTCTCTCTCCCTCTCTCGCCCTCGCCCTCTCTCTCTCTCTCTCTCTCTCTCCTCTCTCTCTCTCTCGCCCTCGCCCTCTCTCTCTCTCTCTCTCTCTCTCTCTCTCTCTCACCCTCTCTCGCCCTCGCTCTCTCTCTCGCCCTCTCTCTCTCTCTCTCTCTCTCTCTCTCTCTCTCTCTCTCTCTCTCTCTCTCTCTCTCTCTCTCTCTCTCTCTCTCTCTCTATCTCTCTCTCTCTCTCTCTCTCTGGTTTAAATGTGCACATTTCTAAGTTGATGTAATGAATTTTAATGATAATTATTTGGTTGTTATAATTTTGTTTCACACGTTTGATTAATGTTCTTTCAGTTATGTTGTATCTCTGTCATGTTGTTGCACCTAACCTGAATTTCTCCTTTGGAGATGTTAAAGTATACTTGAACTTGATCTTGATACTGTATTTACACGGCGCTAAATCTCAATAGAAATCCAATCGAAGCACGCACACTCATTAACATTCGTAACCAAGACGTCAACAACGCTGTTCTTTCATATGTTGACCAACGGCAAGTTCAGCCGACACCTCAAGTAGGTCTCTTGTAAACAACATCAACAACATCATACTGTATTTACACGACGCTAATTCTCGATTTATATAAATCAAATTGAAGCACGCACACTCATTAACATTCGTAACCAATCCGTCAACAACGCTATTTTTTCATCTGTTGACCAACGGCGAGACCAGCCAACACCTCAAGTAGGTCTCTAGTAAACAACAGAGCTAAAATCTCGACAGAGATCAAATCGAAGCATGCTCGTGTAGAGTGGCACAGAGGTATCGCGTTCGCCTTGTGTCAAGTAAACCCGAGTTCGAACCTGGGTACAGGGGATTTTTCCTCTCACTTTGCACTGGGCCTTACAGTCTGAACGTGGAGTCTTTCGGGTGAGACGATAAACTGAGGTCCCGTGTGCCCATGCACTCAGCACACGTTAATCCCAGTGGCAGCGAAAAAGTTGTCATTTGGTCAAAACTACCAACCACCTTTCCTTCTTCATCAGTCACACAATAGTAATAGTAATGCCTAATAATACCTAACACCGAGTCCAGCCAACACCTCAAGTAGGTCTCTAGTAAACAACAACAACAATAACAACAACAACATACTGTATTTATACAGTGCTGAAATCTTGATAGAAATCAAATCAAAGCGCACACACTCGTTAGCATTCGTAGCACATTCAAACGAAAACGCTATGCAAAGACGAACGAGAAAATAACACACATGCACACACGTTTAACATTTATAAATAGAATGCAACAGAAATAGACCTAAAGGCAAGAGAGAGAGGAGATAAATTTGAGAGAGTGAGCTTCAATGACGGAGGAACAGAGTGGGTTTTGAGGTTTGAGATGAAAGCAGAGAGGGTCAGTCGCTGACGGAGGGAGACATCGAGAGGAAGTTTGTTCCGGGAGGTTGGTCCTGACAGAGCACATGGCATGCCGGGCACAATGTTGTTGAATTGTTGGCTAAAAAGTTGTACTTTGTGTTAGGCACCACAATCAACTTTTCACATTGAAAATTAGGTATTTGGTAGATTTTAGTCATAGAGACTTATCTCTGTGAAATTTGGGGTGCTCTCATCGGGAGAGTGCGTTGCTGCAAGTGCAGCGCCTTTTTTTTTTTTTTTTTTTTTTCGTGGGGGGGGGGGGGGGGGGACAAACTATAGAAAACTAGCTGCCAATTTGGTCATACCAGGCAGCTGGATTTCTCCCTGCTCTTACCAACCTTTAACTGCCGTGGGATTTTCATGTGCTTAAAAAATCGAACAGGTCAGTCTAGCTTTAAGTTCTCATCCGAAGGACTCGACATTCTGTTTCGATTTTTCTGTCGGAGCTAGAAAGAAAACTGAGTTCCATATGCCACAGCCTAAAGTATTGAACTGACCCTAATGTAAATGGTGTGTGTGTGTGTGTGTCTTTAGATCCTGGCTGATGCAGACCAAGCTGCGAAACATCAACTACGAGATCGTGGAGTTTCCTCAGGACTGGGTGGCCTCCAAGATCGGCTTCAGGGGGACCAGGACCGAACTGGCCAACCCCGTGAGTCATCTTGCAGTGACATCCTCAAAGGACAAAGTCCTGTTAACCCTCTTAGCATGATGAGCCACGCTCGTGGCTCCTCGGTCGAACACGATGAGCCACTTCAGCCACTTCAGTTCAAACATCGCACTGAACTTTGGCCAATCCAATAAGCAAATACAGCTAACCAATCAGAAAGCTCGTAGCACTCGTACTTCGACATCCTGCTGTCTGAATCTGACCATTTTATTGATCGTTTTGCAATCTTTTTTGGTGAAAATGAGTGATGAATTCACAAGATGAGGATGACACCAGTGATGAGTATGTTGCCGATAGCTACTCTGATGGAGAATAGGAAGGTAATTAGGCTTGTATTCGTGTTGCAAAGTGAAGGAAAAGGGTTCGACTGCATGGTTTTGTGATGTCTGTCATGAGTAGCAGTGACGGATGGGGGTTGGGGAGGGGGGGGGGGGCTGCAGTTACTGTTTTACAGTACTTTGCAGCCGTATTCAAGAAAAGTTGTTTTCTTTACTTTCATTGCAAAATTCAAGCTTTCTTCTTTCTAAAAGTGTATAGGTTTCCCAGTCAAATGTTTATATGAGAGATGAAAAGTGAAAACAAGAAGTACCGGTTGACGTCTCTGCAGTCTTCAGTTATACGCCATTGTTTTACAATACACGTTTTATTATGCGCAGTGCTAAGAGGGTTAAAACTGAAAATGTCCTGTTGTACTTCCCCACCCCTTGTCAGGACGAATCTCCTTGGATTGAAATTGAGCAGGTGTTTTTTTTTTATTCTGCCTTTTCCCCCTTTGCTTTCTATCATTTTTTATTTTTCTGACTTATTTTCTGCCTTTACAAAAAAAAAAATCTTGCAAATAATTTTTCTTTTGAGCTCCCCCGAAATCAGAATGTGTCTGCTGTACGCATCGTGGAGACCAGTGAAAACTGAACACATATGGTTAGGTTAGGTTAGGTACATTATAGTCACAGAGGCGTGTCTGTGAAATTCGGGTTGCTCCCACCTGGAGAACGCGTCGCAGCCCGGGGCGCGCCACCTTTTTTGTGGGGTTTTTTTGCATGCGAATTTTGTGTGACTGATGAGGAAGGAAGGGAGGGGGGTAAATTTTGACCAAATGACAACTTTTTCGTTGCCACTGGGATTAACGTGTGCTAAGTGCATGAGCACACAGGACCTCGGTTTATCGTCTCATCCGAAAGACTCCACGTTCAGACCGCAAGGCCTAGTGCAAAGTGAGAGGAAAAATCCCCTGTAGCCAGGTTCGAACTCGGGTTTACTTGACACGAAGCGAACGCGCTACCACTGTGCCACTCTACGTACCTTACCCATTATGGCCATATGGCCTGGGAACGCAGAAGAAGAAGAAGAACAGTGGCAAGCTTTGTCAAACTGATGTCTGCAAGTGCCAGGACGTTTTGTCCTAGTACAGTGGAACCTCCCTTATAAGACCTTCAAAAATCATCAAAAATGAGGTCTAAAAAGGGAGGTAATTTTAATACTTACAAAGAAGGGCAATGTCTCGGAGAAGTAGGTCTTCTATGGGAGGGAGTCTTATAATGGGAGGTCTTATAAGGGAGGCTCCACTGTAATGATTTTCTTGTTTCAGGACAGTTTGTTCTGTTACTTTTCCATCTTCAGTGCATCTGATGTTTTATTTTTTGTGTGTGTTAAATTTTCTGCGACTGAATTCTTTAGCCGAACAAATAAAAAAGAGAGAGCAAGCGGGAGGGAGGGGGAGAGAGGGAAGGGGGAGGTAGGGGGGGTGTCGTAGTAGTAGTAATCGTTGTAATAATTACCGTATATTAGGCGCTTGCGTGTATCATGCGAATAGGGCAATTTTCTAGAACAATTTGGAAAAAATTGAAGAAAAGGCGCAAGGTATACACACACACACACACACACACACACATATCACTGTTTTGTTTTTCTCTGTTTGTGGGAACAACCTGTTCCTTTTTAGTTTTCTGTTTTCAAATTTTCTTGCACACTTGCCAGCTTTAACTCATTCACACCGCAACGATTTTGAATTATTTTTTAAAAAAATCACTCCAGCCATGCACACAAACAAAACTTACTGAAACAAAAGGTCAAATGAAAGAAGATTACAGGTTCTTACTTCAGGTTTAGACATAAGGAAGTGGTAGATCAGACTTTTTTGTTTGTGGCTCAAGCCACAAACCTATAACTCACTTTGTTGGTCGGTCGGTCGGTCTGTCGGTCCAAAATTGTCGCACATTTTGACAAAATTGTCGCGCTTCAAATCGAGGCTACACTTCTGGCCGCTCTTTAAAATGATGTATTTTAAAAGCGTACAAAATAATAAACATACGTAATACAGACACTACAACAGACACGACGAGTATGCAGTGCTTCTTTTGATGAGTATAAGTAGGATACATAGTTTTAAATGTTTTCCAAAAGATATAAAAAGTTACGAAATGGTGCAGAGATAACATTCTGGTTTACAGATTAAAATTATTGAAAAGCCAGGGGAGGTGACTCATGGTTGGAGTGGTAAAAATAGACCGCGTGCCACAAACTATTGCGATTTCGCGCTTGTTTTTATATATTGACTTTATATAGAAAAACTCTACACCGATTGGTTCCCCCACAATGAACCACTACAAAAGCAAAGTCAGGGTCAAAATTATCTACGTTTTCAGAAACCCTGCTTCGTATTGCTTACAGATGAACTATGCCCGCTACTACCTGCCTCATCTGTTGCCTCACGTCAATGGGAGGATTGTTTATCTGGACGATGACTGCATTGTGCAAGGTAACCCACTGTCTGTCTGTCTGTCTGTTATTTAATCAAAAACGGTCACAGTGACACATAATGTTCTCATCCCTAGCTGGTGCATTTGTGCTGTAGTGTTCAAGTGCTTCCCTGGAGTCTCTTAGCCAGGGTATGATGACAACAACAGCAATATCTGTCAGTCTGGAGACTGTTGCGTCATGTCATTGGGAGGAATGATGACGACTCTATTGCGTAAATCCACTGTCTGTTTGTTTTTTCTTCTCTTGTCTCTTTGTCTAGAGATCTCTCTCTTTCTCTGACTCTCTTAGAAAACATTCATTTGTCTCCCTCCCTCTCTTGGCCTAAAATGTGTGTGTGTGTTTTTGTGTGCGTGTGCATGTGTGTGTGTGTTCTTCAGTTTAACGTCCTTCCACTAAAAGTGATTCGGACAAAATTATATTGTGGTGTGTTTTGGGTGTGGTTGAGTTGTGAGTAGATGTGTCTGTTGTACATGAGAATATGTAAGGATATAATAAGTAAGCCTAATAAGTTAGTGATGTAATCATGACCCCCACCCCACCCATCCCATTAAATAAAGTATAATCTTCACTTAATCTTCACGTGTATGTGTGTGTGCGCATGTGTGTATGTATGTGCATGTGTGTGTGTAGATGACATAGAGCAGCTGTACAACATGAAGATGAAGCCAGGAACTCTGGCCGCGTTTGCCGAGGACTGCCAGGGAATGAACAAACGAATCACGTTCATGAAGGTGGGTACCATCTTTTTCTGACTATTATTTAACAAGATTTGAAAGAAAACCTTAAAGCCACCCTTAGCTGGCCGAACGGTTGCTCGGCGAACAGCCCGAATCGGTGTTCGGCGAACACAAATGTTCGTCCGAACCGGGTTTTCCCTTAATAGCCCGCGAACATGCTCGCCGAACAGCCGTTGGTTTGCTCGCCCAACAGCCGTTCGGCCCGAATCTCGTTCACATGTTATGTTCTGCGAACAAGTTTCTTGTTCGGCCGAACACGAGAACTCTTCATACTTGAAGAAGAAAAAAATTTGTCGCTGATCTTTAGGCTATTTTTAGATCAGTGATCTATCCAAATCACGCCCTTGTTTTTTTCTTCCGATTTCTTTTTCTTTCTTGCCGTTAGATGTTAGCCTAGAGCATAATGCAAAGATGTAGTTTTGTCACCCTCGTCATGTTTACGAACCTCAAAGTCATTTATTATATGAAGATAATTCAATGCCATTACTACCCCTTTTGAAAAAAACAAAAAACAAAATGTTAGTTCTCAATTATTTTCTTTCTATCGACGAGATGCAGAAAGATGGGGGTGGGGGGATTAGACTTAGGCCTAGGCCTACTCCCGCCTAGCCTACATGTTTACCGAAGTAGGCTTTGGAGCCTCACTATGAGGTTGGGGGTCAAAGGTACACTTCCGCACAGTTCGTTTTGGGTTAGATTAAGGAACAAACCCACTGTTCGGCGCTCGATCGATTTGTTTGTTCGGGCGAAAAGGAAAAGAGCACCAATTGACTAAGCTCGTTTCGGCCGAACACTGGTTCATCCGAAATGGATTCGGCCAGCTAAGGTTGGGCTTTACGTTTATGATCTTTTGACTTTGAAGAAAGCAAAAATACATGCACTTCAGCATGGATGAAACCACATGGCATGAAAAGCGGGAATCAGGATTTTGGCATTTGTTATTGTTAAAAATTCTGGACTTTTCTGGTGTTGCACTGCCTCAGGGCATTGCCTCCAGGATCGTTCCCACCATCTTTATATCTACTAATGTCTTTTCCAGACCGTAGGATGTTAAGCAGATTTTCATCAGGATTTTGGCTTTGTTATTTTTCCTGAAATGAGGAATTTGCAACACTTTATTGAAGAATAATTACACGGGAATGAGGTGGGGAAACAAATTGTTTTATTGTTTTGCCCTTTCACCGCCAATGTCGCATTTTTACACCTCAATGTTTGAGCAACCATGTCATAAAAGCTCTTGAAATCAGGGTCTGTTATTCAGTTATATTGTGTTCCTGAATTTGGGCAGTAAGGATTGACCCCATTCTAAATGTGCCACAGAGAAATCCAACAATATTGCAGACAAAATCTTTTCTGTAGCCAAGTAGCTTTAATGGAAATTTGTGGCTCAAAGATGGCTGGCGGTGAAAGGGTTAAGAAAATGAAAGCTGGCTCTAAATGCTCTTATTTCATTAGTAAAAATGTACCCCTAAAAAAACTTCGACTGCGGGGGCTTCGCCTACCCCCACCCCCTACAAACCACTCCGCCCCATGACCCCACCAAAGCAGCCCACCGGATCCTAGGCCTTCCAGCTTTTCATTTATCCAGGATTCACCTTTGCTTCAGACATCTGTCTGGCTTTCGGCACCAGCCATTTTTCAGCAAAAAAAATCCCTTCAGCAAAAAAAATCATATGCAATACTGGGAGTTCCTCTGTGGCATGTATGACGTAAGGCCTATCCTTACCTCTCAAAATTAAGAAAATAGGCTCTTCGGATAGCAGACCCATGTTTGATGCGTTTTAGTGACATGGGTGTTAAACCATTGTGGTGCAAAAATGCGACATTGGCGGTGAAAGGGTTAATTTATTTATTTGTTTTGTTTATTTGTTAATAACATTTATCTGTCTGTCTGTTTGTTTGCATGTGTGGCTGGTGTTTTTCTCACAGAATGTGTACGCGGACTACTTTGACCTGAAGAACAAGCACTTCAGGGATTTGAACATCCAGCCCACAGCCTGTGCCTTCAACGCCGGGGTGTTTGTCACCAACCTCAGTGACTGGAGGACACACAACATCACCGCTAAACTGGAGCACTGGCTGGAGCTCAACTCCAAGTGAGCATGTTCTTTCTCTGTCTGTCTGTCTGTGTGTCTTCAACTGTGGAGTGGTTGTCACTGATCTCAGCGTCTGGAGGAAACGCAATGTAACCGCTGAGCTGGAGAACTGGCTGGAGCTGAACTCCAAGTGAGAATGTTCTTTCTCTGTCTGTGTGTCTTCGACTGTGGAGTGGTTGTCACTGATCTCAGCGACTGGAGGTCGCACAACGTCACCGCTAAGGTGGAGAATTGGTTGGAGCTCAACTCCAAGTGAGAATGTTCTTTCTTTGTCTGTCTGTCTGTCTGTCTGTGTGTCTTCAATGCCGGAGTGGTTGTCACTGATCTCAGTGACTGGAGGAAACGCAACGTCAACGCTGAGCTTGAGAACTGGCTGGAACTCAACTCCAAGTGAGAATGTTCTTTCTGTGTCTGTGTGTTTGTTTGTCTGTCTGTCTGTGTGTCTTCAACTGTGGAGTGGTTGTCACTGATCTCAGTGACAGATCAGTGACTGGAGGAAACGCAACGTCACCGCTGAGCTGGAGAACTGGCTGGAACTGAACTCCAAGTGAGAATGCTCTTTCTTTGTGTGTCTGTCTGTAAGTGGTCATGTCATCCTCTTCGCCACTGCTCAACCTTCCAGTGACAGTGATCAGGGGATGCGTGTGGAAAGATGTGTGACAGGAGTTGTTTGTGACGCTACTTGGAACGGACCATGGAAGGAACATGGTGTGTAAAATAAAGATGGCCTAACATAGATTTGCTCCTCTTGGACTGCTGGTTTCGGATTCTGCAACCTGAGCAAGCCGGGGTGTGGCTGCGTGTTGGGGCTCGGAATGAGCGGTGTGGGGGCAATGCCCCCCGTAAGATGGGACAGGAAGAAAAGGAAAAAAAGATGGTGATGTCTAAATCTGTGTGTGCAGGGAGGAGTTGTACGGGAACGAGAGAGGGGGAGGGGGGGCTCAACCTCCCATGATGCTGGTCTTCTACAACAAGTACACGCCCATAGAGCAGATGTGGCATGTGCATTTTCTGGGTATGTGTGTGTGTGTCTTCTACAAGTACCCGCCCATAGAGCAGATGTGGCATGTGCATTGTCTGGGTATGTGTGTGTGTGTCTTCTACAAGTACCCGCCCATAGAGCAGATGTGGCATGTGCATTTTCTGGGTATGTGTGTGTGTGTGTGTGTGTGTCTCCTACAAGTACCCGCCCATAGAGCAGATGTGGCATGTGCATTTTCTGGGTATGTGTGTGTGTGTCTTCTACAAGTACCCGCCCATAGAGCAGATGTGGCATGTGCATTGTCTGGGTATGTGTGTGTGTGTCTTCTACAAGTACCCGCCCATAGAGCAGATGTGGCATGTGCATTTTCTGGGTATGTGTGTGTGTGTGTGTGTGTCTTCTACAACAAGTACACGCCCATAGAGCAGATGTGGCATGTGCATTTTCTGGGTATGTGTGTGTGTATGTCTTCTGCAACAAGTACACGCCCATAGAGCAGATGTGGCATGTACATTGTCTGGGTATGTGTGTGTGTGTGTGTGTGTGTGTGTGTGTGTGTGTGTGTGTGTGTGTGTGTATGTATGTCTTCTGCAACAAGTACACGCCCATAGAGCAGATGTGGCATGTGCATTGTCTGGGTATGTGTGTGTGTGTCTTCTACAAGTACCTGCCCATAGAGCAGATGTGGCATGTGCATTGTCTGGGTATGTGTGTGTGTGTCTTCTACAAGTACCCGCCCATAGAGCAGATGTGGCATGTGCATTGTCTGGGTATGTGTGTGTGTGTCTTCTACAAGTACCCGCCCATAGAGCAGATGTGGCATGTGCATTGTCTGGGTATGTGTGTGTGTGTCTTCTACAAGTACCCGCCCATAGAGCAGATGTGGCATGTGCATTGTCTGGGTATGTGTGTGTGTGTCTTCTACAAGTACCCGCCCATAGAGCAGATGTGGCATGTGCATTGTCTGGGTATGTGTGTGTGTGTGTGTGTGTGTCTTCTTCTTCTTCCAGTAATGTCCACCTCACCTGCCTTTTATCAGCAATTATTGACATATACAGGGGTTCAAAGACGAAGATGCGCAGCACGGGATGAGATAGGATTTGAGAAATATATTACATTACATAATAGAAAAGCGTTTGTTGCTTACAAAATGATATTGGCAGGATATGAAAAGAGTAATTTGGTTGTGTGTGTGTGTCATCTACAAGTACACGCCCATAGAGCAGATGTGGCATGTGCATTTTCTGGGTATGTGTGTGTGTGTGTGTGTGTGTGTGTGTCATCTACAAGTACACGCCCATAGAGCAGATGTGGCATGTGCATTTTCTGGGTATGTGTGTGTGTGTGTGTGTGTTTCCCTGAATAAATATGTTGAGATGTGTGTGTGTGAAACTAGCCCAGCGACTTAATGTCCCTTTCCGCGGTGCAGCGTAACATAATGTGTGTGTGTGTCCTCCCCTTCAGGCTGGATGCCCAGAAGCAGCTACAGCCGTCAGTTCATCCAGCAGGCCAAGCTGCTGCACTGGAGCGGGCGCTTCAAGCCCTGGGGCAGGTCCTCCCCCTTCCAGGACATCTGGGACAGCTACTACCTGCCAGACCCCGACAAGCAGTTCTTCCCCATCCGCAAAGGGCTCCCCCTACAGTGAAGCAGAGCTGGAAGACTCTCCTCCATTCTAACGATTTTAGCGGATTTTTTGTTTTAATTGAAATTTTTTTTAATTTTGTTTTACCTTTTACAAGTTAATCAAAAAAACATAATCAAAATGACACATGCACACGCACACACAATATAGTGATTGTTTTGAAAGCAACATTAGAGACCATAATCACCAAACACCACTCAATGGACATAAGGACAATAACAATAAGAACAACAATGATAATAATTATAATAATAATAAGAAATGAAAATGACTGTAGGAAAAAGATTTTTTACAGCTCCATCATAGAAAAAAGAAAATTGACAGCGGAAAAAACCCCTGTATTTTACGGACTACAAGGCGCTTCTAATTATAAGGCGCACCCCTCAATGTAACAAGAAAGGTGAGTTTAAGCACACACAAGGCGCAACATATTAAGGTGCATGCAAAATGATCGATCGAAAGCAAAATGTTCGATCGAAAACATGAGGCCGTCTCAAACAAAGGGGGTTGTATTTTGCCTAGTTCTCTCAAAACAATCTTCAGAACGACGGAAGTTAGTTACACTCACGCCGTTTTCTTCTTCTTCTTCTACCAATAATGTCCACCTGCCGTAACCGGCAATTATTGACATGGATATCCATATTCTTCTTCTTCTTCTTCTTCGATCGCTCAGACAGTTTCCTGTCAATTATGAGCGGAGATGCATCATGCTGCCGTTACGCGCCTAACTAAGAAATAGTTAGGCCCAGCAAGTCCGACTTTGGCTGGAGGAAATCTTTTTGAAAGTGTTTCGTGAAAATAAAGGCAGGAGAATGGACTGGGTTAGGCAGAAAGATAGTAAGATGACGGTAAGCAAAGGGAAAAGGCAGAGTCAGAGGCAGTTACAAGCACAAAACTTCCAGAAGGTGGGGCAACTATTTATGCACAAGCCCACTATTGCAGACGATTTTTTTTCTCTACCCAGGTAAGTTTAATGAATTTATTTTGCTGTAAAATGGCTGGCGGCGAAAGGGCTAAGTTTCTAACAAATACTGCGTGTCATACCTTGCCAAAGAGTTTTGTGCCTGTAGGCGAAGTGAGTGTATAATACAGTGGAACCTCCCTTATAAGACCTCCCATTATAAGACTCCCTCCCACATAAGACCTACTTCTCTGAGACATTGCCCTTCTTTGTAAGTATTAAATTACCTCCCTTATAAGACCTCATTTTGGTTAATTTTTGAAGGTCTTATAGGGAGATTCCACTGTAGACTGTATTTTAGGATTGGATGTGGGTAAGGACTGTTTGTCAGTCCGACTCACTCTCGAAATTGTGTTGCTCTTGCCAGGCCATGTAGTCACGAGCACGTCTAAAAGTAAAACACTTCATCTGGGATGTAAAATGTAGATTGGACTAAACTGCCGATCCGATTGGTCTAATTTACATTTTCGTGGGTGCTACTCTTTCAGTTTTACACTGATTTCAGGTTTTTTTAAATTTTACCAGAAACTGAACTTCAGTTGTTGTTTTTAATTCCTCAAAAAAATAAAAAGTCAGCCACAAGCGATTTGGGGCGTTTTGAACTTGGTTGTTCTATCCTGGAAGTCTCTCTCGGGTTAACTTGATAACAGCATGGTGATGTCGTATTGTTTTCAAAAGTCAATGTCATCATTTTATAATGAGGCTTATCGGACTCGAACTATCACTGTCCATCATTGTAACTGTCTATCTGTGTCGTCATCTCTCTCGCTTGCGGTGCCCCCCTGAATCGTCCAACGGGGCTCTGCCCCTGTACCCTGCTGGGGCCCGTGGTGGCCCCTGGACCCCTGCCTTTCATTTTTTTGTCATTATGGGGAGTTGCACTCATGCATTTTGCATTTCGGACTGAAAATGTTGATACAGCCGTAGCTACAAGGTCTGGAGAATGTTTAGTCTTTAGTTCAGTGCCATTTTTGTTACAGGTGTGCTTTCATATTGATACAAACGTATCCTCTTTTTGCAAGCTGAAAAAAAATATAACTTTTACAAAAATTAATGTAAAAACTTTTTTATATTTTTTAAGGGAACTATTTCAGGAAAAAAGAAATATCGGTAAGAAATACCATGCAAATCTTCTTTGTGCCATGTTGGTTTCAGTAAAGTTTTTTTGTTTCAGCAAAGTTGCTTTATTGACGATTCAGGTTGTCTTTATAATCAATCTGTTTGTGCATTTTGAAGCCTGTATAAGTGAAAAGTCTACAAGTATCGGAATGGTTTATTCCTGTCATTTAATGAAGCGCAGTCTTTGTGCATAGGTCGTTGCTGTGTCAAGTTATTTCTGTACCGAATCATATGTAGTGTGAGTGTGTGTACCGTAATTTTCGGACTATAAGGCAATATTTTTGTCTCCAATTTCAACCTATGCGCCTAATAAACGAGGGTGCCCTATTAGTGAACAAAATTGTGAGAAGAGAAGCAACGATTGCCGTACTCAGTACAGTCTACTGTGAGTCACGACATCGAAAGTGGTAACGAGTCGCCGATACGATGAATACTCACGTTAAAATGCTTCAAAATTCCTATTATCATCCGAGATACCGTCCAACAGATGCCACAACCCTTCATTGGATGTAAAAAGCATCGTTGTAGAGCTTAAAATGCCATAATTCTACCAGTTTTCGCGAAGAAAAGTCCAAACACAACAACCGGAAGTTGCAAAAACGGAAGTTTGATTATTTGAGAAGGGAGCCAACTCTCGTTCATGACAGCAGTAATGGTGGTCGGTAAGCATTTACAGGACGTGTATGGGCTTCAAACTTCGACTTTCTTTTGCCGGGTGTGTATCGCCTTATAAACGAGGGCGCCTTTTAATATTTTTCAGATTTTTCTTGAAAATTGCCCTATTCGCCTTATACACAGCAGCGCCTAATGATCCGAAAAATACGGTACATGTGTGTGTCAAGTCAAGTCAAGTCACATCAAAATGATCTTTATTGATGATAAAGGAATAAGCTAAACAAAGCTTTTTGTCATTATGTCATCATTATGTGTGTGTCAAGTCAAGTCAAGTCACATCAAAATGATCTTTATTGATGATAAAGGAATAAGCTAAACAAAGCTTTTTGTCATTATGTCATTACGTGTATGTGTGTGTGTGTGTGAAAGTGGGTGAAATATTGCGATGCGCCTGTAACCAAAGTGGAGATATGATTTATGGGAGCATTTTACCTGTTGCTCTTCACTGGTGCTGTGAGCTTTGAGTGGTTTTCCAAGCTCTGTGCCTCATCATTTGTTTGACAATCACATCACTGAAAGATTCCTTCCGTTTTACTTGTAGGTGTACTTAATCCTTTTTTGTTGTTATTACAGTGGAACCTCCCTTATAAGACCTCCCATTATAAGACTCACTCCCATATAAGACCTACTTCTCTGACACATTACCCTTCTTTGTAAGTATTAAAATGACTTCCCTTATAAGACCCCTCCCTTAAAAGACTTCAATCTATTATAACCATACATTACCAACACTCAAAACAATTGCATACATACTGCTTAGCTGGAAGAACATAAGCGTTAAACGCTTGTTACCATAGTAACCCAAAAAGAGAAGCACCTCCGTGACAGTAGCCTTACCTCCCCTTGCTACTCTCCTGTCACGGTGGCTACTTCCTGCTTCAACCTCATTCCACCATTGTCCATGCTTGATAGCTGAGAAGTACGTTTTGCTCTACCCACTTTGAAGCTTCCCGTGTCTTTGGTGGGTTTGTTCCGGTCTTAAATACTCTCTTTCTGTCCAGGACTACTCATTCTTTTTATTCAGATAGTTTATAGAAAGTTTGTTCTTCTTTTTGAGGTATAATGGAGGTTCCACTGTATTTTTTATTTTACGATGGCTTGGAGTCCAAACTTATTATTGACATTATTGCAAAAACTAAAAGTCTGCAAGTAATATAAAATGGGGATCATGCTTTTTATATATCTGCAGTCTTTGTTTTGGTACAAGTTATTAGTTTTCGCAATAGCTTCAATAATGCAAAAATGGACTATCTAGAGATAGTTCGTTTTGACTCTATGCCATCAAATGTATTACTAGAGACTTAGGGACGAATGCAAGCTGCAAAAAGTAAGTTGCAGTCTTTTTGTGTAAAATTTTTTTTATTTTTTTTTTACTAAAATAAAATAAAACAAAACTCAGACAAGACAGAAACCGAATTGAGCTGGTGACAATGAAGCAATGCCTCATAATTATGTACACATTCCGATTTCGGAGGAGCTCAAAGGAAACAAATATTTGGAAGATTTTTTTGAAAAAAGGCAGGAGAATGGGCCAATAAGTCAGAAAGATAGCAGATGACAGAAAGCAAAGGGAAAAGGCAGAGTCAAAGAGAGTGTCACATAAGGGGACGTTACAAGCACATAACTTCCAGAAGGTGGGTGAACTATTTTTACGATAGACACCCCCCCCCCCCGGTATCCCCACAGGGGGACCAGGATGGTTTATGGTGGGGGGGGGGGGGGGGGGTTAAACTATAAAAAAACCCACCTAACCTAGCAACCTGTGTACACAGCGGGGAGACCAGTGAAAACTGAAAACCGGACACATACGTACCTTACCCATTATGGCTATATGGCCTGGGAACGCAGAAGAAGAAGAAGAAGAAGTGTGCACTTAAGTACAGAATGTTTTGCTTGGAAGCAAACAGAAAAGTATGTCACAATGTACTAAAAAAATTGTATAGTGCCATTGTATTGTTAAAAAAAAAGTTTGGATTTTTTGGGTATTATGTGTACAGCAATGCATGTTTAACATTTTTTGTTGTTGAAAGCATTATGTTTTTGTTGTTGTTGTCATACCGTGGCTAAAAGACACCAGGGATCATCCCAACAGCCGAAGCACTTGAACACTATGGTACAAAATGCACCAGCTAGGGATGAGAACATTACGTGTGTGTGACCGCTTTTGATTACCGAGGCATGGGAATTGTCAGAGAATTCGCGGATTTCCGCGATTTTTTTAATTTTTAGGGCAACGTTTTTGTTACTAAATACTTCAATTTGGCTGTAAAAATGAGTTTTCAGAGTTTTTTGTCTCTGACAATTCCCATGTGTGGGCAGCCACACTCCGACTCTGACTTCGGAGGGAAAAGCATTATCAAGATTAGCATTACTGAAAGCATTATCAAAATCAAAGAACACCCATTTTGGGGAGGTCACATGTTGTTTGTAATAAAATGCTTGTTGAATAATTGTTTATGAAACTTGTATGAACAGACGACTTTAACGTTTGGAAAAATCAAGCTGATAAAATTTAGCTTAATCAGCTGCTCTGTGTGCATTATTAGGTATTAGGTACTTTATAGTGACAGAGGCGTCGCTGTGAAATTCGGGTTGCTCCCACCTGGAGAGCGTGTCGCAGCCAGAGGCGCACCACCCATTATATTTTTGTTGCGTGCGATTTTTTGTGTGACTGATGAGGAAGGAAAGGGGGGGGGGGGGGGGGTACATTTTAACCAAATGACAACTTTTTCATTGCCACTGGGATTAACGTGTGCTAAGTGCATGGGCACACGGGACCTCGGTTTATCGTCTCATCCGAAACACTCCACGTTCAGGACCTAAGTGCAGAGTGAGAGGGAAAAATCTCCTGTACCCAGGTTCGAACTCGGGTTTGCTCGACACGAAGCGAACGCGTTTCCATGAGAAAAGTTAGTACAGTACTATGCAATGACAGGGCAATTATCTTTAGTCTTTTGTTTCTCCAAAGTGAATCTGATCACTATGGAAATCAGTTGCAGCGCACATCAAAATCTTTAACCCTTTCACCGCCAGCCATTTTTCATCCAAAAATCTCCATTAAATTTACCTGGGTAGAGATTCAAAATCCATCTGCAGTATTGGGGATTCTTCTGTGACATATATAAAATAAGGTCTATCCTTACTTCCCAAAACTAAGACAACAGGGTCTTTGGATAATAGACCCCAAATTGATGCCGTTTAGTGACATAGGTGTTAAATCACTGTGGTGCTAAAATGCGACTTTGGCGGTGAAAGGGTTAAAGTTGCTTGACACATACACAAAGTAAACATAATAAGTCATATGACCTCTTGCCTGCAAAAACAATAGGTCATTTCAAAATGTTATCAGTCAATGACTGATGACCGGAGCTAAGAATAATCCCTGCATATAAACAACAACAGTTACAAAAGCCAGACGCCGGTGAAGTGCAATTTAAGAAATGGTAAGAGAAGCGTTCAGACAGCAATGAAGAATGATCTAATAAGTAAGTGTGTGGAGGAGGGGAGGGTCCGTGCACACAACATGCGTAAAATAATTAGCACACTTTAAACCCAGTGGCAACGAAAAAGTTGTCATTTGGTCAAAATTGACCCCCTCCCTTCCTTCCTCATCAGTCACACAAAAATCGCATGCAAAGAAAATTGGGTGGCTGTGACGCTCTCTCCAGGTGGGAGCAACCCGAATTTCACAGAGACGCCTCTGTGATTATAATGTACCTAACCTAACCTAACCTAATTATGTGCATGTTTTTTTGTCTTTTGTTGGGTTTGTTTTTGCGGGGGGGGTTATGTGCATGTTTTGTGTTGCTTTGATCCTGACAAATCATCGGCATTTTAAAATATAATTTTTATTTTTATTTTTTATACATATTTATCTTTCTTACTGAGCATTTTATCAAACCGCGTTGCATGCTGACAAATGTTTTTGTTTTACCCTTTGGAGATTATGTGTACCGCTATACATTTTACACAGGTTTCTCATTGGCACTATTACTTTAAACTCTGACATGAAATAAATGTACAATAAAACTGCTTTTAGAAAGACATGAGTATAATTGTATTAGAAATGTGACGTAAGTTTTACTTTTTGTTTTGTTTTCTTTCTTTTTTTCCCCCCTTGGTTGTATTGGGGCATTTGTTTGGTGTGTGTATGCGTGTGTGTGTTGTGTGTGTGTGTGTGTTGTGTGTGTGTGTGTGTGTGTGTTGTGTGTGTGTGTGTGTTTTTTTCCCCCTTGGTTGTAATGGGGCATTTGTTTGGTGTGTGTATGCGTGTGTGTGTTGTGTGTGTGTTGTGTGTGTGTGTTGTGTTGTTGTGTTGTGTTGTGTGTGTGTGGTTGTTTGAATATTAGTACATTTCTAAAAGTCGGGAGTCAAAGAGAGTGGCAGATTAGAGGAAGTTACAAGCACAGAACTTCCAGAAGGTGGGGGGAACATTTGTTAGCGAAAGACCCCACGGGGAGAGACTCGTGGAGGGGGTGGGGTCATCCAGCTCCCCATTCGCATCGCACCGATTTTGAATTATTAAAAAAAAATAAAAATCACTCCAGCCATACACACAACAAAACGTACATAAACAAAAGGAGGAATGAAAGAAGATTACAGGTTTTTACTTCAGCTTTAGACATAGGGAAGTGGTAGATCAAACTTTTGTATATATAGACTTTATATAGAAAAACTCTACACCGATTGGTTCCCCCACAACGAACCACTACAAAAGCAAAGTCAGAGGCAAAATTGTGGTCTAAGGGAGCAAAGCGAGTTTACAAGTGACCAAGGTATAGTGTGCACACAGATTTACTTCCCTTGAAGCAAATGCATCAAATTGACAGCTGTCTATTAATATATGGCCGGAACGACTTGAATGAGTTAAAACATGTCATTTCAGGATTGATATATTTTAGGTAGGTAGTAGAAGGTTTTACGTCCTCATAGCAGTTGCTCTTTAGGGACAAGTAATTGTGGTGCTGGAGTCTTCGATGTAGCAGGTACACCTGGTATTAGGTTCATTAACGTTGGTCTTGGGATATATTTTACTTTCGCACATGCTTATTTAAAAGCGAATGGGATTTCAGTACAGAGCTTGCGGTTTGCGGAATCTAATGTGCACGGGCCCTAAATGTTCCTTTTTTGCTGGTTTTATGATTGTGTTTTTGTCCTTTTAATTGTTATGTTTGGAATCACTAGGTCATGCATCACACAGACCTGTTTACCCTCCCGGGAATTTGCAAAAAAATCTGGGTAAAATAATAAAGTCAGGGTGAACGTTGAAAATCCTGGTATTTCGAAAAAACGTCTATTATTTGTTTCCGTTTGTATGAAAAGACGGCAAGGGTTGTAGTTTTGCGCCAAACATACCGTCAGGCAAGTCAACCGCAGGCGGCAAGCGCCAGAAATCTTCGACAAACGACAGCTGTGATAAGGTGAAACGGCCAAAAGTGAATCAGAAGTTTTCTCAGAAGTATTTGAGAGTGCCAGGAATAACAAGTTCGCGTTTGGGAGACGAGCATGCACACTGCAAGTACTGCAACGTGGACTTCAAAATTTTGCATGGATGCATAAGCGACATTGTGATGTGAATTCTGTTTGTTTTTCCTCAAATTTCGGGTTTTTCTGTGGCAAATTCCAGGGGGTTCATTATACGGGTAAACAGGTCTGATCACAGCAAAATCCTCCCCAATAGCAATTTTAGGATGACCGGAAGAAAGCGGATAAGCGCTCTTTGAAGGGAAAGAAACAAAAAGGGCGCTACTCTCAGGAGGTTCCCACATATGGGTTATGTCCCCTGAGACACCTCCGCCACGTGGCAAGCTCTTTTTGGTTCGGTCATCTTCTGTTCGTCATCAGAGAAGGACCTCTGACTTTGGGCACTCTTTACCTTGCTTGAACGTCTTCAACAATGGCGGAACCTGACAATGCGTCTTCAATTTTTCGAGAGCTTCTTCTTTTCTCTCGTCGCTCGACTTTTCTTCTTCTTCTTCTTCTTCTTCTGGCCTTTACTCTATTGTTCTTGTTATAGAAAGTGCTAGTCAAGGGTATCTTTGAGCCTTTACAGTCAGCCAGTTTGGTGTGTGTATGCGTGCATGCATGTGTGTGTGTGTATGTGTATGCCTTTTTCCTTGCCCATGTTTGTTTTTTTGTTTTTTTAATCAGATCTTGCCTGATCAAGTTTTGCTTGATGTGTGTTCATTTATACTTGTGGTCATGTGTTTTTTTTATAACCATCCGCGTGTTTGCTAGAAAAGTAATAACTAATATCGTATTCATTGATTTGTATAATATATCATTGTATGCTTGAATGAAAAAAAATACTTTGTATTCATTTGTTTCTTTGTTTCTTTTCTCCTGACATTATAAAAGCACAATAAAATAAAATAAATTCAAAAGATGTTGATATGTAATAGAGAGTATATTCTGTAAAATTAAAATGACGTGTACATGATAACGTAAGTTTGTGTGTGACGTATTGTCCTGGTCAAGTCTAATAAAGACGAACATTTAGAATAGCAACCTGGCTTTTTTTCTTCCTTTTGTTTTTTTGGTTTGTATTATACAGGTGTTTTATATTGCAGTGCAGAAATAAATCAAACATTTTATAAAAGTTTTAGTTTGATCACTATGTGTGTGTGTGTATAAAAGCATAAAAATGAATTTTGTAGAGAAAAATATGTAACACAACTTCCAGACATATCCATTTATCCATTAATAAAATGTAGTAGTAATCATAAATTGCCGATGGAAGTTGGAAGAAGAGAGGGTGAGATCAGAGAGAATAGGATATGTAAAGAATGTAGCATGAATACTGTCGGTGATGAGTTTCATTTTGTTTTACAATGCCCAAAATTTAGTCAACTTCGGAGAATGTTTATTGCTAACAAATATCGATCTTGTTTATCAATGTGTAATCTTTGCAATTTGTTCCAAGCTAACAAGAAAACACAACTTAAATTGAGTAAATTCATAAAACAGGCTAAAATTGCTTAAAATTCATTTCATGTGAATAATTCTAAAACATACATTTGTTGTTTTGATTTAAATTACTACGTGAAACGTTATTTCTAAAAGTCTAAACAAGTGTTTAATTTCTTTTTATCGTTTGATGATATGACCCAATGTATCATTTTTGTTTTGTGTTGTGTCCTCCACACCCCAATAGGGGTAAAGGGATTAAGCTAAACTTGAAACTTGTACATGTGTAAAGTCTGTATTCAACTTTTGTCGTTTACTCTGTGACAGTGGTACCCAAAAAAAAAAGTCATTCATTAAATTTAGCAACATTTTTAAAGCTTAGTAAAGTTGTGTGACATTTGTATCTGGTGTGCTAATAGTATTGGACTAATCTTTTTGTAACCATTTTCCATTGTTGCAGTTGTGCTTGCTTGATTTGTTTCTAGTCCTCCATGCCCCAAAAGGGTTAAAGGTGGACCCTGACGGATGAGTTTTTGCAAGGAACACGTCGAAATCACCAGAAATACAGCCTTTTCAAGGATAGGAACACTCACTTTGCTCTGGTTTCCTAGAAATTAAATCTTCAAAACGGCGATTCCTCCTTGGCGGAGATGCCGGATAGAGTAGCCATTTTGGATAGGGTGGGTGGAGGACGAAGATTTTTCTTCTTTGTAGTGCAGTCAAAACAAAATGGAGCTATTTCCTTCGTTGTGAGCGAAACTGCTTTAGATAAACTATAATTTTTTTTTTTTTAAAGAAGAAAAAAAGGCTTGTATTGCGAACATTTTGTGCAAACGATTTGGCAGCCCTTAGAAAAGAGACAGCACACGCCTTCTCTTTGGGTGAAATAATTTGACTTCCAGCACCTCTGCCAAGGAGGAATCGCAGATTTGACGGTTTGATTTCTAGGAAACCAGAGCAAAGTGAGTGTTGCAATCTCTGTAAAGGGTGTTTTCCTGGTGATCTCCACGTGTTTCTTACCGTCAGGGTGCCCCTTTGAAGGATGAAAGAGTGTGTGTACGTGCGTGTGTGAAGGGAGAGCTGTCTACTGCTGTGAGTTTGCCTTTTGGATTGAACTGAAGTATCATGTTTGATATTTTTTCTCGTTTATGTTGATTTTTTTTCTTGATTTTTTGGTTTACTGCTATTCTAGTTTGTTTAGTTTATGAACTGCTGGTCATAAGATTTTGAAAAAACAACAACAATCTAACATCTTGGAATAAATATTTTTTAGCAAGTTTTAGCCTTTGTTTTTAATAAACTTAAAATTGCTTTAAATTCTAGAGTGTGGTGCTTTGTTTTGAATGGAAGTTGACTCTTAAGAAAGGAATTTGCAGACAAAATATGCACTCTCTCTCTCTCTCTCTCTCTCTCTCTCTCTCTCTCTCTCACTCTCTCTGTGTTATTCGTTTCAGATTTGGAATAAATGATCTTTATGTAAATCAAAAATACTCAAAAAACTACAAAGGATGTTCACGTGATTGCCCATTTTGCCCTGGCAAACCAAAATGTGAACAGCATTTCGTATTTCAATGCCCAGTGTATTCTCATTTCAGGGAAAAAAATATATCTCAAGGTTGTGTTTGAATGATGATGATGCGCAAAATTTTATAGACTTCTTGATCAAAATCGTTCCAATTTTCGATTTTGGGATGTGTGTTGTTTGGGGTTCAAAATCATCTACTTGATCCACTCCATAGAAACCTTTTCGTCCAAAAACACATTTTTCGTGGAAAAAATGTACAATGAAAACTAATACTCTCATTGCTGAATTGTTTATTTTATGCAAAATTTGACAATGTTTTGGCCTTGGCAACACAACGAAAGCGTGGGGAAATAGCTGGATGGGAGTTCAGTTTAACGTCGCGATCAGAGAATGAGATTAAGAAATAGCTGCAAGCCGCATACCAAAATGTAACTCTAGACGATCCCCAGCTAAAGTATGCACTTCGCTCATTGGTCAAAGCCACAGAGGTTAAAAATAGAGCAGCCACTGGCTGCGCGAGCTGGGGGGAAAAACTCAGCGAAGCGGCGCCATTTTGATACGACCTTGTCGGTGCAAAAGCAGCAGCAGCAGCAGCACACAGACACACACACAGAGACACACAGACACATGAAATAGAAGATGAGTTACACCTTTTGAATACCTGCGTTATGTATTAGAAGAAGATCGTTACATATTGATGGAAAATGTACACAAACCAAGTTTAGAATCAAATGTTCAGTCTCCATCAGATATGATGATGTTAGATGAACTACAGCCATTTGTGGCAAAATATGTTAGTATTTGTTTTAACAAAAAGCCTGAATAGTATTTTGCGTTGTTTGTAATCTTAACCTGTGCCTTATAAGCCTTTGCTTAGGTTTTATGGCAATAAACCAGTGTTCAAATGTTTAAAAAAAATGTTCACACGCACACACGTACACACAGAGACTGAGAGAGACACAGACTTTTTATTTTCTTGGTCAAAGCACACACAAAGAACGATTCTGATCGCTTCTCGGCCTTTTGGCTAAGACAGTGATTCGGGAACATAAATTTTTGTTTATAACCTGGTTGGTTGGTTCAGCCCGTCGTACATGGCGTAATAAGTCCGATACGCGACGTTAAACTGAACTTTCATCCATCCACACACAAAGAACATTCGTACAGACTTGACGAATTCGCGTTCAGTGGGAACGTTTCTGTTCTGTGCCTTAAAATTAAGAGCGGAGCTGTTGATGTGATGGACAAAATGCTTACTATAATTATCTGTTGTGAAATGTGTTTATTGACTTCTGAAAATTATCGCGTATGTTACATTTTATGTATATATAAATCATTATGTCATATACTACATTATTTGAGATTATGATTAGTATTTTCATTATAGTTAGGATGGTGATCATGATAAGAATACAGGGTGATACTATATATATATTACTAGAAGGTAACTAGGGATTGAAAGTCCTTCTGTGTTTGGCCAGCTCCTGCACTGTATATATATATATATATCTATTATATATATATATGATATGTATATATCTATATTATATATATATATACGAGAAAAAGATAACAGTACCGTGCACAAACCAAACTTCCTTTCACTCGGCACTACAGACTAAAATACTCTGAGGGACTGAAAAGTTGGTGCATTTGAAATGCCGATTTGATGAAACTTTTCTGTATCTAATGTTTTAATTTGTGAACTTCAGAAACAAGTTAGCGTTATGAAATATTCTGTGTTCCTTAAAAAAAAAAAAATTGATTGTGCTGTTGATTTGATCTTTTTTGCTGCGAAACGCATGAGGGGAGGGACACCTAAGTGCCCGATGGTATATTATATATATATGATATATATAGTATATATATATACGAGTATATATATTTCTTTGAACGAATTATTTATTATTTATCAATTACTTCATTTCTTTGATGAATTTAACTGAGGTGTTTGTTGTATTTGTTTGATTTGCTTGTATGTGCTTTGGGTGCGGTGGCCTGCGGCGTACATTAAGTCATTGTACATTGGTCCAGTGTGCCTGTGTGTCCGGCTTGCATTGTGGGGGGGGGGAGGGGGGGGGGGGGGGTGATCCGTGAGCCGTGGTCTACTGATGCTAAGGTTTCACCGTTAAGGGGGCATCACTGGGATCGTTTCCTACGCCTCGTGACCACTGCCTAGCTCCAGTGCGTGTGGATTCATCAACCGTCTTCGAGAGCGTCAGTGGTCATTGACGGCGGACGTAGGGCTCTCATCAACAGTTTCGCAATCTTCGGCTAAGGTCATGGCGGTATATCTGTCGTTTTCTTGCACTTGATGGCCCGGTCCTAACATCAGAAGACCTCCGCGCTTCTTTCTTGGGGGGGCCACCGCTGCTGGGCTGTAATGTTCTGACATAAAGATCGCACTTGGCCTCGGCATGGACTTGAACACTCGTAACTTCTTCCGACGTGAACGATTGCGTCCTGGCTGCTATAGAATTAGTTTCTCTGGCGGATACGAACGAAGCGAAAGTGTACTTCAGTAAATGCGTCGTACTCCTACTTTGGGCGTTTCTGTTGCAAAAGTCGCGTTTTGGCTTTCGGGTGAAAGTTGTAGTTGGGGGCGATTCTATTTGAAACTGGAACTTCATCACGTAGGATCATGTCTTCCGGGGCGGCTAGAGTGCCATTAGAGCTTCTCCTGGGCCTCGCGGAAGAACGTCTATGTATTCGTCGTAGATTGCGGTTCAGCACAACCAGGTGGAAGGACGCGCCTGGACAGAGTTACTGGTATGGATCAGGGCGGGTATTAATTCGGGTCTTTAAAGTTCTTGAAGGTGGGGTCTAGTCGCTGACAAAATCGTAGGCCATTTTGCTGTTGACGGGTTATGGAGCCGTTAAGCCCCTAGTCCCACCGTGACGAGATTGGACGGTTAGTGTCAGCACTGGGTTGGCGGGGTCCTGCAATGGGCAATGTAAGGCGCGTTATTAATTTTATATAATAATAATGGACATATTTATATAGCGCTTGATTCTCCTATACGGGGCTCTAGATGTAGGGCGCTCACTATAGTCAACAATATGCTGTAGTAGAGAGAAAAAAAATGAACAAGGGGAGTGATGGTAACTGGCCAGTAAATTAGCTTTGCGGCGGCACCTCGGCGCTAAAGTTCGCCTTGCGAACGTGACAGCTGCTACTGGGCCTAGCAGCTGCATGATAGATTACCAAACGTCATCCTGGCTAAAACTAGGGATGTGTCTATATCTGTGGCTTGGATTTGGTGATTGTGGAGTATTCTAAGAGGATCATAACTTATGCTTCTGTGAAATTCGGGCTGGCTCGTCGCCTCTGGGAGTAGCGCGTCCCCGCAGCACAAGTTGCGCCTACCGCTTGTTTGGGGGGGGGAGGAGGGGAGGGTTCCATTTGGGGGGAGCTTAGGGTGAGAGGGGTGTGTGGGCATAGACTTGGGAAAGACTAATGTGGCTAACATTTGAATTTGGCCATACTTTCTATAGGCAGCTGGATTTCTCCGGGGCTGCTCCTTGACTCTTACTGACTTTCACTGGGCCTGTGGGGTTTTTAAGCGTGCGCTTGTGCACAGCACCAGGTCAAGGACATAGCTTTATTCCTCATTGCGAAGGACTCGACGTTCATGGTGGCGATTTCCTGTTCGAACTAGTTAAAGTAAAGGGGCGAGGAGCCGGGATTCGAAGCTCGCGGTCACGTGGGTCACTGCTGTGCAGTGCACCAGGCATTAGCATTGGCAGGTGATATGTCGTTAAAACGCACTCTGCCTAGCGCTTTCTTCTCTTGTATAATGACGCCTCAGTAACGCACGGTCACAGGCAACAAGGCAATATCTGCCGATTATGCATATAAGTCACTAAAACAATATATCAGCCCGCAAAATCGCTTAATATAGCTAGGCAGCAAAACTCGGTTATTGAAAAAATGAAAGGTGATTTTTTTTTTAAAAAAAGGTTTTTTTTTCCTTTCTTATATCCGAGTTTTCTTATATCCTAAAATCGGTTATAAGAAAACGTCATTTTGGAAGTTTGTTGTTTTCACTCATTATAACTGAGTTGAATTGGGGTGGGGGATGGGGAAGGAAGAGTAAAAATAAATAAAATAAAGTAGCAGACTGAGAGAAACGAAATGTGTGATTGATGTATTAAGTGTGTGTATACGTGTGTGAGTGTGGCGCGTCGGCGTGTTTAGGTGCATCTGGCGTGTCGTGTGTGCATGTTACATTTTTACTTAATGATTATGTGTTTGTGTTCTTCATCATTTCATCTCTTCTCTCTCTTCTTCCACAGCCGTTTCTTCGTTGCGTCTCGTCATCTCTCTCTCCTCCTCTCCGGCTTCAAAAAAAAGACTTCTGCATCCGCTGTTCTTTTGTCTTTGAGATCTCTCACTCTCACTATCTTTTCCTTCTCTTCTCTCTGTTATTTTCTCTCTCTCTCCTCTCAGTCCAGTTAAGTCTGCAATCATCTTCTCTCTCGCTCTCTCTTCATTGCTTCGCCCCCTCCCCCACGGCCTCTGCTTGCTCGGTCTCCACCCATCCCACTGACTCCCTTCAGTCTGTGCCTCTGTTTGTCTGTCTGTCTGTGCTGTCTGTCTATGTGGTATGGCGGGGGATTATGGGGGTAGGGGAAAAGTGTAGCGGGGTGCTTCTGTCTGCGTGTGCTTGAGTTTGCGATGAATCTGATACTCTTACTATTGGAACGTGATGTTTTATTAGCATAGTCTGTTTAACTTGTTTATCGTGCCACTGTTAACAGCAACAGCGATTTCAATGTTTATTGGACGAATATAATTTGTGATTGTATGTGATTGTGATTGTGCATTATTTGTATATATATTAAATAATGGGAAAAATATATTTTTCTGCTTAAAAGGAATGGCGGAGTTTCTTATAAGCAATATTCGGTTTAAAGGTTTTTATATCAAGACACCATTTTTATTTTTGCTGGTCTATGAAGAGTAGATACGTGTTTGAGCAGGTGGTGTAACAACTTTGTGTGTTTACACGAACGCGGCATGGTCATGGGCCTTGGAGAAGCGCTAGAGCATAATCGATTTCTATCGTAACTATTTTCAGAAGAAATAAAAGATCCTTTTTTTGAAGGGAAAATATTTCTAATGTCTGCAAAATAGGTTTCCCATATCTTATTGTCTTTTAGCCATTGCAATAGAAGGTGGAACTTAGTAAATCCTGACGTTACGCACATATGGCATGTGTAATTTTGTCGCGGTGATAATGAAAACATAGACACTGAAATTGGGCGAAACTATATGTCTGCATTGAATAGAGATTGTTTCTGAAATTATTTCTGGAGCAGCAGCGTCAAAGGGCATCTTGAGAAAAACATTTTTTCGATCTTTCTATGGGCAATAATCGGTGCTTCATAAACGCTATAATATAATAGAAAATTCAGTAGGAATCACTTTGATATATTAGAATTACGTATTAGGCAATTTTGTTGTTTCCTATTTTTAATCATTTTGTATTACTGTGGTTTATTGCGAATATTGATCTGTATAGCTTCCACGCTAATAGGTATGCTACACAGATTAGCAAAGCATTTCTGAGTTGACTCTTAGCCTGGCGGTTGTTTTATTCTTTCTTTATGCAAGTTGTGGCTTTTTTGTGTGAAAAATGGTTTCTGCTATGAAATAATCATTGCTTATTGAGCTTGTGATTTGTACTAAGAACATAAATATTTATCAGTTACTTGGCCGATGACTAAATTAGTTTTGGGGGCCGACTGGGAAATGTGTATGGAAAGTGGAAAAATATAGGAGTATGAATTTCTGAAAGACAGATAGACAGACCTAATAAGCCAATATCCGTCGCAGACTGCTGCCTGGGCGTGGTAGACAACAGAAGAAACACGTAATGTGCTGAAGCATGGCACTTCTTTTTCAACGTGCATCCTGATTGCCTTAACGGTGGGGGCATTAACAGACAGATCAGAACGTACATACTGAAGAACATATAACCATGGCAGACGTCTGTTCGGCCGGTAAAAGAAGCAAGCACTGTAACCATAAGCCGCTTACCTGGCACTGCTTTTCAGCGGGCCTCTCCGGTGGCCCTTTAGTAGACTGACAGACAGTACAGACAGAGCGAGAGCAGGTGCCTCAAAAACTATATCGTCTGTCACAGACTCTTGTCTAAGAAAAAAAAACTGCTAGGTATACAAAGAAAACGTTCGTCATAATCGGCGCCATAATGGTAGGGTCTTTTCACGCTATCGCCGATGCCGAAAGAAACTGACATGATCAGACGAAACAGGACAGGACAGACTAGTAGCCAAAAACAATAAAAAAAAAACGCTTGTCCGCGCAGACTCTCTTTGTTGCCTAACCGGGTGAGACAAAAGATCCGTCCCTCTGACTATTCGCCCAAGACCTGGGCTACTCCTTCTCAACAACTTTGATGCCGAATGAAGCATATGTAATCCCGTAAACGAAAAGGCGGGGGGGCCTAGCGGTTCTCTGACAATGCTGATCGCAGGCACGGTATCTTGCGGTATTAAGTGCGCCGCTAAATTCTCCCCCTGCATGCAAAGCGCTCGTGGTCCGTGAGTGCATGTCATGTGGTGCACCGCGATGGGTGTAAAGGTTGCGGTACAATCGTTTATCGCAGGGTTTGACTTAGTGAGGCGCTGTGGCGGGTTCAACTGTTTGCGGACTGGCTACCAGACAGGTTAGTGGTGTCAGGGCGTAGTGCGGTTTAGGGATGTCGTCAGTAGTGGCGGATCGGCTGTGTCTTGTGGCGTCGGGAGAGTGAGATAATTATATGTCGATATTTATTTGCCGCTGCTGTGGTGGTATTATTGGAGAGGCAACGTGGGCAGATGTGGTTACTAGAGAACATTACTGGATTCGCCACAGGCTGTTTCGCAGAGACATTTTAGTTCTATCTATATTTTGCAGAAGTTTTTTTGCTCATAGCCAACTTTAGTTTACCAGTTTAAGTAACTTTTCTATGTAACTAATAGATGCAAGAATATGTGTGAGTATGTGTCCGTAACTTAGTTGTTTCCGTTAAATTGCTGGAGAATTTCAGTAAATAATAACCAAGAAATATGTTTGTAGTGTGTGCGTTATAATTATTTTTTTTTTATATTTGGGGCGAATACTAAGGTGAATTATTTTAAGACATTATTGTACTATAATAATTTATGTTTCATGATCTGCTCAAGACAAAAACAAATAGCCTCACGTATTTAAAAAAATTAAATCTGATGAATATAATTATATTATTTGAATTAGTATGTAGTTAAGTATAGCAGCGCTTAAAATAAGTTTTAAAGGACGTGCGCTTGGTGGGCGGTTTGTTTAAATCTGAAGATTTCTAGATTCAGCATTTAAATTAAATAGCGCCTCTGCGCTGGGCTACGAGGCGCTCCGAACGACGGCTCTAGCCAGGTGGGAGGGCAACCCAATTCAGGTCACACAAGAAAAGACCGCTCTGTGACTATAAAGTACGCTGATTACTAATGAAGCCTTTTTGGGGGCCGAGGGAGTTATGGATAGTTTAATTTGTGTTTTTTGTTTCTTCGGTCTTTGGATTATCCGAAGCAACTAGCTGGTCGGCACGCTACTAGACTTATAATTATATAAGAGGTCCGCGGATGCATGTATTGGTAAATGTCTGTATCCATTTGTTGTGGCACACGGTTATCACAAAATACATTCTCTGATTAGCGAGGCTTTGAAAATTATCTTGACGCCCTGATTCTTTCTGCAAATTATCGTCAGCTGTTTCTCGCTGGGGATACCGGTGGTTTTTCTAAAGTACATAATAGTTCCCCCACTCTTCTGAGTTCTGTGGCTTGTAACTTCCATCAATTCTTTCATCTCTCATTTGACTCGGCCGCTTTCCGCTTTGTCTTTCTGTTCATCTACTAATCTTTTCTGCTGGCCTTATTGGGTCCTGCATTCTCCTGCCTTTTTTTAAAAACAAATATTCGCAATTTCCTCCTGCATGGGTTGAGCTCGTGCTTCCGAAATCGGAATGTGGTGAGCTGGTAGGCGGCAGCGCGGAGACGGCTCAGTAAAAACTGAAAATCGCTGAGTTACGTATATGCGTGCCTTAGCGGGGCGGTCATTATGGCTATATGGCTTCTGGGAAGCGCGAGAAGAAGGTAAGAATTAGTCGCTGCAAGACAAGGCGGTGTGTAAGCGGGGTGTAGTTATAAAGGGAGTGGCAAACGCCTGACGGATGAGGGGCTTTTTGCCGAAATGCCTCACTAGACCTAGTCGCAGATCACCAACAGGAAAAGGTCGCTTTTAGCATAGGATTGCTAGACCTAAAAAAAAAAAGACATTGGCTCTGGTTTCGCTATGAATAATTCTGTAAATCCGTCAATATCGGCGATTCCTCCTTGGCGGAGGTGCTGGTAAGTAAAAAAGCAGGTTAATTTGCAGTGGAAAGAGAAGCCGCGTGCGCTTAATCTTTTCTAAAGGCTCTCCTGCTGAGAGTGCGCTTAGACAAACATCACGAACTGTCCATTCAATCGCAGCCTTTTTCTTTAGTCAGTTTACGCCGAAGGATTTCGCTCATCAAATCAGAAGAAATAGCTCTCCTTTTTTTTGTTATCTGCACTTACAGTAGAGGAAACAAGATTCACACCACTCCTGAGTGTCCTCCATAACAGGCAGCCCACCCTTCCAAAGATGGCTTGCTGTCTGCCTCTCGGCGCATGCTTTCGCCAAGGAGGAATCGCTCGGAAACCATGAGCAAAGTGCGTGTTGTTCGATCTTTAAAAAGGGCATGTTCTACTGGTGATCTCGACGTGCTTTTGCGAAAACTTCTCCGTCAGTGTTTCCCTTTTAAAGGCGTTGTAGGGGCAGGGCTGTTTTTCTTCATTCTGAAAACTATACATTTTAACTTTTGATGTAGCCTGCTTATTGAGGATTTAGTAATATAGGTACTGATGAGTTACTTAAAGTGACAATAATCTAGAAGGCAGTTAACTGTCTGTCTACCTAGTATAAGTCTCAAAACTTCTGGAATGCACTACGTATTCCAGAGGCATTTGGTATTTGGTTAAAATGTGCTTGTCAAATGGCGCGACTCACTGTAGGGGGTATAGACGTGTGTAAAAAAGCCGCATGGGGTCGGGTAAGAACCCGCCAATTATCTCGAATGAAACTCTAAAGAAAATTTCAGTCAAATTTGCCATATAGAATCTAATGCTAGAGCATTAAACGCTCGTCTTCATGGGGGGGCTAAATGTAGACTGATAGATTTGCTTCATATTCTATGAGATAATTGGAGTGGGGCTTCTACTTCCGCCCATGTCGCTTATTTATTGTAGTCCTCGTCTTCCCTAGCTCTTTGAGTGATGTTGACATTAAGAGGTTTTGCTTCTTTTGGGGGGTCTAGTCCTATAACTAGCGCTGCTGGTTCTAGAATCTCTACAGTTAAGGAAGAGAACCAAGGCGTTATGGTTCGGCGTGTTAAATCCTCTCTCTCATCTCCTCTGGCTGTATGGTGTTACTCGGTCTCCTAGGGGTCTGTGTCTGGGCTCAGGACTTTTTATATGCACTTTATTCTCAGTCCCGCTTAGCTGATGTCTATATCTGCAGCACAAATATATCTGAGACACAAATATAAACTTATCAGCAAATATGTCAATGATACAGAGTTGTCCCTAGGGAGTGGCAGCTCCTGATTGAGTTTCAGTCGTTAGTCATATAGGTTTCTGAGTGTGTCAGGCGAGTGTTGGCAGGGGTGGTATGACCAGGCAACAAGCGGGAGTGATACTGAAGCGTTGAAAAGACGGCGTAGGTGATGCTTGTTGGCACCATAGGCTCGCTCTTTCTCTGAAGGAGGTTGAATATCCTATTCCATGAATCTCTGTTGGATGCTGATATTGGGCTCTATTTCGGAAGATTGTAAAGTACCTCGTGTCTTCACTTCGATGCAAACCATGTCGATGCTTAGTGGAAGCTAATATATCTAGTGTTTGTTCGTGGCATATTTGTCTTAGAGTTAAGGTCGTATCGCGCTTCATTCTAGACGCCTCTGCCTGTCGGCTAGTAGATGCTGCTGATGGGTTGAGACTAGATTCTGCCTTGCGGTGTTGTTTCGCAGATTGGAGACTGATCTGTAATTCGCGGTGTATGCTTGGGCTTGCTCCGCGGAGGCGTTATATTTGCGTGGTCTTACAGAGAACGCTAGGTACCTAGTGCTGCTCTGGGCTTGTTTCTTGGTAAATTAGAAAGCGTGAGCTTACATCAGCACCTGCTGTTTGGCTGGAGCTCCACTGGCTTCGGTCTGTCTAAGAGTTCCGCTGGCAGTGCAAGAGATGGCTACTTCGCTTTTCGTCATTATTTGACATAAATTCTTGCGCATGAGTGACCTTTCTGCTTCTTCATCTCTGCAACCTTAACAAAGCTCCTCGCACGTCTTCGTTCTTCTTCCGCTTAGAAAAAGTTCGCTAAAAAAAAGTCGGTGCGCTTGTATAATCTTCGGGTGAGAGGGGGTCGTTTAGTTTTGTTGGCACCAAGGAAGCGTTTGGAATTCTCTCCTGATACTATACGGCGCGTGAACCAGTCCACTCTTTCGGGCGTTCATTCAAGTCCCAACTAAAAACCCACTTCTTCTAGAGAAAGGCTTTCTCTCTGTAAAGTCTATGATCCTTTTCCCGCACTCTTTGTCTTCGCAGGCTCATGTAGACATTGAGTATGAGGTTAACGCCTGCGCGTGTGTATGGGGTAGGGGTGGGGTGAGTGGGGGGTGGGGTGCGGGGGTGTGGGAGAAGGGAAGGGCTTGGGGGGCGGTGGGGGATGTTTGGGGGGGGGGGTTGAAGGGCGGTGGGTGTTAGTTGTGTTTGTTCATTCTCTGAATGTATTAATTTTCATAGTAGTATGTATGGTGGGAGGTATAGCGTGAAGCCATCTGTTAGATAATCGGGCACGGATTGGGATGGTGAGTGAAGGAGAGGTGGCGCATTGTAGTTGCTTTGGCAAGTATATGCGGTCTGTATATAGCATTTTTTAATTATTATTATTTATTTTATTATAACTTTTGAAGCTTGGCGGTTGCCGAATATGTCTGAGGTACAGCTGATTGCACCTTACGGGCATAGTTTTCACTCGGACTCCGACAAAATTGTGCTTGACAGCTTCGCTGGTATAGATGCTGATCATAGAAGATAGATTTAGAGTTTGGTAAGGGTCTATTGGCAGGTTTTGGATATTTGAGCTGATGGTTTTCAAGAACAAAAAGGACTTTGTTTTCGACTGGACTTACCAAAATGTGCTTGACAGCGATTCCTTGGTATGATGCTGATCAAGAAATAGATTTAGTGGTTAAGGGTGCTATACAGGTTTTGGATGGCTATTTGACTGATTGGTTTTCAAGAACAATAATAAGGCGCTGACATACTTTATTTTTTAGCATATTCATATTTATGAATTGTATCTGACCAAGAGAATCGAAACGATAATTCAAACTTTAAATTTATAACAGGCAGCAACTTCATCTGTAAAGACTTAGAAGTGATGCGCAGCCACTCGTGCTGTTCCTATGTTGAGGCCACCTGTTCCTATTGGGCCACTGGGGCATACGGCCTCCTCTTTGCAAGAGTGAATGCCCTTAGTGGGTGGTAGAAGTATCTTGAGTAGCTGGACCAAACAAGGTTATAATTCTCGTCATAACTCGGCTATTTGATGCCACTAAATTGCGACCTTTGCGTTAGTGTAATGCCTTCCTTTTTGGATACTGGAACAAGCAGGCGCTTTAATAATAATAATAATTAATGTAATAGATTAGAATTTAGGTGCGCTTAATCTTTACAAAGCGCCTAAGTTGCGCTTAGCAATCATGATAGAAAGCAATGACTAACAAAGATGAAGGAAGCTAGACAACACACAAACACGATACTCACACGAAGCTTGAGGTCAAACACGACACACACCCAGGCAGCAGCACACACAGTGGACACACACGTTACTGACCACACACTACCACACAACACTAGCTACACACCAGTCGACGTACACGCATCACACACCCTACAAACACACAGCGATCGGAGCTATGACGCGCGCGCAGCAGCGCGCGCCGGTACGCACTACACATGACTCATATGGATAACTTTGGGCAGGGTAGTGATGGATATACCTTTGTCAGTCCAAGGGGCGTTAATTAACGTCTCTAGTTGGCTAGTGGCGCTATATTGAGCCGCTATGCTCAATATAGGGTACATCGATGCATATTCCTATGCAATATGGCGAGCGCTATGAGGGTGTCTAATATTATAAAAGACTTTACTTCTATCCAGCACTGTATAACAATCTAGCTTTATAGATGTGCGCTAAATCATGTCAAAACAGACACTTATACCTTGCTTGCTAGCAAAAAAATGATTTTGATACCACTGTTCTTGCGAGATAAGGGGGCATGCACAAAGTTAGTGCATCCAATGTTGCAACTGAAATAGTTGGGTCTTTTGTTCTGCTGCATCGCATTGCGGGGGGCTTCTTTAAGTTTGATCCATACTGCCTAACATGGCTTCCTGCATTACAATCAGGACCGCTCCCCTGAGTAAAACAAACAAAAGACATAAGGCTACAGAGGGGGGTGGCATCAATTTAAGAATCGGCCACAGGTCCCTTCATCTAAAAATGCGGGTACATTTATAAGATGAGGCTTATACACATATAATGGGTCGATCCTGGGGGTACTTGGGGCAAGCTACCTAGGAAACCCGCGTAGCTTCAAAACCACAAACACTCTTGCTTGACGCTTTAAAAAAGAGGACGTGCGCACAGGGTTCGGGCTGTCCAACACTATCGGGGCTGTCGAGCTAGAAGTGTTGCAGCGGGCAGAGGGCACCGCAAAACTGATGCCCGCACATATGGGCCGAACTAACCGGGTTAGACACGAGCACGCGCTGCACGTCCTTACTATCTGCCTATGAGACTCGTTGGCTGAGGCTGCGAAGCGGCTTGCTTCTTCTGCAATGTCATCCTAACAGCCAAACCCGTGGCTTCAACTCGTCGGATGAGCTCCTCTTCAGAGAACCAAACGTCGTTCGTTAACGCCGGGCGTAGTGTCTTAACTATCTAAAGGGCTAGCTAGACTCTCTGAGGCGAGGAGAGCGATTGGTGCGTAAGTACGTAAAGTCCTGTGCGTTCTGTTCGGCCTGCACTCGTGGTGGTAGTCTTTCGCCTCGCCTCGGGTAATAGTAGGAGGCGCGGACGCCAGGTAGGTCGGGCGACACCCAGCCAAAATGCCACGCCGACCACTCAACCCCGATCGTGGATCTGGTAGTAGATTGGTTTTGTAGTTTGGAATCCAGGCTGCAGTTTCTCATGTCTGGTAAGACCGGTGTGGGTTCCTGAATCTAGTGGTGCTATTAGTAGCTGGCATGGTCATATACCGTAGGCATAGGAAGGTTATAGGTCACGAAGATGCTACGTGTGTCAGTATCGCTCTGTAAATGGTTTCGTGGGGCGCTCCCAACTGACTGATGTCTTCTTTTCTTGGGCGTTGATGCTGGAAATGGGACCTGGGTTTTGTTTTTTTTCTGGATGACATATCAACTCGGTGAGAAGTCGTACTTGCAAGTATATTCTAAAAAGGGTAAGGATGGACTACTTAAGGAGCTCGGGCGAACGGGCTGATAAGTTATCGTTAGTGCGACAGTACACTTTTCAGGCAGTGGAGCTATGCCAGAAAACTCAACTCAGACTGGAACGTTAGAACGTTAAATTCAAGCTGTCTATTATCGACGTGTAAAATGTGTGTCCTGTTTATAAAGGACATACCGCGTGTTTCTGTCCTCACTAGCTCATATGAGGGAAAAGAGGTACGCGGATGCTTATGCTTTCGCTCGCCCTTATAGCAGTTTGGTAGTCTGACTAAAGGGGTCTACCAACGCACACTTACTGCCTACGGTTCGATGCGTCAGTGGACGATATTGCGAGTCATGATTCGCGTGGAATACTTGCCCGTTCATAATACAATTTACTAGTCTTGGCTATTTTGTTTTTGCTTACTGCGCGTTGGTGACACCCTCGCATATAACACCTCAATCAAATGGACAAAGTGTCTGATATACCAAAACAACCGAGCAGTATACTTCATCAGATTCGTGTACCGGGTAGTATCTGGCGAAAAATATAGGCTGCGAGTCATGATTCGCTTGAAATAGCTTCCCTTCTAATAACATGGCAATTCTTGGTATTTTGTTGTCATCTAACTATAGCTTGTGTTGATCAATACCGTGCGCAATATAACAACGATCAAGATAAATAATAGTCTGTATAGCATAAAAATACAGATACTTCGATGTCAGATTGCGTGTACGGTATGACTGCAATTAATAGTAGGGCCTAGTGAACGATAACGGAGTAAGATTGTCATTTCATATTTGTTTAAATAGTTTACGTTAGTAGTTCTTCTCTGGAATCTATGCCTGCATCAGATGTCTACAGTGGATCCTATTGATATCGGAATCGTATGGCGAGTGTGACTGCCTTGAATGGGCGATCCCCACCTGCGGCTAGCGTCATTTATTCAAGCTTTACGTAGTGGTAACTGAACAGCTCGACTGAATCTGGGTAAGTTCTGTCTTCAGTTGATATTGATTATTGAATACCGGCGCGCGCAGCAGGCCGTAAAGTCTGGTAAGGGCTAATGTTTGGTGGGCTTTTTTTTCTTGCAGCGTGTTGTGTGTGTGTGTGTGTGTTGCAAGTTCAAATTCAAGTGTATACATTTATATATCTCCAACAGTTAGAAATTCTAGGTTAGGTAGCTAACGAACATGACTAGCAGACACAACATTAACTGAAAGTTATACATTATATTTCAAAATGTGTGAAGACAACTAATTATAGCCCAACCAAATGTTTGGTGTGTGTGTGTGTGTGTGTGCGTGTGTGGCGTGCGTGCGTGCGTGTGGTCGTGCGAGTGCGTGCGTGGCGTGCGTGGCGCGTGTGTGTGTGTATGTTAAAGAGCGACAAGAGGAATTAATTAGAGAGAGAGAGGGGGGGAGAGAGGGAGAGAGTAAAAGGGTAGAGAGAGAGTAGAGAGGAGGGAGAGAGAGTAGGAGAGAGAGAGAGAGAAGAGAGAGAGCGAGAGAGTACTAGAGAGAGAGAGGAGAGAAGATAGAGAGAGAGGGAGAAGTAGGTTAGAAATATTTATCTATATACAAGAGATTAATAGATAGTTTTTATTTTAGCAATTTCTATTGTTATTTATTTGGCTATTTCATTTTTTGCTAAAAAAAAAAAATACTATTTTTTTTTCACGTCAGTACAACTTTTGTATTTAATCTGACAATAAATTGTTGCCGTCCAAGTCCAGTGTATTGTGCGTGCGTGTGCGTGTGTGTTGTGGTATTACTAGAATATATAAATTAGAGGGGAAATGCAGCTCAAGATGTAGTTTGCATATGCTCAGTCCATGGTTAGTTTCTTTTTTCTTCTTTTTTAATCATATTGTTTCCTCAACACATTGTTCATATTTGACGGAAAAGAACACGACGCACAGAGTTAAATCCTCCATGGATGACAATTTGAACTAAAGCACATCATCACACTAATAATCATATAGTAAAGCACTGTCCGGTGTGTGTGTGTGTGTTTGTGGGTGTGTGTGTGTGTGTGCCTGTGTGTCTGTGTGTTTTTCTAAACAAAAAACGCCTTATAACTCCGCCGTTTTTCGGACCGAATCGTCTTCCAATTGCTGTGAACCCTAACGGGCGATGGCAACGGCAACCGGCTGCCATGCATTTCGTGGTTTCGCAATACGCGAAACGCGCATCCGGCCGGCTCTCGACGCCTGTATCTGGCAGATTGCCTTCGAATATTAGGCAGTAGATGACCAGGACGCTGACATCAGTGTACCAAACCGAAGCGGATCGTTCAGAACGAGCTGCGCTATAACGACTCTGCCCGTTTCTTAACCGAATCGCTTTAGATTTGCTGTACTCATCGTTACCAGTACTTGGCGTTTACCGTTATCTTCGGCTTACTGGTACTTCGCGTTGCGCTAGTCATCTAATATACCGTATGATATGAACACACCGATGTTGGGATATCTAATGTCAAAAGTCCTTGATTCTTCGATCCACTGATATAGACTCATTCTGACTAAGGTGTCTCAGTAACACATAACTACACCTTTATGTATGAAATTGGAGCCAATTAGTTTTTGGTGATCGCTTTAGAGTGCTGCTATCATAGGACAACCATGCTTCTGTAACATTGACTGCAACAGCAGAGAGTTTAAAAGAATAATCGAATATTGACTGTTTTACCTGATGGATCGAGCACATTACCTCTATCCTTTGCTAAAATAATTTATTGTGGCTGATTCGGTTTGTAAATTTAATTGATTAGAATTGTCTTAATCTTTAGTACTTTCATTTTCGTTATATTCTTTAAGTAAAGTTTAACTTCTTTTTTTAAGGGGGAGGGGGGGGGGTGTCCTAGTTTGCGTCACTAACTTGATTACTTATACTATTATTTCACACACTCACTTACCCCATCGATTTACCCATAAGATCTGATTCACTTTTAGTGTAAGGACTTGAACTGATAACAAAGCGCTCTTCGCCAGTGGGAGCAACCTGATTTTCAACAGAGGACCCCTCTGTGACTATCAGTACCTAATGAAAAAAATCCTAATAACATCGTGTGTATTACTTATCTAAGCCTAAGTGACGAGTAGTAGCTTGGGCATAACAGTCCCTGGCTAAAATGTGACGGGGTTTTCCAGGCTGGCACGTGCTTTCCAGCTTAATTGTAGCTTTTTTGTTGGTGTGTTCCCTACCCTGGCCTACTAGCAGACCGAGTGGTCCAAGTTTCTTACTTTTAACTCTCGTAAACTTAAATGATTTAGGCCTATGTAGTTTATTTCCGACTATTATTTTCTAACAACCCGAACATGACTTGTATTAGTTCAAATGTGAACAATAACATTAATTTCATCCTGAGTCGTACTTCTTGTTCTGTTCATCCAGTACATGAATAGACCATTGCCGTCATTTTAATGACCCCCAAGATCACGTGTCAAATCACGGTTTTACGTGTTTGCCCTCTTTATAACTGGAAAGAAATCTTGTTTTGGACCAATTCTGCTCCATATAAATGGCCCCAAATCGAACCGACAATCACTTTAAAGAGCAGCCTCAATTTGATTATTGGAAATTAGAATGTGGCTCCCCCACCCAAAAGGGAAAACCCCCCCAGAAAAAAAACCAAGGACTTAATCTGTTGCTTCACTGGTCTTTAAAGACTCCACCTGATCAAGTTCAAAATCACGGGTTTATGCTGGAAGAATTTGTTTGACAGTGTTTTGTGAGCGAAATGCCCGCGAAATTTCGAAGCAATAAATGATGCCCATTGTTTTTTTTCTGGGTTCTGTGAGCCCATACGAATTTGCAGCCTCATATTGTTTTTTTCATGGGTTGCTGTGAGCACATACGAATTTGCAGCCTCAATTTGGAATGGGACATTTTTATATGTTGGTCACAGCTACCCGGAAAAACCCAAGACTTAATCGTTGCGCGTCTGTGTATTTTTAAAAAGCACTAACTTAGTGATTGTTTTGGGGTTTTTTTTTTAAAGAAGGTATGGCTTGTACCCATGTGTCTTCATACTATCCGGCCACAAGGAGCGCTCCATATATGGCGGGGGTACAGCCATCTTGTCAGTAACTTTGTTTGAAATGCCCCGATCGATGCTGTTTTACACACAAATCTGACTAAGATGGCGACACTAGCACTTCCGTCGGAAGGGTCGAGAATGCGCACGGCAGTGGGCGGGAGCCATTCTGTGTTAATAAACTGCTGAGAACGTATGGAGTTGTTAATTAGAACTGATGTTAACCAATTAATACGAGTGCTGATATTGACGATTCATGCGTTTATTTCCTGGGGAAAGGAAGTTGGGGAGGGTGGTGGTGGTGTGGGGTAGTACCGATTTGTGCCTATCCCTTTTACGTCCTATTAGCGATTTTGCCCTGTGTTTGAACGTAATCGGACCGACCCTAACCCAGAGCGTTTTTGTCCTAGCTCCAGTTTCGATCCGCCATATTCCCACTGTAGTTTTATATTCGGGATCCCCGTCTTATGATCTTGTTAAGCAAAAGAGTATTACTACCCTTGTATCCTCAGTTGGTAAGCGGAGGGGGTGCGTGCTTTTTCGTCTTTTCTGAACGTCGCATACTTCGTCAGGATTTACGCTCTCTTCGATTTTGACGAGTCCAACGAACGTAAGCCTATCTCTGTGTATCGACTTGCAATTTAATTGGAATAACGCACGTCGCGGTGGCCATGTTGGCCATGTTGGCCCATGTTTGTCTTGACTTTTTAAATTTCTAACCCTACCCCAACCCTAATCCTTAACCTATCCCTTTCCCGGGCGTTCTATCCTAACCCTATCCTATCTAACTTACTGTTGTTTCCACGATGTTTGTGGCCTTTCGAGTGACCTCCATTTTGAGTATTATGTTTAAATACAAGAACAAGGACTGAACGCACTGTCTAAAGGCATAGGATCGTACGGGGAAAGACCAACGGGAAGGACCGAACGGAAAGGACTAAACGGGAAATGACTAAAAGGCACTAGCACCCTGTGTGGGGGTGGGGTGGGGGGGGGGGGGGGGGGTTGGTATTACCAAGGTTTACCCCTTCTTAAGCTGACCTGAACGGATGAGGTTGCAAGAAACACGCGACGATTATCCAGAAATACAGCCTTTTCAGGTCGACACTCCTTTGCTCTGGTTTCTAGAAATCACACGGTCAAAACGGCGATTCTTCTTGGCGGTGTGCTGGCGAATAAGCCTTATGCTTTCGTGTGGGGTGGGTTGTGACATTCAGAGTGATTGTAAGTTTTTTCTTCTTTGTAGTGAGTAAAAAAACAAAGAAGGCTTATTTCTTTAGTCGTGAGCGGACTCCTTTTAGTAACTGTCATAAAACTTTTAAAATACATAAATAAAAGGCTTGTATTGCGGACTTCGGCAACATTTTGTCTAATCAGGCGCCTTAGAAATTCTTTTCTCTGAAGAATTTGACTTGCCAGCACCCCCGCCAAAGGAGGATCGCCGATTTTGGCGGTTGAGAGAGATTTCTTGAAACCAGAGCCATGTGATTGTTGTGCGTCTCTGTAAGGTGTTTTCCTGTGATCTCCGACGTGTTTCTGCAAAACTCATCCGTCTGGGTGCCCATTTAACTAGTCAAAATCTGGATGGCAACATCCGCAGTGTATGTTGTTGCTTGTCTTCGTCCGTGAGCAGGAACAGTACGTCCACGCTTACATGGTTTCCAAGTGGTGTTGAGTTGGCCACAGTCGGTGCCGCTTCGCACTTGAACGCGTACTGTACCCGTATCACCGAAAGCCATTTTTTTAGCAAAAAATTATCCAATAAACTTACTGGGTACGAAAGATTTTTGTCTGAAATGTGGGATTCCTTTACTACATGTTTAAAAAAGGCCTATCCTTCTCCCCAATCAGAACAAAAAATGGTACAGACCTGTTCAGGCTTTTTAATGAAATGTGTGTTAAATCATTGTGGTAAAAATGCGACGTTTGGCGGTGAAGGGTTTAATACCCCGAGTCGAACGCTGTTTATAGAGTTTTTTTTCCCCCTCTCACTCTTCACTAGGCCTACGGTCTGAACGTGGAGTCTTTCGGTGAGAACTATAAACCGAGGTCCCGTGTGCCCATGACTTTAGCCACGTTAGCCCCAGTGGCACGAAAAAGTTGTCATTTGGTAAAACAAAATACCACCCTTTTCCTTCCTCATTCATTCACATACATGCATGCACATTAGTTTTTTGATGGGCGAAGACGCGCCTCTGGCGGCGAAGCGCTTCTCCAAGGTAGAGCAACTGATTTTCACAGAGACGCCTATGTGGCTATAAGTACCAAATACCAATACATGGAGACGTGGCCTATCTAGGGTATCGATATCATTGCTTGGATGGCAAATCAAAAAGGCTTTGGGGGAAGGATGTATTTTTCAATCCGCTGGGATAGCCCTTCTCTCTGTTAAACCAGCAGAGCCATGGTACCAGGCTTTTCTGTTAAAAAAAATCTAACATCAGTGATCATTTGCTTAGAAGTTTGCTAATGCTCTGTTTTAATGTTGCAATGTACTAATGAGATCTCTCCAGAACATACAAACGGCTATGTATTGCTTGTTTTTTGGATCCATATTATATGTCGGATAAATCTTCCATCTCAGTCACGGTGTACTGGCTGCATCTGACTTCTTCGACATCAATAGTTGTGTGGTTGCGTGCTTTCTTCCCTACTCCTGCTCTTAGTAAACTGTGGGCACTCATGGTTATAACGTTTCTACATGCCCAGGTGTTCTGGTAGATTGTATCAAGGCTTTCGGTGACGAATTCTCATTATGTCTCCCCTCTCGATCACATTTTCCAGAATCATTTCCACGAGAGGCTTTGTACTGCTATGGTGTTAGCAGACCACCAGTCACACGTGTCACATCCGGTTTCACGTGTTTTCGCCTCTTATAGCTGGTAGAAAACTTAAGAAGAACTCTTCCTGCATGAGAGGGAATGTAAACTGTGAGTGGGGGGTCATTTAACGTCACACAGTCACTTGATGTGTAACGGTCCATTTATTCTAACGTTCTTCTGCTTAACTGACATTCCTTGCCTGCGTTTAACACTTTTATATCTGACCGTGCAAGGTCTAAAATATTGTTTTCTTATAACATCTAATAGCCTTGCCGTGACCGTGGGAGACACACCTTGCCCGCGGCTTTTCTTCCTGGTTTCAGTCCATCGCCGTGGGCGCAGCCTTGAGCTGTAACTCCACGATCAGTGTGCACGTAAAAAAAAAAAAAAACCCGCCAGTGCCTCTCCGCAACGACTCTGACGAGTAGCGCGAACGCCCCGAAAAAAAAACTCCGATGTGAGCCTAAACTTTAGTTGAGTGAAACTGTTTATGATTTCGTTTTATCATCTATAGCTTGTGTTTGAATGTATGTCCTAGAGCTTAAATGCACACCGTTGTACACTTTTACAGATAGAAATAATGGCATTAAAGGGATTTTTCACAGCTCGGGATCACGTTCACCTTGTGGAGCATTTTGCTTTGCATCACCAACACATTCAAGCAGACACAATATGAAAATTTTGCAACAAACGATTGCGATAATGGTCTATCTTATTTTTATGGACTGGGTGACACACATTATCAATCTTCACCTTGCGAATATAATGAGCCCGCGTAAGTTATCAGGACCCGAAACACTGTATTGAGAGGGGATTATGATTAGCGGGAAGTGGAAGGGAGTTGTGAGAGGAGTGGGAAGGGGATGGAGGGCTTCTTCTCTGACTACCAGCTCTATGTCCACTTACCCTCGAGTCTTTGCGCTGTCGGGAAAGAGGGCAGAAGGTGGGTGAGCGGTAAGGCTACCCCACACACTTCATGACCCGCTTTTTGCACGTTAAATTTTCTGTGTGCATGTTAAGGTCTGTGTACACGATAACATTATTCACAACATTATCTATATTATTATATGATATATATATATTAGTAATATATATATATATATGGCAACACATTGAGTTTGTGAGTCCCTTAATTAAATTACATGGCCTCATGCGTTGCTGTGGGAAGTAGAATAACTATTTGTATAATTTGTTACGTCTACAAGACCTTTCACAGATATTCACAACAATACCCCCTATTTTGGCCATGGCAACACAGTGTGTTAGGCCACCCATGCTAATGACCTGAGTTCAGCCACAGTTTTAACATCATTCACAAATTACTATATAACCCCATGGCAACACAGTTGTAATGCCACTCTGGCACGTTTAACAATTATATTCCAGTGTATCACTATTTCCCATGCAACGCATGAGTTGCAAGGCATATTATGAGTTGTCTACACTGCATTCTGTGGGGAAATAGAGATATTTGTGATGGATTTAATCGTGACACAGACCTTTTAACCAATCTTGGCAAATAACCTGTTTTTCACATGGCACACCATGTTATGCCACTCATATATAGCTCTTGGTAAACGTTAACATCTTTCACACAAAATAGCCTTTAATTCCCCATGGAACCTACAGTTGTATGCCACTCATAGGTCTCGGACACTTTACAATTTCACAACTATCACATATTTTTTCCATGGCAACACAACAAGTGTAAGTCATTATTCTGAGTGGCCTAACTTCCTTGAAGAACCATTTGTTAGGTTTAAATTAGTCGTGCATTTTGTTCTATCCGCTAATATTTTTAATCCTTTTACACATTTGTATCATTTCAAATGTGTTCCTCAACTGTGTGAGTAAATAACGAACAATGCTATATATCTGTGATTATGAAAGAACAGCACGTGCAAGTTACTTTTGTTTTGGTCCTGTCTTTAACTGCAACCGGAACGTTTCAGAACTCTCGGTTTCTGCACTTGTATTCGTCGTTCCAACGCACCATTTAACGTATACAGTTAGGGCTCCAGAGCTGCACTGACAACCAAGAAACTGACACAGGAATAGAACGTCCCCAGCCCCACCTTCATTGCGTCAAACACCTCATTATGTCACGAGCCCCCAACAGCAGGCGTCCCGATGGATGCCGCACTGGTGACCGTCGACGTGCTGCGTTGAAGTGGCGATCCTTGTCCTCGTGGAGCAGAACGCTACAATCTGTTGATGTGGATCAGGATGTTCTAATGTAGGTCCTGCCCTGCCACCGCAGCGCCAAGCAACGTGCGTTCCACCACCATCAAGCTAAGGCGAGTGATGTCCCCCTGTTGATCCCCTGAAACAGGCAGCGGAACACGAGACTGATCCGTGACTGAATCAATGCTGCTGACACAGCGGGCACCAGTAGAGACAGACACCTGTCATCCTGACAGGAGACAGAACGCCATGAACCTACTTCTTCTCTCTCTTCACGACCTGTCTGGCAGTTGATAACGTAACACTTCTCCAAGTCTTCCCGACTGTTGAGAAATACTCCCCTCACAGGAAAGCAGAAGATAGCTGCTGACACCTTGCGAGGACACTGATCTCCAGTTATGTCTTTCGCGACGTAGAGCCAATGTATATCTGACTCCTCACAATCTACCTGAGAGGTAGATTCCTATGAGAATTTTAGAGCGCAAGATTAGCATTTGTTTTTTCTCTTATAGTGCTTTTCTGGAAAGCAATAAATAGAAACTTACATACATAGTCATGACGGCGTAGAGTGCTAATGAAGTATGCTGCATACTAGTTCCCGTAGACGATCACAAGTGGAAAGCTGGGGAGGGCCTTGCAGTTCAGAGTGTTTAAGTGATGTGGTACAGTCTGTTGACAATAACCACCCCTGAAAGTTGTCTACGTACAATCTTCCAGCTTGGTCAGACCTTCGATCATGTGAGGAAACTCCGTCTCTCACTAACCACGAGATCCAGCTTGAGTGAGGACAGGATTGTCAAACCGTTCCCCAGACATATTGATAGTTCTGTCTGCCAGACAGGTTGAGACAACTAGTCCAAGGTAATGGGCTGCAGTCCTGCTGAGGTTTAGCTCTATTAGCTCCACAGACGTTAGGCCGGACCGTTGTTTGGGAGATCTCCACTCTCGACACTTCACCAGGAAACAGATCAGAGGATTATTTTCAAAATCAGATACGCTAGATTGACTATTCTTAGAGTATCCAATGAAACAATCTTCAATTGTTTTATGCTGCGTCGAGAATCTTCAGTTGGGAGTTGAGAAAGGGGGTGGGGGGTGCTAAGTCTGTAGGTGTGCGGAAGTCATTAGGTAAATCAACATTCTGTTCGCTAAACAGACTTTCTGCTTTCTTTCCTCCCGACACACCAATACTAACTCCTGATATCCTCCACCATGAACCCTGTCCACAGTGAAGCCGGCCCCTGGCAGGAGCGTGGCAGGACAAGACAGGGGAGCAGTAAACCATTCATCGTCCAGCTGAGGTACACTGGTTCACACCGTCACAACACATGATCTGGAGAAGAACATCCGAGACCCTGACGACAGCGAAAGTACCCTGGAAGTGTATGCTTCACTAGCCTTCTTCATCTTCTTTGTCAGGGCAATCATACCACCGTTTACAGCGCACAAAACACAGAACGAGAACCGAACCTCATACACTGAAATATGTCTGGGGATACATTATCTCGATAATGTTGTGCATAGACGTAAAAACTCCTAGCGTTGAGCTTTACAACTGTTGAATGCACTAGTGATGGTTTGTATTCCTATACCAGTGCCACGATAGACACCAAAGGGTAGACCTGACCGGTATTTGCACAGTCCTGCGTGTCCATATAGTCTTACTTTGTCTCACCTACTGCATCCACGCTGACTCATGACACACTGCAATACACGTAAAGAAAACGATGTGACAAAATATTCCCTTAAACCGTTTCACGGTGCCAGATAAAAACTTAGATATGACTTTTGCTCCTCAGTGTCAAACGACACGACGTGAATATGTTATGATATTCGTTTCGTGTGTGTGTGTGTGGTTTGTGTGTGCGTGTGAGTGTGTGTGGGTGTGTGGTGTTGAGTGTGCGTGCAGCGTGTGTGTGTTTGTGTGTGTGTGTGTGTGTGTGTGTGTGCTGCGCGTGCGTGCCGTGTGCGTGTTTGTTTGTGTGTGTATGTGTGTGTGTCGTGTGCGTGTGGCGGTGTGCGTGTGTTGTGTGGTGTGTGCGTGAGTGCATGCGTGCGTGTTTGTGTGGGTGTGTTGTGTGTGGTGGTGTGCTTTGTGTGGTGTGTGTGGTGGGTGTGTGTGTGTGTGTGTTTGTGTGTGTGAACATCGCGTGCGTGTGTGTGGTTGTGTGTGTGTGTGTGTGTGTGGTGTGTTGTGCGTGCTTCGTGCGTGCGTGCGTGCGGTAGCGTGCGTGCGTGCGTGCTGTGTGTGTAGCGATGGCTTTTGGAGTCAAAGCGGACTATTTTTTAGATAGTCCATTGAATATTTTGAACTTTTGCCGAAAAATAAGTTTGTATATAAGAGCTGCTGAAAATAAAATTAAAAAAATTAAAAAAGCCCCTGTTTGTATGTTCTGCAGTCGTTGTTTGTTAAAAGTTTTTAATTTTTGTAATAAATCAAATATACGTCAGAGGACTGTCTAAAGATAGATCCCTTTGATTCAACATCGTGTGGTGTGTTTGCGTTGGATGTTTTTTGGAACATCGAAGGGCGTACATTGTTCAATACTTTTGCATAAACATAGATGTTTATCAAGCTTTCACACATATGATTTGAATATTAAATACATAACACCCGTAAACATAACATTTTGATTAGTATGTTTAGATAGTATTGAATGCGTTTAGAGAGTTCAGATAACCTACTCAATGACAAAATTGTCGGTAAAAAACACCTGAACCGTCGTGGAGTGCAGCTTACTTATTGTCATTGTCCTCACCATGGGTAAGGACTTTGGGGGCGGGGTGGCTGGTTTTATTTTTAAAAAATTTCTGTCTGTCCAAGGATATCGTCCGAACGTGTTTTGGCGAGAATCGACTTTCATAAGTTTGTGTGGTTGCACCGTAGTAGTAAGAGATCCGAAATGAATGTCAAGGTCATGTCATGACCTTGACGTTATGACCTTGACAACCGAAAATCGATTTTGTAGCCATCTCTCGTCCCCGTCCCGCATAGGATTTTGAAAACTTGGTATGAAGTTGGTTTGGCTTATGATGCTTCGAATATTGTTTACCGATTAAGGTCAGGTCAAGGTCAAAAAGATCGTCGCTGGAGCCTGATAATAGGGGTCATTTTTTTTCCTCATTCTGTCTGTCCCAAGGATTCGTTCAATGGGTTGACAGAATCGCTTCTAATTTTGTGTGGTGTGTGCCACCTTAATATGAATAGATCCAAACAGAATTTTTGTAAGGTCCAGGTCATGACCTTGAAAACCTATTTTTAGCCTATATCTGTTGACATAGGATGTTGAAACTTGGTGTTAAGGTGGTTGGCTTATGGTGCTTGCTTCCGTTATAGTATAGTACTAATCAGGGCAAGGTCAAGGAGAACGCTGACCCTGCTTCCGAAATTGGTTGACACAACCGCTACCGTGATCGCCATAATTAATGATGTTGAAACTTGTATGTAAGGTTGTGTTTGGCTTATGGCGCTTCGAATATGTGTACCTTAAGGTCAAGGTCAGGGTCAAAATTATGCTACGGGTGCCGCAAGTGCGTGGCATTTGCTCTGTCCACGACATGTCTGCCGTTCGGCGACGCCCTTGTTCATGCATGTTTGCGCTAGCATCGTAGACTTGTGCACAGCTTACTTGAAACGCGCATACGACCTTCTATTTCCGAGAGCTTAGGCCATTTTACTAGCGGTGGGAAAATAGCAACACAATATCTCACGATCAATTATTATTCCTCTTCAGGGCTGTTATTTGTACAAATTTCAATTAACATCACAAGATTGTCCAGTCATGAAGGCCACTCGAACAATACACTTCGGGAAGGATAAAGGCAAGCCAATTCTTGATTGCTTCAGACACATAATGACACTATTACAATGTTGCCTTGCTGGGGTTGCACGTATGCCACTAGTGCCTTGCGCTGTGTCTCACGCACTTCGTTTCATCAGAAAAAAAATCATGCTTCTTAAGTATATGATAACCTGTTTATGGCTCAAAAAATTTTACACGATGCAACCATGATGGCGTGTTTCAACGTGAACTGTTTTTGATGCAAATTGTAGTTCGCAACTTAACCCAGCAAGGTAGGTTCAGACGACAACCTGTGCGACAGGTTTCGAAATCCTGCCATGCGCAGTTCATACTTTCCGATTTCCAACTCCCTGACTAGAACATCACCAAGTTTCAGTATGATGGTTCGTGATGGCTTTGCATTAAATATTCGGTGATTCCAGCTTCATTTTGTGCTACCCAACCGACTATAGTATTTATAAATAACAATCGGACCGAGTTTTTTGCAGTTTGCATAATTAATAACAAGCACAATTCTGGATATGGAGCTTATTTAAAGTCTTACAATTCTGAATTTAGATCTTCTCCGAAACACAAAGCGGCTGAGCCTTGAAAAAAAAATGGTGTTGCCTCTTGTTTTTATTATATATTCAAAAGACACCTTTATACTCAATCCAACAAATATATATTTTATATCGTTACTGACTTGTCCAAAAGAACACAACAAGAAAACAGCATCATTCCAGGACTACGACAACAAAGTATGCAGCTCGTCATGACATCACACTACTGTATTATGGATGGGCAAACCGACGTAAAGGTTTTTAGTTGAAATTTGCAGTTTATATACATTTTAAAAGCTCACGCAACAGAGTAATAAAAGTACGCCTAAACTGTTTATTTAAATGGACCGACATAACCCCATGATCCATTTCTTCTTTCAAAATGGTTACCCAGGGGTTTCCATTACAGCTTATGATTTTAGGCTTCTATACACTCCTGCCCCACTTGGCACCACAAGGCATCGATTTCTTGCCAGAGACCGGCGGATTACAAAATCCTCATCACAGCCATCCAAAACATCCGCGTGTAATCACACCAGAGTGAATGGCATGCGCTCTCCTTCCGTGGAGCACGGAAAGTACAGAGAGTGTGCGTGTTGGGGGCCGAGCACCACGATGCGTCAGCACAGTGATGGCGTCATGGGGGGTTGGAAATCGATTGCTATTGTTTAGCCGCGCACAATACTGATTACGTCACAAGCCCGCGATTCTGGTATCCGTGATTATCTGAACACACGGGTAACATGAGAGGGTAGGTATGCGCTTATACACTAAACTTCTGCCAGTGTTTATATTGTTATCACAATAAGTTTGTGTATCTAGATAACGTATAATTAAGTTAACTGGAATATCTCATGTTGTATTGTTTTATATAACTATTTTAGGTTGCGGTATATAATTCATAACGTTATCATAGAGTAAAATGTTATTCATAGTCTATACACTTATGCGAGAGCGGCGCGCGACGCGTTTATATAAAAAATCGGGACTTTACTGGTTTTGCACTGGCCTTCCGGCATTGCTCCATATTGTTCCCACCTATTTGTTTTACCAATGTCCCATATTGTCTGATTCAGACCAAGAGGACGTACAACTCCATTTTCTCTCTCTCTTCTCGCGCGCACGGCAGTGTTTACGATGCTTCTACGTCCGAAAATGGTGTTTTACGTCCTCTTGTCTGATCAGACACATTGGGACATTTGTAAATACAAAGATGTGGGAACATACTGGAGCAATGCCCAAGGCTACAAACCAGTATGTCCCGATTTTTTTATATGCAGAGTAGGTGTAGCAGTACCACTCCTCGGTTGAGAGTCATCTTATCATTGTAGCGGTGCCATGTCCGATGAGGTTTAACCGAGCGTGGTTCCTCGACACCTATCTGAATTGAATCAAAAAAATCGGGCTTTACTGATTTCGTACTTGCCTCCGGCATTGCCTCCAAGTGTTGTTTCCCACCATATTTTGTATTACCAATGTCCCATATGAGCGTTTTTCTTCAAAAAAAGTCGAAGTAACAGAATCGCAATGATAAAAAAGAAGTTTGTCATTACACATTTTTGCCTGTCTTATAGTTTACAGAGCCCTGAAATACTTAAAGTGGTTATGTTCGTTTTTTAGACAGGCTTCTAGCACGTTAGAATTTGTAACGAATTAACTCTTTTAAAAAAGGATTCGTGCCAAGTTTCTTTCTTTTTTTTGTAAGGAAGACAGGTTGTTAATTTCGTTTAACTATATTTTATTTCGCAGTGACATCTGCTCTTTTAATACCAACTGCGATTATTTCTTGATGAAAAACATGTCCCGTTTTTCTAACAGAATCTCGAAACTTTTTGAAAAAAATGGTGGTTTTAGTAGAAATCAGCACATGAACTAAATGCGTCACTATATTTACAAAAGATTTTTTACAGTAAGTGGACTAATATGATTCATCCAAACATGAACGCATGCTTATAGAGTGTTTTGGGGCGAAATTCTGATTTAGTTTCGGGGTGGGGGGGACATCGTTGACATCCCCCGTATTCTACGTCCTGATAGCTTTCACTCAAATTATTAAGTGTAAGGCGAAACATCTCAGATGGTTAACAATTAGCAAAATTCCTTTTGCCGTTTTTACATGAATTGTTATATTATACACAAGTGTTTCTAAACGTTTCCTATAAAACAGATCTAAATGGGCATAATACCAAACGCATGTTGTAGTACATAAGATACCTTCCATGTTGTTACAACCCAATGAAACGTTCTTCGGGGTCTATTCAGACGGGCGTTTGACTTTATTGTGCGGCTCTTTGGTCTGTACACTTTTTAATTGTTCTTTCTTTGCTTTCCTTATGATGAATGGGTTTAATGCACAGTGCCGTGCTGAGAGAGAGAGGAGAGAGAGAGAGAGAGAGAGAGAGAGAGAGAGAGAGGGGAGGAGAGATGAGTTGAATGAAACTCAATTTTTAATGGGGATTAACAGTAGATATACAACCATCACCACGACACACGACACACGATACACCTCTCCGCGCGCCACTTCACGCGCGCGCGCACGCACTGTGGCGTAGTTGTCCCACGCGACCCGCTTTCTTATTTCTTAATCTTACCCCCCCCCCCCTTCTCCCCTCCCCACCCCCCACCCTCTTCCCATCCTTTTCATTTCTCGACCAACCGCCACGTTAATTGCTCGGCTGCTTCAAACGAACGCTGATTAAGGCAGTTATCTCTTTGAACCCGTCTCCATTACCCATCACAAGAAGTGACAACCATGGTCGGGGCCCCTTTTGAACCCTTCCTTTCGACATGAAAGGATTTGAATGTCGGCACGTGGTAAGAGTAACATGGCGCGTGATTATTCGGTATTTCTTAGTAGGGAAGACGGGGTAAAAGAGCGCATGGCGGGTAAGAAGCCCACCCCAATTTCTCATGAATGAAGCAATTTCAGTAATCATTTTGCCATGAACGAGCGTTAACTGTCTCGCATTCGTCTCCATGGCAAATTTGACTGAAATTTTTCTTTATTCACGAGATGAATTGGGGTGGGCTTCTTACCCCCCATGCGCTTTTTACCCCGTCTTCCTCTATGCATAATTATAGCATCATCTCTGTGCCGTGTCAATTGCTATAAGCCAATCACAGGGCTTTTCATTTGTTTTGAAAGTGAAGGCTATAATTGTCGTAGTGAGGAAATGTTTTTACGACAAGACGCTGAAACCTAGCTAAGTCAACATTGCAAGACTCACCCCTCCTCTCCAGCCAGTTACAATATGCCTCATCTAGTGAAGTATTATTGATTGCTGTGCCATTGAGACTGTTGTTTGTTTGATCCTATTTTGATCTAGATCCTATGTTTCAATGTGAATAAGGATAGCTAGATTTGTAGTTTAAAAGAAGTGGTAATCATTCTTTCTATTTATGCGCACTTGTTTTTGTGTGTGGGTGTTTTTTGATCTTGTCCTCTTTTGGTACCAGAACCGAGTTTATGCCTACTAACCCTTTTAATATCTATTTTTAGTAGGAAACCTATGGGGCCGGCAATCTTGCACTTTATGATTACCTTCCTTTCCAGGTGTTGGATGGAGAGTGATTGTTGTCTTAATCACCTTTTATGTTTTTAACTGATTCTCATTTGTTAATGAAATTCAGTTTATTTATTAACTAGTGCTATTGTACAGGTAACCTCTAGCCGTTGGGATTCACTATGCCCTGCGACTGGAACCCTTGTCTATAGCATAGAGATCTCTCCCAGCTCTCCTGTATTTCAGCAGGCTTCGTGGGGCGATGAAGATCATCCTCATTTCTCACAAGCACAAGACGCCCCGACCCAGATCCGCAGAGGAACCACTGCTTGCACCGTGCCATCCCGCGTACAGCCGTACGGACCTGGGAGCTACTCTCATCTGACAGCAAGCCGAGAAAACATCCACCCCAGCAGCTCGCCGAGCCCGACGGAGTAACTTCATCCAGCATGAGTTAAGTCCCCCACGACAGTGCCAAAAATCTTGAACTTTCTCCGACATGAAATGAAGTGACCTTGTCCTGCTTTGGGGCTAACCTTCTAGAAAAGACAAAATTCTTTAGTATCCTTTCGGATTCCATTGTTTTTCATTTCACATTTTGTTTTGGCGCCATTGAGCTGCTTTATTATTATTGTGCATATCTTATTCGATTTGGGAGTAAATAAATACAGTGTCAATAATCCTGAACCCTTTGGTCGACGAGGAGAGTTGGAGTCTTGTAATTCCTGTAAACCCTACTTCCTCCTCTGTCTGCCATTTAGAGCAATTCACCCACTTGTATTTCTTACAACCATCTGACGAGTCAGAACCTGGGCACAAATATAAATTTATTAGATGAAAGGGGGCCGGGAAAGTTGTTTTGGCTTTTTTTTCCAAAATCTCCCATACCCTAGGGAAGTGGGTTAAAGGCAAATTTTCTACTTGAAAAAATTTAAAACACTAAAAGTCTTCCCTAGAGGCTTAGACTTTTAACCCATTACCTCGTCACACGCACACACACACACACACAAAACATATGATTGACGCCAACTCGTTCATATCCCATTCGGCCACAGCAACTGAGCCGCATGGACTGACCCCATACACCAACACACATACACAAACACCCTCACACACAACGTACGCACGCAGACAGACACACAGAGACACACACACACATGGGGAGAGAGAGAGAGAGAGAGACCCGCAGAGAGTGAGAGATGAGAGACGACGAGAGAGAGAGAGGAGGGAGGGGACGGGGGAAAGCGAATGTGAGTGGTAGTTGAAGCGTTCTCTCTCTCTCTCTCTCTCTCTCTTCTCTGCGGGATGGATATGTGGTTTTGTGGTGTGTGTGTGTGTGTGTGTGCATTCTTCTTATAAACAATGCTAGCCCAGCCGCCGGAATAGCAGCTGCCGCCTCGGAGAACGACCGACTTGGCACGCATTAGCAGACATGTTCTTCGTTGTAGGTCCTATATCACCTCATTTTGATCAGGGAGTGTGTATGTTGTGTTGCGTCTCTCCCTCTCTGTCTCTGTCTCTCTCTCTGTTCTCTTCTCTCTCCTCTCTCGTCTCTCATCTTCTCTCTTCATCTCTCTCTCTCTCTCTCTCTCGTCTCGTCGTCTCTCGTCTTCGTCTCTCTCTGTGGCGTTTTTGTGGGGGATGGGATGTGTGTGTGTGTGTGGTGTGTGGGGTGTGTGTGGCATTGGTCATTATTAACTATTCTAGCCCGCCAGCGGATAGCATCTGCCGCCTAGGGAGACACCTGACTTGCGCACTCATTAGCAGAATGTTTTCTTGTTGGAGGTCCCTTTCCTCAAGCTTTTTACGTGCCTCTTCTCATGACACACACTTTCTGAATTGGTCGACTACTGCATGTGAACATTCCTTGGTCGCATCCTTCTGCCAAGTTTAATCGCTGCTTTTCCTTGCCACATACTAGCCTTTATTTCCGTTGATCACTTCAGTCAGTCAATCAATTCAAGTTATTGTCCTCATTAAAGACAGGTTTTGTTACCTTTGTGTTAGAAATTATGTCTGTGAAGATCTTTGTATGTGTCTGTGGGTGAGTCTGTATGTGTAGTGTGTGTGTGAGAGGAGAGAGAGAGAGATGGAGAGAGAGAGAGAGAGAGAGAGAGAGAGAGAGAGGAGAAGAGAAGGAAAGAGAGTGTGTGATGTATGTGTTTTGTGTATGGTCGTGTATGTTTATGTGGCGCATGTTCACAAGTGTGTGTTTGTGTTGTGCATGTGTGCGTCTCATGTGGTTTTGTGTTGTGTTGTGTGTGTGTGTGTGTGGTGTGTGTGTGTGTGTAGTTGTGAGTAGGGATGGATTTACGAGGAAATGTTGATATCTTGAATTGAAGTGACTAGACAAAGATTGTGGAAGATTGTTTAAGTAGTGATTGAAAAACAGATGTGAGCCATCAGGAGCTACTCTTGGTTACAAATCCAGCTTCTTAACCCGTCAGTGCTTGAGGACATATATAGGAAGATGGGGTAAAAACCACCCCAATTATCTCATGAATGAGCAAATTTCAGCAGCATTTTGCCCAGGATCGAGTGTTAATGTTAGCATTCGTCTCACATGGGCAAATTTGACTACATTTTCTTTATTTCATGAGATAATTCATAGGCTTCTCTGCCCATGGCTTTTTACCCTGCTTCCCCTAATGAAGTTTTTCCGCAATCAAATGCTGTTGACACTGACGGGGTTAAGGCTGAATTTGAACATATCCCTACATCAAAAATGGATAACACACCTAAGAAACCATCAGTTAAATTTTAAGAATAGGT
>CM065704.1:8253330-8268330 GCA_017654935.2 Phymorhynchus buccinoides
CGTACCCTGATCTACCTTCTTACCTTCACCATTGGGGGAAATGCGGAACACATCTAGGTGAAGAACTCGGACAGCGTCACCAGTTCTTGCTGAGCACCCATACAGGCTTCATAGGCCGTAAGTGCTCACTCGATGAGGGTAGATTGGAATTGTGGCAAGGAATATTTAGGTTTTAATCAACTCTTACGATCCTACCAATGCTCTCCACCTGCTTTTTAACGATGTTCGGGTGATATTATTCCCTACTTATTTTCATTAAGTACACTCCATGACTTTACATAGGGCTTATAGTTTTGCTTTCAAGCAACATGGGAGATTCCCCCTTCCCCACCCTTTCTCCTCCCTATTCCGGTTTGCTGTATCCAAATTGTTGTAACGTTTTCTTTTATGTATCTAAAGATTTGACGATTCCCTGCCAGGGCCGTTCCTAGTTAATTAAGATTGAAATTTGTCCAAACGTGCGAATGTTTTGCCATATTACGGTCAAATGTGTCCATTTGGCCAATCGGTTTGATATTGCAAGAAAACATGTCATAAGAACACTGTCCTTCAGCTTTCTGTAAATGTCATCGAAATCGGGTAAATCCCTATTTTGGAAATCAGTGAGTGTAATCAACCCTATTACATAAATTCGAATAACTTTCAAATTGTTTAGGCAATTCCTTAACCAAACTCCTTTCTGCACTGCACCAGAATAAGGCTATTATCGGCCCTCCAAGGTTTAGTTTTGTGATCTCACGTCTGTGTTTGGCTATTCTGTGAACACAACGTTACCTGGCAATTCCTAGCCCGGCCTTTCCTATGGTACTTCCGGTTCAGTAGTCCATAGAAGTTTCGGTCGTATTTCACACAAAATTCGTTCCAATATTTTATTTTTCATACATTTTTGCATACCCCCTATCCTGAAAATGTCAGACAAATCGGACTAAACTGGGGTTAAAAAAGAAAAGAAGAAAAGAAATAGGTTGTTAACAATAACAAGGTGTTATCCCTGAATTACTTTACGTTTTTATTTTGATTATCTTATGTCAATCAATAGTTCCCGATTATTGAAAGATATGCACATCGTAATTCCGTGAACGAAAAAACGAGGCTGAAGAGTCCTGATGTTCTGTCTGTCCCTTTCTGATTATGCTTGGCAATGAGCTTGTGTGTGTGTGTGTGTGTGTGTGTGTGTGTTGTGTGCGTGCGTGTGTGCGTGTGCGTCTGCGTGTGTGTGTGTGTGTGTGTGTGCGTGCGTGCGTCGCGCGCGCCGCGCGCGCGTGTGTGTGTTTGTGTGTGTGTGTGGTGTGTGTGTCTGCCTGTCTGTCTGTCTCTGTCTGTCTCTGACTCTCTCGTCTCTCCCCTCTCTCTCGTCGTCTCGGGGGGTCCCTCCCCCTTCTCCTTCTCTCATCTCCGTCTCTCGCTCTCTCATCTCTTCTCTCTCTCATTCTCTCCTCCTCCGTCGTCTCTCTCTCTTTCCTCTTCTCTCTCGTCATACTCACTCCGTCTGCTTGTGTCACTGTCTGTTTCTGGTCTAACCTTCTATCTTGCTTATTTCTCCGTGTCTGTCTCATTCCTGCTCTCATCTCCATCATCTGTTTGCTGTCTCTCTGTCTGTCTCTCTGTCCCCCCCTCCGCCCTCTCTCTCTCTCTCTCCTCTCTCTCTATCTCTCTCTCACTCTCATCTCTCTCTCTCTCTCTCGTCACCCTGTCCCTGTTGTTCGTCTGTGTAAAGAGTGTTTTGTCAGAAATGTGTATTACTCTCTGTGTGTACATCTGTTTGTCTGTCTCAGTCTTTTTGTGTTTATATGGATACATGCCTGCAACCATCTGTCTGTCTGTCTCTCTATTACTGTGTATGTCGCTTTCTCAGCTCAGTGTCTCTGTGTACGTAGCAGACGTTCTGTCTCAGTGTCTCCTTTTCTGCGTCTGCGTGGTGTGTGTGTGTGTGTGTGTGTGTTTGGTGTGTGTGTGTGTGTGTGTGATGTGTGTGTGTGTCAAGTCACGGCAAGTCAAAATGATCTTTATTGAGGAAAAAGGAATACGCTTGACAGCTTTTTTCATCCTGTCCTCACAATGAAAAGTAATACGAAAGCAACTCAAAAAAATAACTCAACATGCAAAACAAAACATTCCAATCTACTAAACATTAGCCTAAAAATATAACGCATTGAAATGACTCTATTGAGAGAGAGAGAGATGAGAGAGCGTAGAGAGAGAAGAGAGAGAGAGAGCGAGAGAGAGAGAGAGAGAGAGAGAGAGAGCGAGAGAGATCTCTCGTCGAGAGAGATGAGAGAGAGAGAGAGAGAACGAGAACGAAAACGAACGAACGAACGAAATGTTTTAACTGTACATTGGCCACAGACCACAATTCAAATCAGGGAATGGGGAAATGATAAATAGAATAATAATTACATGGGATTACTCCATACACAAATTATCATGAATACCATTATATGCACATGTTATAAACACTTAGCATTCCTTTCAATAAATTGCTTACTGTAAATATGCAGTCCTTCGTTTCATGGCATAGAAAATGAATTTAGACAACTGAGAATTCATATTTTGATTGTCTGACTTCAACAAGATATTCAAAGGTAATCTTGCAAGCTTTTGAAGGAATTTCAAACGCAAATCTGAATAAATATCACAACTTAATCGAAAGTGCTCTTCATTCTCACATTCAGTTTGACAAAAAGGGCACCGTTTTAACATATCATTCTCACTATATCTGAACGCGTTGTTATTTATTGGTAGCACACCAAATCTTATTTGAGACAGCGCCACTCTAAATGAATAAGTTTCAGCCTGGCATATATACATTTCCTTTTCAAATATTATTTTAAATGATCTGTAACACAAAAACCTGTCCCTGTCTCTTACACTACCTGACCATTCTTGAATAAACATATCTATCAACCTTTGTCTAAAGATATAAAGAAACCCTTTAACATTACCAACACCCTGTTGAAGCCAATTAAATTTGAAACCACTTTCACACAACATTTCTCTAATTTTAGAGGCCCAGCATAACTTTCCATTTCTGTCTAAATCAAGAAGCATTTGATATGCTAAAAAAGGCAAACGGTGTTGATCCATTTGTAATAAGCGAAACCAATATCTCAATGTATTAACATAAGAATTAATCAATAATGGAAATCTGCCCAAATCTCCATACACCATCTTGTTAGGAGTCTTAGTTGGTGTACCCAGAGAGAGAGAGAGAGAGAGAGAGAGAGAGAGAGAGAGAGAGAGAGAGAGAGAGAGAGAGGAGGAGAGAGACAGAGAGAGAGAGAGAGAGAGAGAGAGAGAGAGAGATGAGAAGAGAGAGAGAGAGAGAGAGAGAGAAGAAGAGAGAGAGAGAGAGAGAGAGAGAGAGTATAAATGAATGGGATATTGAAGTGAAAATGGTTGTCCCATTTCCCATTTTATTTTTTCCCCATCACCCATATTAACAAATGTCCCAGACACAATGGAAAAAAAGCAAAGAACAATCAAAGTATAAACATTGTAAAGTATCAATGAAAAGGACATGTTCCGACGGAATAGGTGCTAAATTTCTAAAGTTAGAGACTAATTCATAGGGTTTCTAACATATGATATTTAAGTGCTTTCATAAATGTCTGTCTTGATGTACACGATTTTAAATTAAAAGATAAATTGTTCCACGCCGTACAGCCTGAGTACAAGAAACTAGATTTATAAAGATTATTACGGGGTCTGGGAAACGAAAGTTTGTGTGTATTATGTCTGTGTGTCTGTGTGTAGTTTGTGTTTGTGTGTAGTATGTCTGTGTGTCTGTGTGTAGTTTGTGTTTGTGTGTAGTATGTCTGCTGTCGTTGGTAGCAAAATGTTGGGTGATTTTCTTAGGGGCTATTCCATTCACAACGCTGTACATGCATACACATTTGTTATATAACAGTCTTTCCTTAAATGGCAGGATGCTTAAAGATTTGTAATCACAGTTAGTGAGTGAACTGGACTTCAACTGTATTAATTTTATTGCTCGTTTGTGTAAACGATTTAATTGTTTCAGATTTGTTTCGCTGCTATTGTCCCAAAGAGTTGATGCATAATTTATAAGGGATAAGATATGTGCATCAAAAAAGCTTTTTCGTGCGTCAAGATTCAAAAATCTTTTTATTCTTGCAAGTTGATATATTCTTTTTGAAATGCGTTTGCCAAGATTAGATATATGATTGGACCATGATAAATTATTGTCTATGACAACACCTAAGACTTTATGTGAAGATACTTCTATCTTTTGATCTTGAATGAACATGATGTGTGTGTGTGTGTGTGTGTGTGTGTGTGTGTGTGTGTGTGTGTGTGTGTGTGTGTGTGTGTGTGTGTGTATGTGTGTGTGTGTGCGTGTGTGTGTGCGTGTGTGTGTGTGTGTGTGTGTGCGTGTGTGCGTGTTGCGTGTGCGTGTGCGCGTGCATTTGCGTATGTGTGTTCTTGTGGATCTGTGCAAGTGTGCTAGTATATAACACATAGATGGATATAGATGGATAACACATAGATAGATGCTATGACACAGATAACATGATAAACGTAAATGCGAACAGGTGAAATTTGGCTTAAGAGTTTAATTTCACAATTCACTGTGTGTCATTGCGTTTTGTGCCAAAATACATCGCTAGTAAGGATGTTCAAAGTACCCCAATCTATCAGGTAACAATCTGGACATTTATTCTATGCTAATTTTCGTAATGAGTAGCAAGGAAGTCACGCTGTTGGATAAGAATACAAAGTAAATAGATGATGCCAGAGATCAAAGAGGTGGACTATGTAGCACCAGTGAAACGGAGATAGTTTGTAATCTATTATATTGTTTCTCATTCATTTATGGCAAACAGACTGTCTGTGCATTTCTAGGCATTGATGAAAAGCTACTAACAAAGTTACAGGCATACATTTTATTATTAGGATTCTCCCCTTTAGGGAGAATACTATTGCATTCGTCAAAATCTTCTTTTTTCTTTTTCTTTTTCGTTTTCTTTTTTCTTCCCCTTTTTTTGTCCGATGTGGCTGAAATTCTCAGAAAAGTTGCAGGACCTTATGGGTATGTGTAGTTTCAAATATTAAATGATTTCGCCGAATTTTCGGCGAAATATGGCCGAAAAACCGCGAAATCGGCGAAATTTCAATCTTGAAAATCTCAAAAACGGCTGCACGGATTTCGTTCATATTTTCAGAATTTACTACAAAGTAGATTTGCAACACTCCCGACATAAAACCCAACCAGAAGTGCCACAGCTATGGTTAGGCAGCTTTTAATTGGTTCACGGAATAGCCAAAACCGGAAGTGACGTCACAAAACAAACTATTGGATTTTGTAGCCCTTACCCTGGCCCAGGTCGGAAAGGAGTTTGTTGACGATATGTTAAATAGTTTGGAAGTTATTCAAATATATGTAAACTTGGTTGAGTTACTTTCACCATTTTTTTAAATTTTTCAACCAATTTCGCTTAAATTTACAAGAAAATTGACGGACACTATTCTCATGCTCAATGTCCAATAGTATGCCGATTGGCCAAACTTTGTCCGAAATATGGGCTAAAAATGGCCAAATTCGGCCAATATTCAATCTTGAATAGCTCAAAAACGGCTTCGCGGAATGCAATCACATTTTCACTGTTTATTAAGGAGTATCTTTGCAACACTTCCGATATGAAACTGAGCCAGAAGTGCCAACTGGAAGTGGGGACAAACATTTTCAAATTTATTTACTCAAAATCCCTTCCACAAAATGCATAGAATGCTATTTAGAGCATGCATGTCATACCAAAGTGTTACAGTGACGCAAAGTGACACTGACGTCATTGGTGTTGAGGTAAGCTGTGACTTATAGTAAAGTTCATTTCCGTCTTGAAGGGATTCACTGGGTCCCTTCAAGGCGGAAGTCGATTTGTGAAATTTTATTTCCTGAAATTATCCAGGTGCAAAACAGGGGTTTGGCGGTCCGTTATTGAGCTAACTGTAGCTCATTGAGTTTAGCGGTTTTAGGCAAACGCCCTGTGATGGCGGTTTTATTTTTATTTTTCTTCCCCTTTTTTTGTCCGATTTTGGCTGGAATTTTTAGAAAAGTTGCGGGTTCTTATGGGTATGTGAAAATTCAAATATTAAATGATTTCGTCGAATTGTCGGCAAAATATGGCCGAAAAACCGGAAGTGACGTCACAAAACTAACTTTTGGATATTGTAGCCCTTATGTTGGCCCAGGTCTGAAAGGAGTTTGTTGACGATTTGTTAAACACTTTGGAAGTTATTCAAATATATGTAAATTTGGTTGACCTACTTCCACTATGTCTTTTTACTTTTCAACGGATTTCGCATAAAATTTACAGGACAATTGACGGACACAATTATCATGCTAAATATCTAACATTATGCCGATTAGGCACATTTTGGCCGAAATATGGGCTAACAATGGCCAAATTCGGCCAATATTCAATCTTGAATAACTCGAAAACGGCTTCGCGGAATGCATTCATATTTTCACTGTTTATTAAAGGAGAAATAAACCCTGTTTGGGCTGAAAAATCGTTTTAAATTGCTTATCTGTATTAAACAGCTTTATATTAAGTATTTATTTGAAATAAATTGCCTTTCTATAAATTGCCTTGGCTATAGTATTTTTATATCCAAGTCCCCTGAGTCGAAAACGACTTGATTTTTTACTTTCAAGCGGGAGGTTTGCGGCAGTATATCGCGTACGAGATGAAAGCGTGAAAAAAACGAGACAAACTTGAGTCATGACACCCCTGGGCACCCCTGGGCACCGAAAGTGAAAGCAAAACAATGGCGAATTCATGGACTATGAAGATTCTTCACAGATCTTAGGCTTACCGTGTTATCAGTTTTGTTTCTAACATGACTTCAGAACACCAAAATGAACACACCTGATGCCCACTGTTCTAATCTTTGAAGAAAATGACGTCAATTATTAATATGACACATAAGTCAATAAAACGTCAACAGGCCGTATGGCGTAGAGAACGATAGTGGAAAGTAGGAAAGTTAGGGGGCCTGTTCTTACCATAAAAATATCGATAAAACATAAAATAATTATCAAAATGCTGCCTATTTAGTTTTTTTCATTTTTATAAAACGATCTTTATTCAAAACAACACGTCACAGCAGTGAATGTCAGTATAATTATAGTGGAAGACCGAATGGCAGAATTGTGCATTTTCATGCAACAAGCATAACATTTGGCATGATGTTATCTATGATCTTATGGTGTGTTTATCAATTCCTGACATAGAGACATTTGCAAATCAGCCTTTAACCCTTTCAGTGCCAAGGGTATTTTGGGGGCACAAAAATACATTTCAAAGTTTTTTTAGTGGTATGCATTTTCATGAAATTTGACATGCTAGGTTCTTATGGCATGTTTGTCTATTTCTGACAGAGGGACATTTTATATTTAGCCTTTAACCCTTCAATGCCAAGAACCTTTTGATCACGGGCAGTTCCAATTTTTTTTAAATTCTAGTGTTGTGTATTTTCATGTAATAAGCATGAAATTTGGCATGATTGTTTCTTATGGTATGTTTATCAATTTCTGATGTAGGGACATTTGCAATTCAGGCTTTAACCCCTTCAGTGCCAAAGGCATTTTATTTGATTTTTTTTTTTATAGTGGTGGGCATTTTCATGTAACAAGCATAAAACTGGGCATGGAGGTTCCTTACCTTGTGTTTATCCATTTCTGACAGAGGGATATCTTCAATTCAGCCTTTAACCATTTTGGTGCCAAAGGCATTTTGATATCGGAATTTTAACAAAAAATTCTAGAATTGATCATTTTCATATAAAAAGCATGAAATTTGCCATGATAATTTCTTTACGGTGTCTTCGTTAAATTCTGACGTAGGAACATTTGCAATTCAGCCTTTAACCCTTTCAATGCTAAGGACATTTGATCACAAACAGTAATAAATAAATAACATTCTGAATTGGGACTCGGAATGAGCGGTGTGTATGGCCCAGAAGATGGAACAGCAAAAAAAATAAAAAAAAAAATCAATACATAAAAATTCTAGTGGTATGCATTTTCAAGAAACAAGTATAAAAATTGGCATGATATTTTCTTATGGTGTGTTTATCAATTTCTGATGTAGGGACATTTAACCCCTTCAGTACCAAGGGCATTTTGATCGATGACAGCTATATTTTTTTTAATCTAATGTTGTGTATTTTCATGCAATAAGCATAAAATTTGGCATGATAATTTCTTATGGTGTGTTTATCAATTTCTGACATAGGGACATTTGCAATTCAGCCTTTAACCCCTTCAGTGCCAGGGGCATTTTGATCGCGAACAGATATTTAATTAAACAAAATTGTAGTGTTGGGTATTTTCATGTAACAAGAGTGAAATTTAACATGATGGTTTCTTAAGGTGTGTTTATCCATTTTTGATGTAGGGATATGTTCAATTCAGCCTTTAACCCCTTCAGTGTCAACAGCATTTTGATTGCGGAACTTCATTAGGGGAAGACAGGGTAAAAAGCCCATGGGCAGGTAAGAAGCCTATGTAAATTATCTCATGAAATAAAGAAAATGTAAGTCAAATTTGCCCATGAGACGAATGCTAAACATTAACACTCGTCTCATGGGCAAAATGTGACTGAAATTTGCTTCATTTCATGAGATAATTGGGGTGGGTGTTTTACCCCATCTTCCCTATATATGTCCTAAGCACTGACGGGTTAAGAAGCTTGGATTTTGTAACCAAGAGGTAGCTCCTGATGGCTCACATCTGTTTTCAATCACTAAACTAAAACAATCTTCCACAATCTTCTGTTAGTCACTTCAATTCAAGATATCAACATTTCCTAGTACATCCATCCCCTACCTCACACACACACACACACACACACACACACACACACACACACACACACACACACACACAAAACCACATGAGCACGCACACATGCACAAACACAACACACACACACTGTGAACATGCGCACATACACATACACGACCATACACAAACCACATACATCACACAATCTCTTTCTCTTCTCTCTCTCTCTCTCTCTCTCTCTCTCTCTCTCTCTCTCTCTCTCTCTCTCTCTCTCTCTCTCTCTCTCTCTCTCTCACACACACACACACACACATACAGACTCACCCACAGACACATACATAGATCTTCACAGACATAATTTTCTAACAGCAAAGGTAACAAAACCTGTCTTTTTAAGAGGACAATAAATGTGATTGATTGATTGACTGAAAAGTGATCAACGGAAATAAACGGCTAGTATGTGGCAAGGAAAAGCAGCGATAAACTGTGGCAGAAGGATGAGACCAAGTAATGTTCACATGCAGTAGTCGACCAAATTCAGCAAGTGTGTGTCATGAGAAGAGGCCACGAAAAAGCTGAGCTGATAAGGACCTCCAACAAGAACATGTCTGCTAATGCGTGCCAAGTCGGTCGTCTCCGAGGCGGCAGATGCTATTCCGGCTGGCTGGGCTAGAATTAGTTTATAATGACCAATGCACACACACACACACACACACACACACACACACACATCCATCCACGCACAGAGAGAGAGAGAGAGAGAGAGAGAGAGAGAGAGAGAGAGAGAGAGAGAGAGAGAGAGAGAGAGAGAGAGAGAGAGAGAGAGAGAGAGAGAGAGAGAGACGCACAGAGAGAGAGACAGAGACAGAGAGGGAGAGAAGCACACACAACATACACACCCCTGCTCAAATGCTGAGCTGATAAGGACCTCCAACAAGAACATGTCTGCTAATGCGTGCCAAGTCGGTCGTCTCCGAGGCGGCAGATGCTATTCCGGCTGGCTGGGCTAGAATTTGTTTATAATGACCAATGCACACACACACACACACACACACACACACACACACACATATCCATCCACGCAGAGAGAGAGAGAGAGAGAGAGAGAGAGAACGCTTCAACTACCACTCACATTCGCTTCCCCCTCCCTCCCTCTCTCTCTCTCTCTCTCTCTCTCACTCTCTCTCTCTCTCCCCCCTCTCTCTCCCCATGTGTGTGTGTGTCTCTGTGTGTCTGTCTGCGTGCGTACGTTGTGTGTGAGGGTGTTTGTGTATGTGTGTTGGTGTATGTGGTCAGTCCATGCGGTTCGGTTGCTGTGGCTAATGGGGTATGAACGAGTTGGCGTCAATAATTGTGTGTGTGTGCGTGTGCGTGTGCGTGTGACGAGGTAATGGGTTAAAAGGCTAAGCCTCTAGGGAAGACTTTTAGTGTGTTAAATTTTCAAGTAGAAAATTTGCCTTTAACCCACTTCTCTAGGGTATGGGAGATGAGCAACTTTCCCGGCCCCTTTTCATCTAATAAATTTATATTTGTGCCCGGGTTCTGGCTCGTATGGTTGTAAGAAATACAAGTGGTTGAATTGCTCTAAATGGCAGACAGAGAGAAGTAGGGTTTTACATGAAATTACAAGACTCCCACTCTCCTCAGTCTGACCAAAGGGTTCAGGATTATTTGACACTTGTATTTTATTTACTCCCAAAATCTGCATAAGATTATGCAACAATAATAATAAAGCAGCTCAATGGCGCCAAAACAAAATGTGAATGAAAAACAATGGAATCCGAAAGGATTTACAAGACTTTTGTCTTTCTAGAAGGTTAGCCCCAAGCAGGAAAGGTCACTTATTTTCAGTGTCCGGAGGAAAGTTCAAATGATTTTTGGCACTGTCGTGGGGACTTAACTCATGGCTGTGCTGAAGTTCCTCCGTAGGGATCGGCGAGTGCTGGGGTGGCTGGGCTTGCTCGTCAGATGAGAGTAGCTCCCAGTCGTTCCGGTTACGGCTTCGCGGGATGGCACGGTTCAAGCGTGGTCTCCTCGCGGATTCTGGGTGCGGGGCGTCTTGGTGCTTGTGAGACAGGGATGATCTTCCTGCCCACGATGCCCTGCTGATAATCACAGGAGAAGCTGGATGTAGATCTCTATGGCTTATAGACAAGGGGCTTCAGTCGGCAGGGCATTAGTGAATCCCAACCGGCTAGAAGGCTTCCCTTGTACAATAGCACTAGTTAATAAATAAACTGAATTTCAGTTAACAAACTGAGATCAGTAAAACATAAAAGGTGATTAAGACAACATCACTCTCCATCCAACACCTGGAAAGGAATGGTATCATAAAGTGCAAGATTGCGGCCCATAGGTTTCCTACTAAAAATAGATATTAAAAGGGTTAGTAGGCATAAACTCCGGTTCTGGTACCAAAAGAGTTAAAGTCAAAAACACACACACACAAATAATCAGTGCGCATAAATAGAACAGAATGTTTACCACTTCTTTTCAATAACATATCTAGCTACTCCTTATTCATCATTGAACATAGGATCTAGATCAAAAATAGGATCAAACAAACAACCAGTCTCAATCACCAGCAATCAATAATACTCACTAGATGGGCTATTGTAACTGGCTGGGAGAGGGGTTGAGTCTGCAATGTTGCTCTAGCTAGGTTTCAGCGTCTTGTGTAAAAAACTTTTTCTCACTACGCCAATTATAGCCTTCACTTTCAAACAATGAAAGCCTGTCATTGGTTTATAGCAATTGACACGTCACAAGATGATGCTATAATTTTATGCATAGGGGAAGACGGGGTAAAAAGCGCATGGGCGGGTAAGAAGCCCACCCCAATTATCTCGTGAAATAAAGAAAATTTCAGTCAAATTTGCCCATGAGACGAATGCTAGACATTAACGCTCGTCTCATGGGCAAAATGATACTGAAATTTGCTTCATTTCATGAGATAATTGGGGTGGGCTTCTTACCCGCCCATGCGCTTTTTACCCCGTCTTCCCCTACTAGTACCGAATAATCACGCGCCAGTTACATCCTTATCACGTGCCGACATTCAAATCCTTCTCGTGCTCGGAAAGGAAGGGTTCAAAAGGGGCCCGACCGTGGTTGTCACTTTCTTGTGATGGGTAATGGAGATCGGGGTTCAAAGAGATAACTGCCTTAATCAGCGTTCGTTTGAAGCAGCCGAGCAATTAACGTGGCGGTTGGTCGAGAAATGAAAAGGAGAGAGGGTGGGGGGGTGGGGAGGGGAGAGAAGGGGGGGGGGGGTGTAGATAAGAAATAAAGAAAGCGGGTCGCGTGGGACACTTACGTCACAGTGCGTGCGCGCGCGCGTGTGTGTGCGCGCGCGCGTGTATGTGTGTGTGTGTGTGTGTGTGATGTTTTATATCTACTGTTAATCCCCATTAAAACATTTGAGTTTCATTCAACTCACTCTCTCTCTCTCTCTCTCTCTCTCTCTCTCTCTCTCTCTCTCTCTCTCTCTCTCTCTCTCTCTCTCTCTCTCTCTCAGCACGCACGTGTGCATATTACAACCCATTTCCTCATAAGGAAAGAAAGAAAGAAAACAAATAAAAAGAGTGTACAGACCAAAGAGCCGCAAAATAAGTCAACGCCCGTCTTGAATAGACCCGAAGAACGTCAGTGTAACAACATGTGACAGGTATTCTATAGTACTACAACATGCCGTTTGTATTATGCCCATTTAGATCTGTTTCATAGGAAACGTTTGAAAACTTTGTGCTATAATATAAAATTCATGTAAAACGGCAAAAGGAATTTTTGCTAATTGTTAACATCTGAGATGTTTCGCCTTACTCACTTAATATCTTGACGTGATAAGCGTCAGTGACGTAGAATAGAATGTCACGATGCAACGAAACTAAATCAGATATTTCGCCCAAAACACTCTATAAGTCATGCGTTCTATGTTTGGATTGACTTCATATTTGTCCACGTTACCTGTAAAAAATCTTTTGTAAATATAGTGCTACGCATTTATTTTTCATAGGTGTTGATTTCTACTAAAACACATTTTTTTTCAAAAGTTTCGATATTTCTGTTAGAAAAACGGACATGTTTTTCATCAAGAAATAAATTCGCAGTTGGTATTTAAAAGAGCAGTGTCTACTGCGAAATAAAATATATTTTAAACGAATTAACAACCTTTCCTTTCCTTACAAAAAAAAAGAAAGAAACTTGTTGCACGAATTACTTTTTTTAAAAGATTTAATTCGTTACAAATTCATAACGGCTAAGAAGCATGTCTAAAAAACGACATAATCCACTTTAAGGTATTTCAGGGTCTGTAAAATTATAAGACAGTGTAAAAATGTGTAATTGACAAACTTCGTTTTTTTATCATTTGCGAGTTCTGTAATTCGGACTTTTTTGAAAAACGCTCATATGGGACATTTGTAAATACAAATATGGTGGGAACAACACTGGAGGCAATGCCCGGAGGCAGTACGAAATCCAGTAAAGTCCCGATTTTTTTTTATCAATACAGATAGGTGTAGCGGTAACCACGCCTCGGTTAAACCTCATCGGCTATGGCACCGCTACAAGTGATAAGATGACTCTCAACCGAGGCGTGGTTACTGCTACACCTATCTGCATTAATAAAAAAAAATCGGGACTTTACTGGTTTCGTACTGCCTCCGGGCATTGCCTCCAGTATTGTTCCCACCATATTTGTATTTACAAATGTCCCATATGTGTCTGATTCAGACCAAGAGGACGTAAAACACCATTTTCGACGTAGAGCATCGTAAACTGCGTGCGCGCGAGAGAGAGAGAGAAAATGGAGTTTTACGTCCTCTTGGTCTGAATCAGACACATATGGGACATTTGTAAATACAAATATGGTGGGAACAATACTGGAGGCAATGCCCGGAGGCAGTGCAAAACCAGTAAAGTCCCGATTTTTTTATATTAAACTGCGTGCGCGCGCTCGCCTAAGTGTATAGACTATGAATAACATTTTACTCTATGATAACGTTATGAATATTACCTGAACAGAAAATAGTTATTATAAAACAATACAAATGAGATATTTCCAGTTAACTTAATTTATACGTTATCTAGATACACAAACTTTATTTGTTGATAACAATATCAACACTGGCAGAAGTTTCTGTGTCTCAGCGTACCTACCCTCTTCATGTTACCCGTTGTTCAGATAATCACTGGATACCAGAATTCGCGGCTTGTGACGTACTCAGTAATTGTTGGGCTAACAATAGCATCGATTTCCAACCCCCCATTGACGCACTCACTGTGCTGACGTCATCGTGGTGCTCGGCCCCCAACACGTCACACTCTCTGTACTTTCTGTGCTCCACGGAAGGAGAGCGCCTGCCCTTCACTCTGGTTTGTGATTACCACGCGGATTGTTTTGATGGGAGTGATGAGGATTTTTGTGTTCATCCGCCGTGTTCTGGCAAGAAATCGATGCCTTGTGGTGACAGTGGGCAGGTGAGTGTAGTAGAAGCTTAAAATCATAAGTGTAATGGAAACCCCTGTGTAACCTTTTGAAGAAATGGATCATGGGTGTTAGGTCTTGTCCATTTTAAAATAAACAGTTTTAGGCGTACTTTTATTACTTCTGTTGCGTTCTTTCAAATGTATATAAAATCTGTAAATTCACTAAACCCTTTCCGTGGTTGCCCCATCCATACTACAGGTAGTGTGATGTCATTGACGATGCTGCATCTTTTGTTGTCGTAGTCCTGGAATGCTGCTGTTTTCTTGTTGTGGTGCTTTTTTGGGACAAGTCAGTAACGATTATAAATATATATTTTGTTGGATTGAGTCTAACAGGTGTCTTTTGAACTTTATAATAAAACAAGAGGCAACACCTTCAAGGCTCAGTCGCTTTGTGTTTCGGAGATAGATCTAAATTCCAGATTGTTGACTTTTAAATAAGCTCCATATCCCAGAATTGTGCTTGTTATTTAATGATGCAAACTGCAAAAACTCGGTCCGATTGTTATTTATCATACTATAGTTCGTGTTGGTCGCACAAAATGAAGCTGGAATCACCGAATATTTCATTGCAAAAGCCATCACGAATCCCATCTACTGAAACTTGGTTGATGTTCTAGTCAGGGAGTTGGAAATCGGAAAGTATGAACTGCGCATGCGTATTCTGAAATCCTGCTGCACAGTTTGTCGTCTGCAACCTA
>CM065704.1:8273330-8313330 GCA_017654935.2 Phymorhynchus buccinoides
AATATAATTTTGTTAACGTGTCCAGAGTGGCATACAACTGTGTTGCCATGGGGTAATATAGGTATTTTGTGAATGATGTTAACGTGTGCTGAAACCTTCAGTCATATCATGGGTGGCCTAACACACTGTGTTGCCATGGCAAAATAGGGGTATTTGTTGTGAATATTGTTAAAGGTCTGTGTAGACGTTAACAATATTATACAAAATAGCTATATACTTCCCCACAGCAACGCAGTGTTAGGTCACTCGTAATAATGACTCACAACTCAATGTGTTGCCATATATATATATATATATATATATATATATATATATATATATATATATATAATGTTGTGAATAATGTTATCGTGTACACAGACCTTAACATGCACACAAGACATTTAACAGTGTCAACAAGGTGTCCTGCAGTGTTGTGGGGTAGCCTACCGCTCACCCACCTGCTGCCCTCTTTCCCCGACAGCGCAAAGAACCTCGAGGGTAAGCTGGACAATAGAGGGTGGTAGTCAGAGAAGAAGCCCTCCATCCCCTCCCCCTCCTCTCCCCCTCCCCTTCCCTTCCCGCAACCCCTCTCCCCTCTCAATACAGTGTTTCGGGTCCCTTGATAAACTTACGAGGGCCTCTCATTATATTTCGCAATGTGAAGATTCTGATAATGTGTGTCACATTTCCTTAAAAAATAAGATAGACCATTATCGCAATACGTTTGTTGCAAATTTTCATTATTTTTCTGCCTTGTCATAGCTGTTGAGCAAAGCAAAATGTCCACCAAGGTGAACGTTGATCCCGAGCTGTGAAAATCCCTTTAATGCCAATATTTTCTATCTATAAACGTGTCCAAACGTGTGCATTTATTAAGCTCAAGGACATACATTCAAACAAAGCTATTAGATGATAAAACGAATATTAAAACAGTTTCACTCAACTAAAGTTTAGGCTCACCTCAGAGCTTTCGGGGGCGTCGCGCTCCCTTCGTCAGCGTCGTCTGCTGAGAGGCCACTGGCGGTTCAGTGCACACGATCGTGGAGTACAGCTCAAGGCTGCGCCCACGGCGCATGACTGAACCAGGGAAGAATAAGCCGCGGGCAAGGTGTGTCTCCCACGGTCACGGCAAGGCTATTAGATGTTTATAAGAAAACAATTTTTTTAGACCTTGCACGGTCAGATATAAAAGTGTACAACGAGGTCAAGAATGTTCAGTTAAGCAGAAGAACGTTAGAATAAATTGACCGTTACACTCATCAAGTGACTGTTGTGACTGTTAAGGACCCCCCACGTCACATGTTACATTCCCTCTTATGCAAGGAAGATTTCTTCTTAAGTTTTCTTACCAGCTATAAGAGGGAAAACACGTGAAACCCGTGATTTTGACACGTGACGTGGTGGGTCTGTAACACCATAGCCAGTACAAAGCCTCTCGTTGGAAATGATCTCTGGATAAATGCTGATGAGATGGGAGACATAATGAGAATTTCGTCACGAAGCCTTGATACAATCTTACCAGAACACCTGGGCATGTAGAAACGTTATAACCATTGAGTGCCCCACCAGTTTACTTAAGAGCAGGAGTATGGTTGAATAAAGCACGCAAACCACACAACATATTTGATGTCGAGAAGTCAGCTGGCATCCAGTACACCGTGACTGATGATGAAGCATTTATCCGACAGTATAATATGATCCAAAAACCAAGCAATACATAGCCGTTTGTATGTTCTGGATGAGATATCATTAGTACATTTCAACATAAAACAGAGCAGTAGCAAACTTCTCAAGCAAATGATCACCTTGATTTTGCTTAGATTTTTTTTTTTAACAGAAAAGCTGGTTCCATGGCTCTCTGGTTTCACAGAGAGAAGGGCTATCACAGCGGATTGAAAAATACTCATCCTTTCCCCCAAAGGCCTTTTTGATTTGCCATCCAAGCACTGATATCCGATTTCCCCCTAGCATAGGCCCCGTGGTATTTGGTATTTGGTACTTTATAGCCACAGAGGCGTCTCTGTGAAATTCAGGTTGCTCCTACCTGGAGAGCGCTTCGCAGCCAGAGGCGCGTCGCCCATCAAAAAAATAATGTGCATGCTATTTATTTGTGAATGATGAGGAAGGAAAGGGTGGTATTTTTTGTTTTTGACCAAATGACAACTTTTTCGTTGCCACTGGGTCTAACGTGTGCTAAAGTGCATGGGCACACGGGACCTCGGTTTATCGTCTCATCCGAAAGACTCCACGTTCAGACCGTAAGGCCTAGTGCAGAGTGAGAGGGTGAAAAAATCCTCTATACCCAGGTTCGAAGTCGGGTTTATTAAACCCTTTCACCGCCAACGTCGCATTTTTTTACCACAATGATTTAACACACCTGTCATTAAAAGCCTTGAATTCAGGGTCTGTTATCCAATTTTGTTTTTTGTTCTTGATTTGGGGAGTTAAGGATAGGCCTTTTTTAAACATGTAGTAAAGGAATCCCCAATATTTCAGACAAAATCTTTCTTTACCCATGTAAGTTTATTGGATAATTTTGGCTAAACAATGGCTGGCGGCGAAAGGGTTACAGTACGCGTCAAGGCGAACGCGGCTACCTCTGTGCCACTCTACACCACTTGGAACCATGTAAGTCGTGGACGACTGTTCTGTCACGGACGAGACCAAGCACAACATACACTGCGGCTGTTGCATCCAGATTTTTGACATGTTTAAAGGGGCACCCAGACGGATGAGTTTTTGCAAGAAACACGTCGAGATCACAAGGAAAACACCCTTTACAGAGACCACAACACTCACTTTGCTCTGGTTTCCAAGAAATCAAACCGCCAAATCGGCGATTCCTCCTTGGCGGGGGTGCTGGAAGTCAAATTCTTTCAGAGAAAGAATTTCTAATGGCCGCCTGAGTTTAGACCAAATCGTTTGCACGAAATGTCCGCAATACAAGCCTTTTTATTTATGTATTTTAAAAAGTTTTATACAGTTTACCTAAAGGAGTTTCGCTCACGACAAAAGAAATAGCTCTTCTTTTTTTTTTTACTGCACTACAAAGAAGAAAAAACTTCAATCACTCTCCACCCACCCCACCCAAAATCATAAATGGCTTATTTCTCCAGCACATTCGCCAAGAAGGAATCGCCGTTTTGACCGTTTGATTTCTAGGAAACCAGAGCAAAGTGCGTGTTCCGATCCTTGAAAAGGCTGTCTTTCTGGTCATCACGACGTGTTTTCGCAAAAACTCATCCGTCAAGGTCCAGCTTTAAGAAGGGGTAAACCTTGTTAACACCAACACCCCCCCCCCACACACACACACACACACACACCACCACCACCACCACCAGGGTGCGTGCCTTTTCGTCCTTTCCCGTTTGGTCTTTTCCCGTTTCGTCCTATGCCTTCAGACAGTGCCGTTTCGTCCTTTTCTTGTATTTAAACATAATACACATGGCGTTCACTCGAAAAGGCACAAACACGTGTACAACAGGTAAGGTTAGATAGGGATAGGGTTAGGATAGAACGCCCGGGAAAGGGATAGGGTTGGGGTTGGGGTTAGGGTTAGAAATTTTAAAAGTCAAGACAACATGGCCAACATGGCCACGCTTGACGTTGCCGTTATCCAATTAAATTGCAAGTCGATACTGCAGATAGCTTACTGTTTCGTGGACTCGTCAAACTCGGAAAGAGAAGCGTATAATCCTGCGAAGTTTATGCGACGTTCAGGAAAGGACGAAAAAGCACGCACCCCCTCCGCTCTACCAACTGAGCTATCACGGGTTGGTAATACTCTTTGCTTAACAAGATTCATAAGACGGGGATCTCCGATATAAAACCTTACAGCTGGCGAATATGACGAATCGAAACTGGAGCTAGGACAAAACGGCTCTGGGTTTAGCGTCGGCGCGATTACGTCAAACACAGGGCAAAATCGTAATAGGACGTAACGGGATAGGACCAATCGGTACCTACCCCACCACCACCACCACCCCTCCCCACCCCTCTTCTTCCTTTCCCCCATGCAAATCAAACGCATGAATCGTCAATATCAGCACGCGTCATAATTGTTACCATCAGTTCTATTAACAACTTCATCTCGAGCAGTTTATTCACAGGAATGGCTCCCGCCCACCTGCGTGCGCATCTCGACCCTTCCGACGGAAGTGTCGCCATCTTAGTCAGATTTGTGTGTAAACAGCATCGATCGGGCATTTTTCAAACAAAGTTACTGACTAAGATGGCGGTCTCCCATACTATGGAGCGCTCCTTGTGGCCGGATATGACGACACATGGGTACAAGCCATACCTTCTTTTAAAAAAAAACACCCCAAAACAATTCACTAAGTTTTAGTGCTTTAAAAATACACAGACGCGCAACGATTAAGTCCCTTGGGGTTTTTTCTGGGTAGCTGTGACCCACATATAAATGTTCCCATTTCAAATTGAGGCTGCAAATTCGTATGTGGCTCACAGCAACCCAGAAAAAAACAATATTGAGGCTGCAAATTCGTATGTGGCTCACAGCAACCCAGAAAAAAACAAGGGACATCATTTATTGCTTCGAATTTGGGGGCATTTTCGCTCACAACACCTGGTCAAAACAAGATTTCTTTCCAGCTATAACCCGTGATTTTGACACGTGATCAGGTGGGTCTTTAAAGACCCAGTGACGCACCACGATTAAGTCCCTTGGTTTTTTTCTGGGTTGCTGTGACCCACATACGAATTTCCCCAATATTCAAATTGAGGCTGCTCTTTAAATTGATGTGTCGGTTTGAATTTGGGGCCATTTATATGGGAGTCAGACTTGGTCAAAACAAGATTTCTTTCCAGTTATAAGAGGGAAAAACACGTGAAACCCGTGATTTTGACACGTGATCTGGGGGATCATTAAAATGGACGGCAATGGTCTATTTCATGTACTTGGATTGAACAGAACAGAAGTACGACTCAGGATGAAAATAATGTTTATTGTTCACATTTTGAAACTAATACAAAGCATGTTCGTGTAGAAAATAATAGTCGAAGTAAACTACATAGGCCTAAATCATTAAGTTTACGAGAGTAAGTAAAAAACTTGGCCCACTTCGGTCTGCTTAGTAGGCCCGGGTAGGGAACACACACACACAAAAGCTACAAATTAATCTTGGAAAGCACTGTGCCAGTGCAAACCCCGTCACATTTTAGCACAGGCCTGTTATGCTCAAAGCTTACTACTCAGTCACTTAGGCTAGATAAGTATATTCTCACACGTATGTTTATTAGGATTTTTTTTATTAGGTACTTTATAGTCACAGAGGCGTCTCTGTGAAAATCCGGTTGCTCCCACCTGGAGAGCGCGTTGTTCTTCAGTTCAACGTCCTTCCACTAAAAGTGAATCAGATATATTGGTGTAATATCGATGTGGGTAAGTGAGTGTGTGAAAGTAATAGTATAAGTAATAAGTTAGTGATGCAACTATGACACCCCCCCCCCCCCCCTTTAAGAAATGAAGTTAAACTTTTACTTAAAGAATATAACCAAACAATGAACAGTACTAAAGATTAATACTAATTGTCGTAATCAATTAACATTTACAAACCGAATCAAGATCACAATAATTATTTTAGCATACAGGATAGAGGTAATGGTGTCGATCCATCAGTAAAACAGTCAATATTCGATTTATTTCTTTAAAAGCTCTCTTGCTGTTGGCCAGTCATGTACAGAAGCATGGTTTGTCTCTATGATCTAGCAGCACTCGAAAGCGATTCACCAAAACTAATTGGCTCAATTTTCATTACTAAAGGTGTTAGTTAATGTGTTACTTGATGTCACCTTTATGTCGTAATCAGTCATATCAGTGGATCGAAGAAGTTCAAGGACTTTGAAATATAGATCTCCCATACATTTCGGTGTTTGTTTTATATCTCTACGGTATTATTATTATTACTAGCGCAACGCCGAGTACCAGTAACGCCTAGTAACGGTAACGCCAAGTACTGGTAACGCTGAGTACAGCAAATTTAAAGCGATTCGGTTAAGAAACGGCAGAGTCGTATAGCGCGCGCGTTTCTGAACCGATTCGCTTCCGGTTTGGTACACTGATAGTCACCGTCCTCGGTCATCTACCTGCCAAATTCGAAGGCAATCGGCCCAGATACAGGCGCCGAGAGGCCGGCGGATGCGCGTTTCGCGTATTTGCGAAACCACGCAAATGACATGGCCGCCTCGGTTGCCGTTGCCATCGCCCCGTTAGGGTTCACAGCAAATTTGAAGCGATTCGGTCGAAAAACGGCGGAGTTATAAGGCCCGTTTTGTGTTTCAGACACACACACAGACACACAGACACACACACACACACACACACACACACACACACACACACACACACGGACAGTTGGCTTTTTACTATATGATTATTGTTGATGATGTTGTCTTTAGTTCAAATTGTAATCACTGAGGATTTAACTTGTGCGTCGTCTTTTTCTTCTTTCTGTCAAATATGAACAATGTGTTGAGGGAAGACAATACTGATTAAAAAAGAAGAAAAAAGAAACTAACCATGACTGATGCATATCAAATACATTCCTTGAGCTGCATTTCCCCTCTAATTTTAAATATTCTAGTAATACCACACACACACGCACACGCACGCACATACACTGGACTGGACTGGAACCAATTTATTGTCAGATTAACTACAAAAGTTGTACTGACATTGAAAAACAAAATGTATAGCAAAAAATGAAATGCAATAAATAACAAAGAAATTGTAAACTAAAAATATCTATTAATCTATGTATATATATTTCTCTCTCTCTCTCCCTCTCTCTCTCTCTCTCTCTCTCTCTCTCTCTCCTTCTCTCTCCTCTCTCCCCCCTCTCTCTCTCTAATTCATTCTCTTTCGCTCTTTAACATACACACACAAACACACACACACACGCACGCACGCATGCGCACGCACACACGCACACACGCACACACGCACACACACACACACACACACACATTTGGTTGGTATAATTTTGTTTCACACTTTTGATTAATGTTCTTTCAGTTATGTTGTGTCTCTGTCATGTTGTTGCACCTAACCTGAATTTCTCTGTTGGAGATATTAAAGTATACTTGAATTTGAACTTGAACACACACACACACACACACACACGCTGAAGAAAAAACCCCAACCCCAAACATTAGCCCTACCAGACTTTGGCTGTGGGGGTATTCACTAATCAATATCACTGACGAGAACTTCCCAGCATTCAGTCGAGCTATTCAGTACACTTCGTAACAGCTTGATAAATGGAGCCCCATGGTTCGCCCCCATTCAAGGGCCAGTCACACTGCATACGATTCGATCTCAATAGGATCCGACTGTGACATCTGTGAGGCATGATTCCAGTGAAGAGCTACTGTCTAAACAAATATGATGAAATCTTACTCGTTACGTTCACTAGGCCCTATATTATTTGCAGTCTCCCGTACACGAATCTGATGAAGTATCTGTATTTTTTTGTATCAGACATTTTTATTTGATTCGTTGTTATTGGGGTGTCAACACAAGTATAGTAAGCATACAAAATAGCAAGAATTGATGTTATTAGACGGGAAGTATTTCACGCGAATCATGACTCGCAGCCCTATATTATTTGCAGTCTCCCGTACACGAATCTGATGAAGTATCTGTGGTTGTTTTGGTATCAGACACTTTGCATTTGATTGGTGTTATTGGGGTGTCACCACGAGTAAGCAAAAACAAAATAGCAAGACTTAATTGTATTAGACGGGAAGTATTCCACGCGAATCATGACTCGCAGATATCGTCACTGGCATCGAACCGTAGGCAGTAGTGTGGTTGGTGACCCTTTAGTCGTACCAAAGACTGTATAGGGGAAGATAAGCATCCGGTCTCTTTTCCCTATATGAGTAGTGAGGACAGAAACACCGGTTATGTCCCTTTTAAACAGGACACATTTTACACGTCGATAGACCAGTTGAATTACCCGTTCAAGTTCCAGTCTGAGTTTTTGGATAGCCTCCACTGTGAAAAGTGTACTGTCCGCACTAACGATAACTCTATCAGCCCGGTTCGCCGAGCTCTTAAGTAGTCCATCTTACCCTTTTAGAATATCTTTGGTCGTACTTCTCACCGAGTTGATTTGTCTCCAGAAAAAACCAAAACCCGGTCCATTTCCATGAATCAACCGCAAGAAGAAGACATCAGTCAGTATGGGAGGCACGAAACATTTCAGAGCGATACTGATCACGTGCATCTTCGTCGCCTTAACCTTCCTTGCCTACGGTTTGACCAGCAGCTTACTAATGACCACTAGAGGACCCACACCCGGCTTCCAGACATGGAAACCTGCAGCCTGGTTCCAAACTACAAAACCAATCTCTTCCAGACTCCACGATGGTGGTGGTGGTGGTGGTGGCGTCGGCTCCTCTATTCCCGAGGCGAAGACTACCACCACGAGTGCAGGCGAACAGAACGAGGACTTTCGTCTTACGCACCAATCGTCTTCCTCGCCTGAGAGTAGTAGTAGTAGTAGACACTCGGGGTTTAACGAACGACGTTGGTCTGAAGAGGAGTCATCCGACGAGGAGCCACGGGTTTGGCTGTTGGATGACATTGAGAAGAAGCAAGGTTCGAGCCTCAGCAACGAGTTCAAGGCAGATAGTAAGGACGTGGTGGTGTCGTGCTACCCTCGGTTGTTCGGCATGGGGGGCATCAGTGTTGCGGTGCCCTCTGCCTGCAACACTCTGCTCCGACAGCCCGTGGTGGACAGGAACCCTGTGCGGCACGTCTTCTTTTTAAAGGTAAGAGGTTGTGGTTTTGAAGCGTACGCGGGTCTTTCCTGGTGTTGCAGTACCTCCAGGATCGACCCATTATGTGTATAAGCCTATCTATAAATGTCCCGCATTTAGCTGAAGGGCCGTGGCCGATTCTTAAATTGAGCCACCCCCTCTGTAGCTTATGTTTTTGTTTGTTTTACTGGGGAGGGTCCTGATTTGAATGCAGGAAGCATGTTGGCAGTATGGACAAACTTAGAAGCCCCCGCAATGCGATGAGAGAAACAAAAGACCCAATTTTCAGTTGCAACATTGTTGACTAACTTTGTGCATGCTCTTTCCGAAGAACAGTTGGTATCAAAATCATTTTTTTGCTGAAGCAGGTATAGTGTCCTTTTTGACATGATTTAGCGCACATCTTAAAGTTATTGTATACAGTGCTGGATAGCGAGTCTTTATAATTATTAGACACCCTATGCGTGCATATGATAGGACATTGCATGTGTCCTATATTGAGCATAGCGGCTCAATATTGGCCACTGCAACTAGGGTTATTAACGCCCTTGACGGCAAAGTTATCCATCCTCCTGCAAAGGTTATCCATTGAGTCATGTGTGTGCGTGCGCGCGCGCGCGCGCGCGCGTGTGTGTGTGTGTGTTGTGTGGTGTGTGTGCGTGTCTGTGTGTGTGTGTGTGTGTGTGTGTGTGTGTGTGTGTGTGTGTGTGTGTGTGTGTGTGTGTGTGTGTGTGTGTGTTTGACCTCAAGTTCGTGTGAGTGGTTTGTGTGTTGTCTAGCTTTTCATTTTGTTAGTATTGTTTTTATCATGATTGTAAGCGCTTAGGGCTTTTGTTAAGATTAAGCGCCCTAAATTTTCATTATTATTATTATTATTATTATTAAGGCCTTGTTGTTCAGTATCCAAAAGGGCATTCACTCTTGCAAAAGGCAGCCATTTAGTGGCATCAAATAGGGTTATTGGCGAGAGTTATTCCCTTGTTTGGTCAGTACTCAAGCATCTTCCTCCACCCACCAAGGGCATTCACTCTTGCAAAAGGAGGGCGTTGCAGTGGCCAATAGGAACAGGGTGGCTCAACATAGGAACAGCGGTGGCTGGCATCACTTCTAAGTCTTTACAGATTGAGTTGCTGCCTGTTTAAATTTAAAGTAATTATCGTTGATTCCTCTTTGTCAGATTACACCATTCATAAATATGAATAAGATAAAAAATAAAGTATGTCAGCGCCTTTTTGTTCTTGAAAACCATCAGTCAAATGTCCAAAACCTGTATAGACCCTTACCACTAAATCTATTTCTTGATCAGCATCATCCAAGGAATGCTGTCAAGCACATTTGGAAGTCCAGTGAAAACAAAGCCTTTTTGTTCTTGAAAACCATCAGTCAAATATCCAAAACCTGCATAGACCCTTACCACTAAATCTATTTCTTGATCAGCATCATCCAAGGAATGCTGTCAAGCACATTTGGGAGTCCAGTGAAAACATATGGTAAAGGTGCATTCATTGTCTCAGACATTTCGGCAACGCAACTCAGAACGTTATAATAATAATAATAATAATTAATAATGCTTATATAGCGCATAATCTTGCAAAGCAACTCAATGCGCTTTTCACTCACCATTCGTACAAACATTTCTAACAGACTGGTTCACGTATCCTCACCATACATCTCTATGAAAATTAATACATTAGAGAATGACAACACACTAACACCCACCTCCCTTCAACCCCCCCCCCCAACCATCCCCCCGCCCCCCCTCCCCACCCCCGCCCCACCCCACCCCCACCCCTACCCCATACACACGCGCAGGCGTTAACCTCATACTCAATGTCAATGAGCTGGAAGACAAGAGTGGGGAAAGGATCATAGACTTTACAGAGAGAAAGCTTTCCTGAAGAAGTGGGTTTTTAGTTGGGACTTGAATGAAGGAAGAGTGGACTGGTTACGGGTATGATCAGGGAGAGAATTCCAAACGCTTGGTGCAACAAAACTAAACGCCCTCTCACCCGAAGATTTCAAGGACCGCTTAGGAACTTTAAGAAGTTCTGGGAAGAAGAACGAAGAGTGCGAGAGCTTTGTTAGGTGCAGAGAGAAGAAGAGAGGTACTGAGGAAGAATTTTGTCAAATTGACGAAAAGCGAAAGTAGCCATCTTGAACTGCCAGCGGAATTTGACAGGAAGCCAGTGGAGCTCAGCCAAAAGAGGTGTGATGTGCTCACGCTTTCTTTTACCAAGAACAAGCCGAGCAGCACTGTTCTGCGTTCTCTGTAAGCACGAAATCTGCTCCGCGGGAAGCCCAGCATACACCGAATTACAGTAGTCCAATCTGGACAACACGAAGGCAGAAATCAGTCTAACAGCAGCATCTCTGGACAGGAAGGGTCTGATGGAGGCGATACGCCTTAACTCTAAGAAAGATGCACGACAAACACTAGATATTTGCTCCTGCATCGACATGGTTTGATCGAAGGAGACACTGAGGTACTTTACAATCTTCCGAAATGGCAATTCAGATCCAACAATATTCATGGAATCTGTTTCAACCTTCTTCAGAGAAGAGGAGGTGCCAACAAGCATCACCTCGGTCTTTTCACCGTTCAGTTTCAGCTTGTTGCTGGTCATCCACCCCTGAACACTGCTGACACACTCAGAAACCTCTGACTTAACCGACTGAAACTCATCAGGAGTGCCACTCCTGGACAACTCTGTATCATCTGCATATTTGTGAAAGTTATATTTGTGTTCAGATATATTTGTGTTCAGATATAGCATCAGATAAGGGCTGAGAATAAAGTGTAAAAAGTCCTGGCCCCAGCACAGACCCCTGGGGTACACCATACAGCAGAGGAGAGAGAGAGAGGATTTAACACCGCCAACCATAACGGCTTGGTTCTTTCCTTACTGTAGGATTCGAACCAGCAGGCTAGTTATAGGCTAGACCCCCCAAAAGAAGCAAAACCCTCTTAATCAACATCACTCAAAGAGTAGGGGAAGACGGGGTAAAAAGCGCATGGGCGGGTAAGAAGCCCACCCCAATTATCTCATGAAATGAAGCAAATTTCAGTCTCATTTTGCCCATGAGACGAGCGTTAATGTCTAGCATTCGTCTCATGGGCAAATTTGACTGAAATTTTCTTTATTTCATGAGATAATTGGGGTGGGCTTCTTACCCGCCCATGCGCTTTTTACCCCGTCTTCCCCTACAGTGAGGCGCATTTTGACAGCACATTTACCAAATACCAAATGCTCTGGAATACGTAGTGCATTCCAGAAGTTTTGAGACTATAGGGGAGAGACAAGTTTAACTGTTCTAGATTATTGTCACTTTAGTATATCATTACTATATTACTATCTAATAAGCAGGTACATCAAAGTGTATTGTTTTCAGAATGAAGGAAACAGCTGCTACAACGCTTTAAAGGGACACCCTGACGGATGAGTTTTTTGCAAGAAGCACGTCGAGATCACCAGTCAAGACAGCCTTTTTTAAAGATTGCAACACTCACTTTGCTCTGGTTTCCGGCGATTCCTCCTTGGCGAAGATGCCGGAGAGAGAAGCCATTTTGGACAGGGTGGGTGGAGGACACTCAGAGTGGTTGAATCTTTTTCTTCTTTGTAGTGCAGTAAAAAAAAAAAAGGAGCTATTTCTTTTGTTGTGAGCGAAACTCCTTTTGGTAAACTGTAAATAAAAAGGCTGGTATTGTGGACATTTCGTGATGTTTGTCTAAGCGACTCAGCAGGCGGCCTTTAGAAAAGATAAGGCACGCGGCTTCTCTTTCACTGAAATAACCTGACTTCCAGCACCTCCGCCAAGGAGGAATCGCCGATTTTGACGGTTTGATTTCTAGGAAACCAGAGCCAAGTGAGTGTTGCAATCTATGTAAAAGTGTTTTTCCTGGTGATCTTGACGTGTTTCTGGCAAAAGCTCATCCGTCAGGGTGCCCCTTTAACATCACCCCGCTACACACCGCCTTGTCGCAGCTGACTATTCTTCTTCTTCTTCTGCGTTCCCAGGCCATATAGCCATAATGGGTAAGGTACGCATATGTCTGGTTTTCAGTTTTCACTGGTCTCCCGCGCTGCGTACAGCCAACACATTCCGATTTCGGAGGAGCTCAAAGGAGGAAATTGGGAATATTTGTTTTTAAAAAAAGGCAGGAGAATGGGCCAATAAGGCAGAAAGATAGTAGATGACAGAAAGCAAAGGGAAAGGGCAGAGTCAAAGAGAGTGAAAGATTAGTGGAAGTTACAAGCACAGAACTTCCAGAAGGTGGGGGAACTATTTGTACTGAGAAAAAAACACCGGTATCCCCACGGGAAACAGCTGACGATAATTTGCAGAAAGCAATCAGGGCGTGAAGATAATTTTCAAAGCTCGCTAATCAGTAATGATTTTGTGATTAACCGTGCACAAAAATGGTACAGAAATTTACCAATACATGATCCGGACTGCTTATATAATTATTAGTCTGTGCGTGCCGACCAGCTGTTGTTCGGATAATCCAAAGACCAAGAAACAAAAAAACAAATTAAACTATCATAACTCCCTCGGCCCCAAAAGGTATTAGGTATTAGGTACTTTATAGTCACAGAGGTGTCTCTGTGAAATTTGGGTTGCTCCCACCTGGAGAGCGCGTCGCAGCCAGAGGCGCTATTTATTTTAAATGCTGAATCTAGAAATCTTAGATTTAAACAAACCGCACCAAGGACGTCCTTTAAATATTTTGGCTGTATCTTCTACATACTAATTCAAATATATTTATTTCATCAGATTAATTTTTTAAATGTTGGGTGTTTTTGTTGAGCAGTATCATGAAACATAATTATTTAGTAGAAAATGTTCTTAAATAATTCACTTAGTATCGCAAACATAAATAAAACTAATTTACGCACACACTACAACATATTCTTGGTTATTATTTATGAAATTCTAGCAATTTTAACGGAATACAACTAAGTTACGCACATACTACAACATATTCTTGATTATTATTTATGAAAAGTTACTTAAGGTAAACTAAAGTTGGCTTGAGAAAAAACTTCTGAAAATATAGATGAACTAAAATGTTCCTCTCGAAACAGCTGTGGCGAATCAGTAATGTCTTAGTAACCACTCTGCCACGTTGCTTCCAAATATATACCACCCAGAGCGGCAAATAAATATCGATTATTATCTCTCTTCCAGACGCACAAGACGGGATCCCGCACTCTGACGACCATCCTAAACCGCTACGCCCTGACACACAACCTGTCGGTAGCCGTCCGCAAACAGTTGAACCGCCACAGGCCTTCACAAGTCAAACCCTGGATAAACGAGTACCGACCTTTACCCCCTGGCGTTGACCACTATGACATGCTCACGGACCACGCGCGCTTTGATGAGGGGAGCTTGCGGCACTTCCTACCCGAAGATACCGTGCTGATCAGCATTGTCAGAGAACCGCTGGCCCGCTTCGTTTCGGGATTCTATTTCATTCGGCATCAAAAGTTGTTGAGAAGAGTGCCAGGTTTGGGGGTTTCTTTGTTACCCGGTTAGACAAGAGTCTGGGACAGCGTATTGTTTTTTTGGTCTGTCTGTCTGTCTGTTTGTCTGTCTGTCAGTTCTTTCGGCATCGGGATGCGTTGAAAAGAGTACCAGGTTGGGATTATGACGGGTTTTCTTTGTTACCTGGTTAGACAAGAGTCTGTGACAGCGTATAGTTTTTGGGCCTGTCTGTCTGTCTGTCTGTCTGTCAGTTCTTTGGGCACCGGAGTGCGCTGAAAAGAGTGCCAGGTAGGGTTACTGGTTACGTGCTTCTTCTTTACCCGGCCGAACAGAGTCTGCCATGGTTATTGTTTTCAGTATGTCTGTCTGTCTGTCTGTTCTGTTGGCATCAGGATGCGTTGAAAAGAGTGCCATGTTAGGATTACGTGTTTCTTTGTTGTTACCACGCCAGGCAGAGTCTGCGACGGATATTTGTTATTGGTCTGTCTATCTGTCTTTACAGAAATTCATATTCCTATTATTTTTCACTTTCATATACACATTTCCCAGTGGCCCAAAACAATTTAGTCATGGCAAGTAACTGATAAATATTTTGTTCTTGTCAAATCACAAGTAATAAGCAATGATTTTTCATGCAGAAACAATTTAAAAAAAAGCCACAACTTGCATAGAAAGAATAAAACAAACCGCAGATAATGAGTCAACTCAGAAATGTTTGCTGTGAGCATCTTTAAGCGTGGCTATACAGATCAATATTCGATAAATCCACGTAATACAAAATGATTAAAAATGGAAACAACAAAATTGCTAATACGATTCTAATTATCAAAGTATTCTTCTGAATTTATTATTTTAGGTTTATGAAGACGATTTATTGCATGAAAGATGACAACAATGTTTTTTCTAAGATGCCTTTGAGTGCTCCAGAAATAATTTTCAGAACAATCTCTATTCAATGCAGACATATTTTTCGCAATTTCAGTGTTTTCATTATCCGGACAAAATTCCCATGCATATGTGGGTTAAGTCAGGATTTCTAGTTCCACCTTCTATTGTCAATGGCTAAAAGACAATTGTTATGGGGAAACCTTTTGCAGACATTAGAAATTTTCCCTTCAAAAAGATCTTTTATTTCTTCTGAAAATTAGTTACGATAGAAATGATTATGTTCTAGGCTTCTCCAAGGCATGGTGTAAAACACACAAGTTGTTACCACCACCTGTCAACATCGTATCTTCTTCATAGACCAGAAAAATAAAAATGGTGTCTTGATATAAAACCTTTAAAACCGAATTTGCTTATAAGAAACTCGCTTCTTTAAGAAGAAAAATATATTTTTCTTATTTAAATATATACAAATAATCACAATCACAATCACATACAATCACAATTATTTATTCGTCCAATAACATTGAAATGTGTGTGTAGTGGCACGTAAAAAGTTAAACAGTATGTAATAAAACATCACAGTTCCAATATTAGGTATCAGATTCACGCAAAACTCAAGCACACGCAGACAGCAAGCACCCCCGCTACACTCTCACCCTACCCCCCTACCCCCGCATACACATAGAGACAGACAGACAGACAGAACAAACAGGCACAGACTGAGGGAGAGTGGGAGAGAGAGAGAGGGGGGGGGGGGGGAAGAGAGAAAGAGAGAGAGAGAGAGAGAGAGAGAGAGAGAGAGAGAGAGAGAGAAATAACAAGAGAGAGAGAGAGAGGAGAGAGAGAGTGAGAGAGAGAAAGAAAGAACAGAGAGAGAGAGAGGAGAGAGAGAGAGAGAGAGAGCGAGAGAGAGAGAGAGAGAGAGAGAGAGAGAACACAAACACATAATCATTAAGTAAAAATGTAAACATGCACACACGACACGCAGATGCACCTAAACACGCACGCGCACACTCACACACGTATACACACACTTAATACATCAATCAGCACATTTGTTTTTCTGTCTGTCTTTATTTTATTTATTTTTTCTCTTCCTTCCCCCTCCCCCACCCCAATTCAACTCGGTTATAAGAGAAAACAACATTCAAAATGTTTTCTTATAACCGATTTTCGGATATAAGAAAACTCGGATATAAGAAAACTAAAAAAAAAAAAAACACCTTCCATTTTTTCATAACCGAGTTTTGCTGTATTAGCGATTTTGCGGGCTGTATTTTGTTTTAGTGACTCTATGCATAATGGCAGTATTGCTCTGTGCTGTGTGGGTGAGGGTCATTATACAGAGAAAGGTGGCAGAGTGGTTAAGACGTTCGCCTGCCAAATGTAATGCGTGACTGCAGCGTGAGTGACCCCGGGTTCGAATCCCGGCCTCCTCGCCCTTTCTTTCTAGTTCGACAGGAAAATCGAACTGAACGTCGAGTCCTTCGGATGGGGACTTAAAGCTAGTCTGACCCGTGCGTGAAGCGCACGTAAAAAACCCACGGCAGTTGAAAGTCAGTAAGAGCAGGGAGAAATCCCGCTGCCTGGTATGGCCAAATTGTTAGCTAGTTTTCCCAAGTCTGCCCACACACCCCTCCTCACCCTGCCCCCCAAGGAAAAAAAAAGGGTAGGCGCTGTGCTGGCGGCGACGCGCTCTCCATGTGGAGAGCAGCCCGAATTTCACAGAGATAAGTCTATGTCTCTTGAATACTCCAAATACCAAATGAAAGACAGATCTGACACATCCTGTTTTGAGGATGACGTTTGGTAATTATTCATGCAGTGCTAGGCAGTGCAGTGTCGTTCGCAAGGAACTTTGGCGGAGGTGGGGAGCTAATTTACTGAGAGTTCCCTCCCCTTGTTCATTTTTTTCTTCTCTGATTTTTGACTATGTGAAGCGCTTAGAGCCCCGTAAGGAGAATAAGCGCTATATAAATTGTCATTATTATTATTAATTATAACGGCCTCTATTGCATTGCAGGCCCCGAACCCGTGCTGACCTACCTGTCCAATCTGTCACGGTGGGACAGGGGTTACGGCTCCATGGTCCACAGCAAAATGGCCTACGATTTTGGCCTGGACTTCAAGAACTTTAAAGACCCGGAATTCCTCCCGCGATCCATCCAGTACTTGTCCAGGGTCTTCCACCTGGTGATGCTGACCGAATCCTACGACGAATCCATGGTTCTTCTGAGGAGGAGGCTCTCCTGGACTCTGCCGGACATGATCTACGTGAAGTTCCACGTTCAAACGAATCGCCCCAACTACAACTTCACCCGAAAGCAAAAACGCGACTTTGAACAGAAACGCAAAGAGGAGTACGCGATTTACGGACACTTTCGTTCGTTGTTCCGCGAGAAACTTCTAGCGCAGGACGAATCGTTCGTCGAAGAAGTTCGAGTGTTCAAGTCCATGCGAGGCAAAGTGGCGTCTTTCTGTCAGAACATTACAGCAGCACGGCCCAAGAAGCGGGAGGTTCTGATGGTGGAGGGCACAAGGTTCAGCGGCAGATTCCGCATGGGTACCATTTGTGTCGAGTGAATACAATGCTACACTCTACTAGGGTTGATAACATACATATGAAAAAAGGCAGCTGCATCATGCCGGAGAGGATCCAAATGCCGTCATGTACCACTGGTATGCGATACTGTAAGAATGTCTCGCTATGGTGATGATCAAGTACGACTGGAGGAGTTGGCACGAGGCGTGGAAGCGATCCCACTATATGAACGACTATCTATACGGAATAGTAGAACCTTACATCGGACCACGGTCACAGAACTACAGTGGGATCATCCATCCATGTAAGTGGGGGGCGAAGTGACCTGTGGTGGGGGGGAGTGAGGGCGGCAACACGGACGGACAGCTGATCGTAATGTATAAGAGACTGGAGTATGCGCCGTGCACGACCCAGGCACATACAAAAGCAGGCAGACGACACACTAACTCCAGAACAAACAAAGAGTCGGTAGTGCGATTCATGAAAGAAAGGGAGTGATGGAGAAATAGAATGAAGAAATTTAGTTAAGAAATAGAGAATAGATAAATAAATAAAATATAAGATCGCTTAGAGAGAGAGTGTGTATAGTACTAGAGTGCTATATCCGACGTGTTGACACTGGTCCCGTAGCCACCAGCCGTGGGGAACGAAGAAAAAGAAAGCCCGTGGCACAAAAGGTAGGTTAGGGGGAGGGGTCTGAGAGGAACACAGAGAAAGTGACACCGTGGTTGTTGACAACGGTTCATGGGCTGGGATTCTGGGCAAGCTCACGAAAGGGGCAGTGAAAAAGCTATCGCGGGGCGAGCGAATCAGAGCAACAAGGAAAACAAAAAGAGAATATAAGGCTCTCAGGCAACATGGAATCAGGCAGGAGGAAAAAGGAGGAGCGGGGAAGTCACACATAAAAGTGTTGTGGTGGGGAGGGAAGAATGGAGAGAGGTGGTGGCGGGCGGTATACGCGGGGTGGACAGGATGCAGAGGAGAATAGAGAGATAGAATATAGATAGATGATAGCATATTAGGTCGAAAAAGTAGAGAAATAGATAGAAACGTATAGCATGGCGAGGGAGACGGAACAGATGGCGTGGCAGACTTGATTAAAGGTAGTTAGGAAGCAACACTGAGTGGGGTAGAGAAGCAAAGCGTCACTAAATAGAGACGAGAAATGACATACTTACGAATAACATCACAAATTAGATAAGAATAGAAGAAGACGGTGTTCATTCATAGAGGACATACGAAGGAGATGTCGACAGTAACAGATAAGTTTCAGAGTACAGATAACCAATGGACAAACAAGAAGGGATAGTAAGAAAATATTGCGGGGACATAACAAAGAAAAGAAGGAGAGGTCTATGAGGAAGAAAGAGAGACGGGTACACACAGCGAACGAATAGGGAGGGAGCAGGAAGATAGACGTGCGTCGGGTGGTAGAGAGTAGATGGGGGGGGAGGGAGGAGAAATGGGAGGTCGAGGGTGAAGTAGGGATACATGCAGAAAAGGTAGATAACCGGTTGAAACAAACAAGATCAAGGGTATAAAAAATGAAGGTGTAAAGAGACTGGGGGCGGAAAAAGACCGGAGCGAGAAGATAGGGGTTCGGTGGGATGGGAGGACCAAAGCAGGAAGGGGTGTGCTCTACGGGCTCTAGAGATGGTATGAGAGTATGGGAAAGCGGGGAGTGGGGAGTGAAAACAGTGACACAGGTGATATTGTGATTGGACATGAACATAAAAGTGGATGAGACTCATGACACAGGGGGGGGGGGTGTAGACTAGAGAACAAGAAAATGAGAGGCGGGTCGGTAAGGGAGGCTGGTTTGGGGGTTAAGGAAAAAAAATAGTAATGTTGGACAATCTGGTTCAGATAGATAGGATCGGGAGGGAGACGGAAAATTGATGCGGGGGGTTGATGTACACATAATTAGTGATCATGGCGGAAGTGCTCGAAGATCAAAAGGGATCATCTCCGTTTTCGGTGTCTGGGTTCTCGGTGGGTGTGGATGTGTCGCTACTAAAACAACAAGAGAAGAGATACACACAACACAAAACCAAACCATGAAAGGAGGAATTGTCAAATGGGATAGCGCGTTGGTTGATCGGTTACTTGATGGTTCACAAACCGTTTGAAGTCATTCGTCTCACTCATTATGAGATCAGAAAGAATTGGGCAAATAGGAGAGTTGGTTACAAACCGGATAGAGTGTGACGTGGGTATCTTACCGGGCTTATAGCCTGCTTAGTTTTTGCATAACAGGTTCAAGTGTTGAAAAAAATGTGCACACGCCACCTACGGCCAGATGACTGAAGGACACAGACTTTTTATTCGTCTGGGTCAAGCATCAAAAGAACGATTGCAGCGCTTCTCGCTGTTGGGCTAAGAAGTGTGTTTCGGAACAGAATTTTGTTTAGAACCTGGTGGTGGTAGCCCGGACGTACATGGCCGAAGCCGATACGCGCCGTAAACTGAACTTTTCATCCCTCCCACACAAAGAACATTCGTACAGCTGACGATGTCCGTTCTTGAACGTGCTGGTCGTGCCTTAATTAAGAGCGGGAGCTGTTGATGTATGGACAAAATCTGACTAGAATTATCGTTGTGAATTTTTTATTGACTTCTGAAATTCGCGTATGTTACATTTTTCTGTAGATATAAATCTTATGTCATAGCCTACTTATTTGAGATTATGTGTGTTCGTATTTTCATTTAGTTAGATGGGGATCATATAAGAATACGGGTGATACGATATATATATATAATACTGGATTGAAAGCCTCTGTGTTTGCCACTCCGCACTGTTATATATGTTGGAGAGATGGATATATGATATATATGTAAATATGGTATAGGGGGGGTTGTCGGGGTGATATATATAGTGCTAGTATACGGTATCGTCTACAGCAAGATAACAGCCGCACAACCAACTTCCCACTCCACCAACTCTGTGGACTAAAGAAGTTTGCATTTGAAATGCCGAATGATGACTTCTGTATCTAATGTATGAATTTTGAACTTCAGAACAGTTTTAACGTTATGAAATATTCTGTGTTCCTTTAAAAATAAAAAAATTAATTTGTGCTGATTTACTTTTTCTCCCATGGGGGAGGGACAGTGCCCGATGGATATTAATATATTATATATATATATATATATTGATATATATATTTTTTTTTTTTTCTTTAACAATTATTTAATTTATTTATCATTACTATGTCCTTTATGAATTTACTCTTTGTTGTTTATTGTTTTATTGCTTTGTATGTGCTTTGGGTCGGTGGCCGCCACATAAGCATTGTCCATTGTCCGTGTGCTCTGTGTGTCCCTTACATTGGATGGATCTGTGAGCCGTGGTCACGATGCGAAGGTTCCACCGAAGGGCATCACTGGGATCGTTCCAAGCCTCGTGCCACTCCTCCAGTCGTTTTGATCATCACCTCTTCGAACCGTGGTCATTGACGGCGGACGAGGCCATTCATCAACAGTCGCAATCTTCCAAAGTCATGCGGAATCTGCCGGCTGACCTTGTGCCCTCCACCATCAGAACCTCCCGCTTCTTGGGCCGTGCTGCTGTAATGTTCTGACAGAAAGACGCCACTTTGCTCGCATGGACTTGACACACTTCGAACTTCCTTCGACGAACGATTCGGCCTTGCGCTAGAAGTTTTCTCGCGGAACAACACGAACGTTCCGTAAATCGGTCTCTCTTTGCGTTTCTGTTCAAAGTCGCGTTTTTGCTTTCGGGTGAAGTTGTAGTTGGGGCGATTCATTTGAACGTGGAACTTCACTTAGATCATTTCCGGCAGAGTCAGGAGAGCCTCTCCTCAGAAGAACCATGGATTCGTCGTAGGATTCGGTCAGCATCACCAGGTAAGACCCTGGACAGTACTGGATGGATCGCGGAGGAATCCGGTCCTTTAAAGTTCTTGAATGTCGCATGCCCAAAATCGTAGGCCATTTGCTGTGGCCCATGGACCCGTAACCCCTGTCCCCACCGTGACAGATTGGACAGGTAGGTCAGCACGGGTTCGGGGCTGCAGAGTCATAGAGCCGGTAAGAATTAATAATATAATGACAATTTTATATAGCGCTTATTCTCCTTACGGGGCTCTAAGCCTTCACATAGTCCAAAAATCAGAGAAGAAAAAAATGAACAAGGGGAGGGAACTCTCAGTAAATTAGCTCCCCACCTCCGCCAAAGTTCCTTGCGAACGACACTGCACTGCCTAGCACTGCATGAATAATTACCAAACGTCATCCTCAAAACAGGATGTGTCAGATCTGTCTTTCATTTGGTATTTGGAGTATTCAAGAGACATAGACTTAGTCTCTGTGTGAAATTCGGGCTGCTCTCCACTGGAGAGCGCGTCGCCGCCAGCACAGCGCCTACCCTTTTTTTTTCCTTGGGGGGCAGGGTGAGGAGGGGTGTGTGGGCAGACTTGGGAAAACTAGCTAACAATTTGGGCCATACCAGGCAGCGGGATTTCTCCCTGCTCTTATTGACTTTTCAACTGCCGTGGGATTTTTACGTGCGTAAAGCGCACGGGTCAGACTAGCTTTAAGTCCCCATCCGAAGGACTCGACGTTCAGTTCGATTTTCCTGTCGAACTAGAAAGAAAGGCGAGGAGGCCGGGATTCGAACCCGGTCCACTCACGCTGCCAGTCACGCATTACATTTGGCAGGTGAACGTCTTAACCACTCTGCCACCTTTCTCTGTATAATGACCCTCACCCACACAGCACAGAGCAATACTGCCATTATGCATAGAGTCACTAAAACAAAATACAGCCCGCAAAATCGCTAATACAGCAAAACTCGGTTATAAGAAAATGGAAGGTGAGATTTTTTTTTGTTTTTTCTTATATCCGAGTTTTCTTATATCCGAAACTCGGATATAAGAAAACATTTTGAAGTTGTTGTTTTCTCTTATAACTGAGTTGAATTGGGGTGGGGGAGGGGGAAGGAAGAGAAAAAATAAATAAAATAAAGACAGACAGAAAAACAAATGTGCTGATTGATGTATTAAGTGTGTGTATACGTGTGTGAGTGTAGGCGTGCGTGTTTAGGTGCATCTGCGTGTCGTGTGTGCATGTTTACATTTTTACTTAATGATTATGTGTTTGTGTTCTCTCTCTCTCTCTCTCTCTCTCACTCTCTCTCTCGCTCTCCTCTCTCTCTCTCTCTCTCTCTCTCTCTTTGTTCTTTCTTTCTCTCTCTCACTCTCTCTTCCTTTCTCTCTCTCTTGTTATTTCTCTCTCTCTCTCTCTCTCTCTCTCTCTCTCTCTCTCTCTTTCTCTTCCCCCCCCCCCCACCCTCTCTCTCTCTCCCACTCTCCCTCAGTCTGTGCCTGTTTGTCTGTCTGTCTGTCTGTCTCTATGTGTATGCGGGGGTAGGGGGGTAGGGTGAGAGTGTAGCGGGGGTGCTTGCTGTCTGCGTGTGCTTGAGTTTTGCGTGAATCTGATACCTAATATTGGAACTGTGATGTTTTATTACATACTGTTTAACTTTTTACGTGCCACCACACACACATTTCAATGTTATTGGACGAATAAATAATTGTGATTGTATGTGATTGTGATTGTGATTATTTGTATATATATTTTTAAATAAGAAAAATATATTTTTCTTCTTAAAGAAGCGAGTTTCTTATAAGCAAATTCGGTTTTAAAGGTTTTATATCAAGACACCATTTTTATTTTTCTGGTCTATGAAGAAGATACGATGTTGACAGGTGGTGGTAACAACTTGTGTGTTTTACACCATGCCTTGGAGAAGCCTAGAACATAATCATTTCTATCGTAACTAATTTTCAGAAGAAATAAAAGATCTTTTTGAAGGGAAAATTTCTAATGTCTGCAAAAGGTTTCCCCATAACAATTGTCTTTTAGCCATTGACAATAGAAGGTGGAACTAGAAATCCTGACTTAACCCACATATGCATGGGAATTTTGTCCGGATAATGAAAACACTGAAATTGCGAAAAATATGTCTGCATTGAATAGAGATTGTTCTGAAAATTATTTCTGGAGCACTCAAAGGCATCTTAGAAAAAACATTGTTGTCATCTTTCATGCAATAAATCGTCTTCATAAACCTAAAATAATAAATTCAGAAGAATACTTTGATAATTAGAATCGTATTAGCAATTTTGTTGTTTCCATTTTTAATCATTTTGTATTACGTGGATTTATCGAATATTGATCTGTATAGCCACGCTTAAAGATGCTCACAGCAAACATTTCTGAGTTGACTCATTATCTGCGGTTTGTTTTATTCTTTCTATGCAAGTTGTGGCTTTTTTTTAAATTGTTTCTGCATGAAAAATCATTGCTTATTACTTGTGATTTGACAAGAACAAAATATTTATCAGTTACTTGCCATGACTAAATTGTTTTGGGCCACTGGGAAATGTGTATATGAAAGTGAAAAATAATAGGAATATGAATTTCTGTAAAGACAGATAGACAGACCAATAACAAATATCCGTCGCAGACTCTGCCTGGCGTGGTAACAACAAAGAAACACGTAATCCTAACATGGCACTCTTTTCAACGCATCCTGATGCCAACAGAACAGACAGACAGACAGACATACTGAAAACAATAACCATGGCAGACTCTGTTCGGCCGGGTAAAGAAGAAGCACGTAACCAGTAACCCTACCTGGCACTCTTTTCAGCGCACTCCGGTGCCCAAAGAACTGACAGACAGACAGACAGACAGACAGGCCCAAAAACTATACGCTGTCACAGACTCTTGTCTAACCAGGTAACAAAGAAAACCCGTCATAATCCCAACCTGGTACTCTTTTCAACGCATCCCGATGCCGAAAGAACTGACAGACAGACAAACAGACAGACAGACAGACCAAAAAAACAATACGCTGTCCCAGACTCTTGTCTAACCGGGTAACAAAGAAACCCCCAAACCTGGCACTCTTCTCAACAACTTTTGATGCCGAATGAAATAGAATCCCGAAACGAAGCGGGCCAGCGGTTCTCTGACAATGCTGATCAGCACGGTATCTTCGGGTAGGAAGTGCCGCAAGCTCCCCTCATCAAAGCGCGCGTGGTCCGTGAGCATGTCATAGTGGTCAACGCCAGGGGGTAAAGGTCGGTACTCGTTTATCCAGGGTTTGACTTGTGAAGGCCTGTGGCGGTTCAACTGTTTGCGGACGGCTACCGACAGGTTGTGTGTCAGGGCGTAGCGGTTTAGGATGGTCGTCAGAGTGCGGGATCCCGTCTTGTGCGTCTGGAAGAGAGATAATAATCGATATTTATTTGCCGCTCTGGGTGGTATATATTTGGAAGCAACGTGGCAGAGTGGTTACTTAAGACATTAACTGATGTCCCACACAGCTGTTTTGTGAGGAACATTTACTTCATCTATATTATCAGATGTTGTTTTCTCAAGCCAACTTTAGTTTACCAAAAGTAACTTTTCATAAATAACAGTCAATAATATGTTTGAGTGAGTAATTGTGGCCTGGTGTAGACTTAGAGTATGTTATCCCGTTACAAGAAAACTGGGACGGGTAAAGACCAAAAGAAAAAAAAATTGGCTAGAATTTCATATAATAATAACAGGGAAGACTAATGTTTTATGTGTGTGCGTAAATTAGTTTTATTTATATTTGCGGAATCCTGTAAGTGAATTTTTCAATAACATTTTCTACTAAATATAGTATGTTTCATGATACTGTTCAACAAAAACACCCAACATTTAAAAAATTATCCTCTGATGAAATAAATATATTTGAATTAGTATGTAGAAGATACAGCCAAAATATTTAAAGGACGTGGTTGGTGCATGTTGTGTTTGTTTTAAATCTAAGATTTCTAGATTCAGCATTTAAAATAAATAGCGCCTCTGGCTGCGACGCGCTCTCCAGTGGGAGGCGTGCAATAAAGAGCAACCCGATTTTCACAGAGACACCTCTGTGACTATAAGTACCTAACACCTAATACCTTTTGGGGCCGAGGGAGTTATGATAGTTTAATTTGTTTTTTTGTTTCTTGGTCTTTGGATTATCCGAACAACAGCTGGTCGGCACGCACAGACTAATAATTATATAAGCAGTCCGGATCATGTATTGGTAAATTTCTGTACCATTTTTGTGCACGGTTAATCACAAAATCATTACTGATTAGCGAGCTTTGAAAATTATCTTCACGCCCTGATTGCTTTCTGCAAATTATCGTCAGCTGTTTCCCGTGGGGATACCGGTGTTTTTTTCTCAGTACAAATAGTTCCCCCACCTTCTGGAAGTTCTGTGCTTGTAACTTCCACTAATCTTTCACTCTCTTTGACTCTGCCTTTTCCCTTTGCTTTCTGTCATCTACTATCTTTCTGCCTTATTGGCCCATTCTCCTGCCTTTTTTTAAAAACAAATATTCCCAATTTCCTCCTTTGAGCTCCTCCGAAATCGGAATGTGTTGGCTGTATGCAGCGCGTGGAGACCAGTGAAAACTGAAAACCAGACACATGCGTACCTTACCCATTATGGCTATATGGCCTGGGAACGCAGAAGAAGAATAAGAATAGTCAGCTGCGACAAGGCGGTGTGTAGCGGGGTGATGTTAAAGGGGCACCCTGACGGATAAAGTTTTTTTTGCAAGAAACACGTCGAAATCACCAGGAAAACACACTTTACAGATATTGCAACACTCACTTGGCTCTGGTGTTCCTAGAAATCAAACCGTCAAAGGAGAGGCCATGTCAAATCGGCGATTCCTCCCTTGGCGGAGGTGCTGCTGAGAAGTCAGGTTATTTCAGTGAAAGAGAAGCCGCGTGCCTTATCTTTTCTAAAGGCCGCCTGCTGAGTCGCTTAGACAAACATCACGAAATGTCCACAATACAAGCATTTTATTTACAGTTTACCCAAAGGGTTTCGCTCACAACAAGGGGGAGAATTTAAGTTTTTAAAGAAAATAGCTCCTTTTTTTTTTTTACTGCACTACAGAGAAGAAAAAAGCTACAACCACTCTGAGTGTCCTCCACCCACCAGAGAGAGATCACTGTCCACAATGGGCTACTCTCAGTCAATCGCGGCAGCCTTCGCTCAAGGAGGAAAGGTGGTTGTCGCCTCTCTCGGAAACCAGAGCAAAGTGAGTGTTGCAGTCTTTAAAAAGGGCTGTCTTACTGGTGATATCGACGTGTTTCTTACACAAACTAATCCGTCAGGGTAGTCCCTTTAAAGCGTTGTAGCAGCTGTTTCCTTCATTCTGAAAACAATACACTTTGATGTACCTGCTTATTAGATAGTAATATAGTAATGATATACTAAAGTGACAATAATCTAGAACAGTTAAACTTGTCTCTCCCCTATAGTCTCAAAACTTCTGGAATGCACTACGTATTCCAGAGCATTTGGTATTTGGTAAATGTGCTGTCAAAATGCGCCTCACTGTTAGGGGAAGACGGGGTAAAAAACAGAAGAATAAAAAAAAGATAGGTAAAAAAGCGCATGGGCGGTAAGAAAGCCCGCAAAAAAAAAAAAACCACCCCAATTATTTCATTAAATAAAGAAAATTTCAGTCAAATTTGCCCCATGAGACGAACGCTAAAATATCTTAAACACTCGTCTCATTGGCAAAAAGTGACTAAAATTTGCTTTATTTCATGAGATAATTTGGCGGCATGGGCTTCTTACTCTCCCATGTTTTTTTTTTTACCGCCGTCTTCCCCTACTCTTTGAGTGATGTTGATTAAGAGGGTTTTGCTTCTTTTGGGGGGTCTAGCCTATAACTAGCCTGCTGGTTCGAATCCTACAGTAAGGAAAGAACCAAGCCGTTATGGTTGGCGGTGTTAAATCATGTCTCTCTCTCCTCTGCTGTATGGTGTACCCCAGGGGTCTGTGCTGGGGCCAGGACTTTTTACACTTTATTCTCAGCCCTTATCTGATGCTATATCTGAACACAAATATATCTGAACACAAATATAACTTTCACAAATATGCAGATGATACAGAGTTGTCCAGGAGTGGCACTCCTGATGAGCTTCAGTCAGCTAAATCAGAGGTTTCTGAGTGTGTCAACAGTGTCCAGGTGTGGATGACCAGTCCCAGAAACAAGCTGAAACTGAACAGTGAAAAGACCGAGGTGATGGCTGTTGGCACCTCCTCTTCCTTGAAGAATGTTGAAACAGATTCCATGAATATTGTTGGATTTGAATTGCCATTTCGGAAGACTGTAAAGTACCTCGGTGTCTCCCTCGATCAAACCATGTCGATGCAGGGGCAAATATCTAGTGTTTGTCGTGCATATTTCTTAGAGCTAAGGCGTATCGCCTCCATCAAACCCTTCCTGTCCAGAGATGCTGCTGCCAGACTTATTTCTGCCTTCGTGATGTCCATATTGAACTACTGTAATTCGGTGTATGCTGGGCTTCCCGCGGAGCAGATTTCGTGCTTACAGAGAACGCAGAACAGTGCTGCTCGGCTTGTTCTTGGCAAAAGAAAGCGTGAGCACATCACAGCTCTTTTGGCTGAGCTTCACTTTCTTCCTGTCAAATTCCGCTGGCAGTTGAAGATGGCTACTTTCGCTTTTCGTCAATTTGACAAAATTCTTCCTCAGTACCTCTCTTCTTCTCTCTGCACCTAACAAAGCTCTCGCACTCTTCGTTCTTCTTCCCAGAAAAAGTTTTTTTTTTATTTCCTAAGCGGTCCTTGAAATCTTAGGGTGATAGGGCGTTTAGTTTCGTTGCACCAAGCGTTTGGAAATCTCTCCATGACCATACCCGTAACCACAGTCCACTCTTCCTTCATTCAAGTCCAAACTAAAACCCCACTTCTTCTGGAAAGCTTTCTCTCTGTAAAGTCTAGGATCCTTTCCCCACTCTTGTCTTCCAGACCTCATTGACATTGAGTATGAGGTTTTAACCCCCGCGCGTGTGTAGGTGGTAGGGGTGGGGGCGGGTGGCGATGGTTGCGGGGCGGTGGGAGGAGGGGGGGGGGCCGGGGGGGATGGTTGGGGGGGGTGGCTTCGTGAGGGAGATGGTGGGTGTTAGTGTGTTGTCATTGCTCATAATGTTATTAATATTTCATAGAGATGGTCATGGTGAGAGATATCGTTGACCAGTTAGTTCAGAAATGCCTACGACATGTTTAGTGGAAAAAGAGCCCATTGAATTGCTTTGCCAAGATTGTGCGCTATGTAAGCATTATGAATTATTATTCTTATTATTATGAACGTTCTGAGTCGCGTTGCCAAAATGTCTGAGACACTGAATACACCTATAGCGTATGTTTGCACTAGGTGGGATGGGAACGACTTCAACCAAACTGTGCTTGACAGTATTCCTTGGATGATGCTGATCAAGAAATAGATTTAGTGGTAAGGGTCTATGCAGGTTTTGGATATTTGACTGGAGCGGAGAGGACCCTCCAGGGGCAGTAATGGGGAAATGTTTCAAGAACAAAAAGGCTTTGTTTTCACTGGACTTCCAAATGTGCTTGACAGCATTCCTTGGATGATGCTGATCAAGAAATAGATTTAGTGGTAAGGGTCTATACAGGTTTTGGACATTTGACTGATGGTTTTCAAGAACAAAAAGGCGCTGACATACTTTATTTTTTATCTTATTCATATTTATGAATGGTGTAATCTGACAAAGAGGAATCAACGATAATTACTTTAAATTTAAACAGGCAGCAACTCAATCTGTAAAGACTTAGAAGTGATGCCAGCCACCGCTGTTCCTATGATTGAGCCACCCCTTTTCTATTGGCCACTTGCAACGCCCTCCTTTTGGCAAGAGTGAATGCCCTTGGTGCGGGGTGGAGGAAGATTCTTGGGTAATGACCAAAACAAGGGTACAATTCTCGCCAATAACCCTATTTGATGACCAATAAAGGGCGAACCTTTTGCAAGAGTGATGCTCCTTTTGGATACTGACCAACAAAGACTACTTATAAATAATAAATATAATAATGATGGAAAATTTAGAGGACGCCTTCTAATTCTTAATAAAAGCCCTATGCGCTTACAATCATGATAAAAACAATACCAACAAAATGAATAGCTAGACAACACACAAAACACTCACGTGATCACACGAACTTGAAGTCAAACCCACACACACACACACACACAAACCCACCACACACACATCACCACACACACACACAACAGACACACACACAGACACCGCCCAGACCACGACCAACAAAGAAAAACAGTCTGAAAAGATCCACACAGAAGACTTCAGCGTAACGTGCGCGCGCGCGTGCACGCACACACATGACTCAATGGGATAACCATTGCAGAAGGATGGATATAACTTGTGGCCGTCAAGGGGCGTTTATAACCCTCGTTGCCAGTGGCCCAAGATTGAGGCCGCATCATGCTCAAACTGTATAGAGAAATCTGGAAACATTCGCAAGTGTCCTGCTCATCATGTCCAGCCCTCGCTCCGCCATTATGGACGTTGTCTACAATCTTATATAAAGACTCGACTGAAATCCATACTTGTGAGTATAGTGCTCATTTCGACATAAGTTTCTACTTTAAGTGATGGTGGCGTCTAGAATCATGTCAAAGTAATAATACGGGTTACACTATACCTGTCTTCATGCCAAATAAAAAGATTTTGATACCATCACTGTTCTTCGTGGAAAGAGAGCTGCACAAAGTTTAGTCCAACAATGTTGCAAAATCTGAGAAATGTGCGTGTGGTCTATTGTTTCTCTCATGCGCTATTATGGAGGGGGCCGATAAGTTTGCTCCATAATACTGTGCGCCAACATGCATCTACCCTACGTGCATTCAAATCCAGGGACCCTGCCCCTAGTAAAACAACGAAAACCATATTAGTCCTAACTGGACCAGGGGGTGGCTCAATTTAAGATAATGACCGGGCGGCCACGGCCCTTCAGCTAATCAGATCGGAACATTTTATAGAATAGGACTTATACACATAATGGGGTCTGCGTGGTGAAAGTATCGATCCCTGGAGGTACTGCAACACCAGGAAAGACCCGCGTACGCTTCAAAACCACAACCTCTTACCTTTAAAAAGTTTTTCGAAGACGTGCCGCACAGGGTTCCTGTCCACCACGGGCTGTCGGAGCAGAGTGTTGCAGGCAGAGGGCACCGCAACACTGATGCCCCCCATGCCGAACAACCGAGGGTAGCACGACACCACCACGTCCTTACTATCTGCCTTGAACTCGTTGCTGAGGCTCGAACCTTGCTTCTTCTCAATGTCATCCAACAGCCAAACCCGTGGCTCCTCGTCGGATGACTCCTCTTCAGACCAACGTCGTTCGTTAAACCCCGAGTGTCTACTACTACTACTACTCTCAGGCGAGGAAGACGATTGGTGCGTAAGACGAAAGTCCTCGTTCTGTTCGCCTGCACTCGTGGTGGTAGTCTTCGCCTCGGGAATAGAGGAGCCGACGCCACCACCACCACCACCACCATCGTGGAGTCTGGAAGAGATTGGTTTTGTAGTTTGGAACCAGGCTGCAGGTTTCCATGTCTGGAAGCCGGGTGTGGGTCCTCTAGTGGTCATTAGTAAGCTGCTGGTCAAACCGTAGGCAAGGAAGGTTAAGGCGACGAAGATGCACGTGATCAGTATCGCTCTGAAATGTTTCGTGCCTCCCATACTGACTGATGTCTTCTTCTTGCGGTTGATTCATGGAAATGGACCGGGTTTTGGGTTTTTTCTGGAGACATATCAACTCGGTGAGAAGTACGACCAAAGATATTCTAAAAGGGTAACTAAAAGGGTAAGATGGACTACTTAAGAGCTCGGCCGAACCGGCGGGCTGGAGATAGAGTTTATTCGTTTAAGGTGCGGACATGTATCACTGTTTCACAGTGGAGGCTATCAAAAACTTCATGCTTGAGGGTGCACGTGACTGGAACTTGAACGGGTAATTCAAAACTGGCCTATCGATGTGTAATATGTGTCACGTGTTCAATCAGTGGCACATAACTCTGTGTTATGGCTGTCCTTGCGTTTTACTCACTCAACTCATATGGTGTATAAAGAGACCCGTGATGCTTTTCTGTGCGCCCTATGCTCAGTCCTGTTGAGTTACGGTAATCTCAAAGGACGTTCACGCTAATCCACACTACGTGACTACGAAGTTAGAGTGCAAGGGTATGACGCTCCCCGATCTTGCTAGTCATGAATTACGCGTGGAATTAGGCGGCTTTCCTGTGCTAATTAACTCACTTAGTGCTTCGCGTATATTCTGTTTATTTGCTGATACATCAGTGCGCCTGAACACCTCGCAGAATAACAACATTAATTTTTCGGGCAACAGTTGACATTGAGTTCGCTCGCATTACCAAAACTCAACACAGATACTTCATCAGATTCGCTGTCCGGGAGACTGCCAAATAAGTATAGGGCTGCGAGTCATGATTGCGCATGAAATACTTCCCGCTTAATAACATCAATTCTGGCCTCTATTCTTGTATGCTTCCGATTACTTGGATGGACACCCCAATAACAGAATCATAACAACTAATCAAAATAAAATGTCCGGTACAAAAAATACAGATATTTTGTAGGATTCAGTGTGTACGGGAGACTGCAAATAATATAGGGCCTAGTGAACGTAACGAGTAAGATTTCATCATATTTGTTTAGACAGTAGTTCTTCACTGGAATCATGCCTCACAGATGTCACAGTCGGATCCTTTGGGTATCGAATCGTATGCAGCGTTACGTGCCCTTTGCAAATGGCGGCGAAACCATTGGGCTCCATTTAATCAAGCTGGTACGAAGTGGTACTGGATAGTTCTGACTGAATGCTGGACGGGTTCTCGTCATTGATATTGATTAGCTTGTAATACGACCCCCCACACCCAAAAGTCCTGGTAGAGGTCCTACTGGATTTGGAAGGTTGGGGGGTTTTTTTTTTTTTGTGTGTGTGTGGTGCTGTGTGTGTGTATGTTCAGACTGTCTCCACTAGGAATAGATTACAATTGTATACTTTAATACTTTCAAAAGAGAAATTCCGGTTAGATGCAACAACATGACAGAAATACAACATAACTCAAAGAACATTAATAAAACGTGTTTGAAACAAAATTATAACCAACCAAATGTGCTGTGTGTGTGTGTGTTTTTCGTTGTGCGTGTGTGTCTGCGCGCGCGCGGTGTGTGCGTGTTCGTGCGTGCGTGCATGCGCGTGTTTGGTGTATGCCTAAAGAGCGAAAAGAGAATAATTAGAGAGGAGAGAGGGGGGGGAGATGAGGGAGAGAGAAAGGGAGAGGAGGAGAGAGAGAGAGAGAGAGGAGGAGGTGGAGGAGGAGGAGGAGAGAGAGAGAGAGAGGAGAGAGAGGAGCTGAGAGAGAGGATGAGAGAGCAGTGAGGAAGATGAGAGGATGAGGAGAGAAAGAGAGAGGAAGGAGACGACGAGAGAGAGGAGACCAGAGAGACGACCGAGAGAGATTTTTTGGGAGAGAGAGAATGAAATATATCATATACAGAGGGAGATTACTAGAATATTTTTGAGTTTACAATTTCTTTGTTATTTATTGCATTTCATTTTTTGACCTATACATTTTGTTTTTCAATGTCAGTACAACTTTTGTAGTTAATCTGACAATAAATTGGTTCCAGTCCAGTCCAGTGTATGTGCGTGCGTGTGCGTGTGTGTGTGGTATTACTAGAATATTTAAAATTAGAGGGGAAATGCAGCTCAAGGAATGTATTTGATATGCATCAGTCATGGTTAGTTTCTTTTTTCTTCTTTTTTAATCAGTATTGTCTTCCCTCAACACATTGTTCATATTTGACAGAAAGAAGAAAAAGACGACGCACAAGTTAAATCCTCAGTGATTACAATTTGAACTAAAGACAACATCATCAACAATAATCATATAGTAAAAAGCCAACTGTCAGTGTGTGTGTGTGTGTGTGTGACGTGTATGTGTGTGTGTGTGTGTGTGTCTGTGTGTCTGTGTGTGTGTCTGAAAACACAAAAACGGGCCTTATAACTCCGCCGTTTTCTTAGACCGAATCGCTTCAAATTTGCTGTGAACACTAACGGGGCGATGGCAACGGCAACCGAAGGCGGCAATGTGATTTGCGTGGTTTCGCAAATCACGCGAAACGCGCATCCGCCGGCCCTCTCGGCGCCTGTATCTGGGCGGCCGATTGCCTTCGAATTTGGCAGGTAGATGACCGAGGGACCCTCGGACATCAGTTGTGCCTACCAAACCGGAAGCGAATCGGTTCAGAAACTGCGCGCGCTGAGTACGACTCTGCCGTTTCTTAACCGAATCGCTTTAAATTTGCTGTACTCAGCGTTACCAGTACTTGGCGTTTACCGTTACTAGGCGTTACTGGTACTCGGCGTTGCGCTAGTAATAATAATAATACCGTAGAGATATAAAACAAACACCGAAATGTATGGGAGATCTATATTTCAAAGTCCTTGAACTTCTTCGATCCACTGATATGACTGATTACGACATAAAGGTGACATCAAGTAACACATTAACTAACACCTTTAGTAATGAAAATTGAGCCAATTAGTTTTGGTGAATCGCTTTCGAGTGCTGCTAGATCATAGAGACAAACCATGCTTCTGTACATGACTGGCCAACAGCAAGAGAGCTTTTAAAGAAATAAATCGAATATTGACTGTTTTACTGATGGATCGACACCATTACCTCTATCCTGTATGCTAAAATAATTATTGTGATCTTGATTCGGTTTGTAAATGTTAATTGATTACGACAATTAGTATTAATCTTTAGTACTGTTCATTGTTTGGTTATATTCTTTAAGTAAAAGTTTAACTTCATTTGTTAAAGGGGGGGGGGGGGGGGCTTGTCGGGGGGGGGTGTGTGGTGTCATAGTTGCATCACTAACTTATTACTTATACTATTACTTTCACACACTCACTTACCCACATCGATATTACACCAATATATCTGATTCACTTTTAGTGGAAGGACGCTAAACTGAAGAACAACGCGCTCTCCAGGTGGGAGCAGCCCGAATTTCACAGAGACGCCCTCCTGTGACTATAAAGTACCTAATAAAAAAAATCCTAATAAACATACGTGTGAGAATATACTTATCTAGCCTAAGTGACTGAGTAGTAAGCTTTGAGCATAACAGGCCTGTGCTAAAATGTGACGGGGGGTTTGCACTGGCACAGTGCTTTCCAAGATTAATTTGTAGCTTTTGTGTGTGTGTGTTCCCTACCCGGGCCTACTAAGCAGACCGAAGTGGGCCAAGTTTCTTACTTACTCTCGTAAACTTAATGATTTAGGCCTATGTAGTTTACTTCGACTATTATTTTCTACACGAACATGCTTTGTATTAGTTTCAAAATGTGAACAATAAACATTATTTTCATCCTGAGTCGTACTTCTGTTCTGTTCAATCCAAGTACATGAAATAGACCATTGCCGTCCATTTTAATGATCCCCCAGATCACGTGTCAAAATCACGGGTTTCACGTGTTTTCCCTCTTATAACTGGAAATAAAACTTGTTTTGACCAAGTCTGACTCCCATATAAATGGCCCCAAATTCAAAACGAAACATCATTTTAAAGAGCAGCCTCAATTTGAAGTTGGGGAAATTTGTATGTGGGTCACAGCAACCCAGAAAAAAACCAAGGAACTTACTCCAGCCAGGTCAGTGGGTCTTTAAGAGGACCCACCTGATCACGTGTCAAAATCACGGGTTTCTTATAGCTGGAAAGAAATCTTGTTTGAACAGGTGTGGTTGAGCGAAAATAGACCCCCAAATTCGAAGCACTAAATGATTGTCCCTGTTTTTTTCTGGGTTGCTGTGAGCCACATTACGAATTTGCCGCATCAATATTGTTTTTTTCTGGGTTGCTGTGAGCCACATACGAATTTGCCTACAGCCTAAATTTGAAATGGCGAACATTTATATGGGGGGTCACAGCTACACACAAAAAAACCACAAGGGACTTAATCGATGCGCGTCTGTGTATTTTTAAAGCACTAAAACTTAGTGAAATTGTTTTGGCGGTGTTTTTTTTTAAAAAGAAAGTATGGCTGCTGACCCACGTGTCGTTCATTTCTGGCCACAAGGAGCGTGCGCATATTTTATGGGAGGACCCGCCATCTTAGTCAGGAACTTTGTTTGAAAAATGCCAGATCGATGCTGTTTAAACAACAAATCTTACTAAGATGGCGACACTTCCGTCGGAAGGGTCGAGGTGCGCACGCAGGTGGGCGGGAGCCATTCCTGTGAATAAACTGCTCGAGATGAAGTTGTTAATAGAACTGATGGTAACAATTATGACGCGTGCTGATATTGACGATTCATGCGTTTGATTTCCATGGGGGAAAGGAAGAAGAGGGGTGGGGAGGGGTGGTGGTGGTGGTGGGGTAGGTACCGATTGGTCCTATCCCATTACGTCCTATTACGATTTTGCCCTGCGTTTGACGTAATCGCGCCGACGCTAAAACCCAGTGCCGTTTTGTCCTAGCTCCAATTTCGATTCGTCATATTCGCCAGCTGTAAGGTCTACTACAATTTTATATCGGAGATCCCCGTCTCATGAATCTTATTAAGCAAAGAGTATTACCAACCCATGATAGCTCAGTTGGTAGAGCGGATGGCCAGGGGGTGCGTGGCTTTTCGTCCTTTCCTGAATGTCGCATAGAACTGCGCAGCAGGATATACGCTACTACTTCCGAGTTTGACGAGTCCACGAAAACATTAAGCTATCTGCAGTATCGAATGGCAATTTAATTGGATAACGGCAACGTCAAGCGTGGCCATGTTGGCCATGTTGGCATGTTGTCTTGACTTTTAAAATTTCTAACCCTAACCCCAATCCTAATCATAACCCTATCCCTTTCCCTGGCATTATATCCTAACCCTATCCCTGTATAGCCTTACCTGGTTGTACACTTGTTCGTGATTTTGCGAAGTGAACCGCATGTGTATTATTTTTAAATACAAGAAAAAGACGAAACGGCGCTGTCTGAAGGCATAGGACGAAACGGGGAAAAGACCAAAAGGGAAAGGACCAAACGGGAAAGGACAAAAAGGGACGCACCCTGGAAAAGGAACGCAAAGGGTGTGTGTGTGGTTGGGGGGGTGGGGGGGGGGGGTTGAGTATTAAACAAGTGTCTTACCCCCTTTTTAAAGGTGGACCCTGACGGGTGAGTGTTTTTGCAAGAAACACGTCGATGATCAACAAAATGACAGCCTTTTCAAGGACCTGAAAACTCACTTTCGCTTTGGTTTCCCAGAAATCAAACGGTCAAATCGGCGATTACTCCTTGGCGGATGTGCTGGCGAAATAAGCCATTTATGATTTCGGGTGGGGTGGGTGGAGGACATTCAGAGTGATTGAAGTTTTTTCATTCTTTGTAGTGCATTAAAAAAAAAAGAAGAGCTATTTTCTTTCTTGTGAGTGAAATTCCTTTAGCTAAACAGTATAAAACTTTTAAAAATACATTAAATAAAAAGGCTTGTATTGCGGACATTTCGTGCAAAAACGATTTGGTCTAAACTCAGGCGACCATTAGAAATTCTTTCACTGAAAGAATTTGACTTCCAGCACCAACGCCAAGGAGGAATCGCCGATTTGGCGGTTTGATTTTTAGGAAACCGGAGCAAAGTGAGTGTTCTGGTCCTCTGAAAAGGTTTGTCTTTCTGGTGATCTCGACGTGTTTCTTGCAAAAACTCATCCGTCAGGGACCACCTTTAAACATGTCAAAAATCTGGATGCAACAGCCGCAGTGAGTGTTGTGCTGCGTCTCGTCCGTGAAAGAACAGTCGTCCACGACTTACATGGTTCCAAGTGTCGTAGAGTGGCACAGAGTTAGCCGCGTTCGCCTTGACGCGTAACGTAACCCTTGCACCGCCATCCATTGTTTAGCAAAAATTATCCAATCAAACTTACACTGGGTAAAGAAAATATTTTGTCTGAAAAATTGGGGATTCCTTTACTACATGCTTAAAAAAAAAGGCTTATCCTTAACTCCCCAAATCAAGAACAAAAAACAAAATTGGATAACAGACCCTGAAGTCAAGGGTTTTAATGACAGGGGTGTTAAATCATTGTGGTGAAAAATGCGACATTGGCGGTGAAAGAGTTTATTACAACCCGAGTTCGATACTGGGTACAGGGGATTTTTCCCCCTCTCACTCTGCACTAGGCCTTACGGTCTGAACGTGGAGTCTTTCGGATGAGACGATAAACCGAGGTCCCGTGTGCCCATGCACTTTAGCACACGTTAGACCCAGTGGCAACGAAAAAGTTGTCATTTGGTAAAACAAAAAATACCACCCTTTCCTTCCTCATCATTCACAAATAAATAGCATGCACATTATTTTTTTGATGGGCGACGCGCCTCTGGCTGCGAAGCGCTCTCCAGGTAGGGAGCAACCTGAATTTCACAGAGACGCCTCTGTGGCTATAAAGTACCAAATACCAAATACCACGGGGCCTATGCTAGGGGGAAATCGGATATCAGTGCTTGGATGGCAAATCAAAAAGGCCTTTGGGGGAAAGGATGAGTATTTTTCAATCCGCTGTGATAGCCCTTCTCTCTGTGAAACCAGAGAGCCATGGAACCAGCTTTTCTGTAAAAAAAAAAAAAATCTAAACAAAATCAAGGTGATCATTTGCTTGAGAAGTTTGCTACTGCTCTGTTTTATGTTGAAATGTACTAATGATATCTCATCCAGAACATACAAACGGCTATGTATTGCTTGGTTTTTGGATCATATTATACTGTCGGATAAATGCTTCATCATCAGTCACGGTGTACTGGATGCCAGCTGACTTCTCGACATCAAATATGTTGTGTGGTTTGCGTGCTTTATTCAACCATACTCCTGCTCTTAAGTAAACTGGTGGGGCACTCAATGGTTATAACGTTTCTACATGCCCAGGTGTTCTGGTAAGATTGTATCAAGGCTTCGTGACGAAATTCTCATTATGTCTCCCATCTCATCAGCATTTATCCAGAGATCATTTCCAACGAGAGGCTTTGTACTGGCTATGGTGTTACAGACCCACCACGTCACGTGTCAAAATCACGGGTTTCACGTGTTTTTCCCTCTTATAGCTGGTAAGAAAACTTAAGAAGAAATCTTCCTTGCATAAGAGGGAATGTAACATGTGACGTGGGGGGTCCTTAACAGTCACAACAGTCACTTGATGAGTGTAACGGTCAATTTATTCTAACGTTCTTCTGCTTAACTGAACATTCTTGACCTCGTTGTACACTTTTATATCTGACCGTGCAAGGTCTAAAAAAATTGTTTTCTTATAAACATCTAATAGCCTTGCCGTGACCGTGGGAGACACACCTTGCCCGCGGCTTATTCTTCCCTGGTTCAGTCATGCGCCGTGGGCGCAGCCTTGAGCTGTACTCCACGATCGTGTGCACTGAACCGCCAGTGGCCTCTCAGCAGACGACGCTGACGAAGGGAGCGCGACGCCCCCGAAAGCTCTGAGGTGAGCCTAAACTTTAGTTGAGTGAAACTGTTTTAATATTCGTTTTATCATCTAATAGCTTTGTTTGAATGTATGTCCTTGAGCTTAATAAATGCACACGTTTGGACACGTTTATAGATAGAAAATATTGGCATTAAAGGGATTTTCACAGCTCGGGATCAACGTTCACCTTGGTGGACATTTTGCTTTGCTCAACAGCTATGACAAGGCAGAAAAATAATGAAAATTTGCAACAAACGTATTGCGATAATGGTCTATCTTATTTTTTAAGGAAATGTGACACACATTATCAGAATCTTCACATTGCGGGCGAAAATTAGAAATGAGAGGCCCTCCCGTAAGTTTTATCAAGGGACCCGGAAACCACGGTATTTGAGAGGGGAGATGTTTTGTCGGGAATTGGGGAAGGAGAGGTGGAAGAGGGAAGGGGGAGGGGAAATTGGAGGGACTTCCTTCCTCGGAACTAGACCATCCTCTAATTTGTCCCCCATCTTTACCCTCGATGTTTCCTTTTGCGCGTTGTCGGGGTGAAAAGAAGGGCAGGCAGGTTGTGGGGTTGGATCGGGTTGTGTAGCTGACCCCACAACCAACCCTTGGCAGGACACCTTGTTGACCAAACTGTTTTTTTTAAATTGGTTTCTTGGTGGGAGTGGCAAAAAAAAAATGTTAAGGTCTGTTGTAAACACGATAACATTTATTCACAAAATTAATATATATATATATATATAAAAATCTTACTATCTATATCTTTACTATCATAGGGCAACGCACCATATTTGCAGACAATTGTGTTGTTTGAGTCCTTAGTTACGTGAGGGTGTGACCCTAACACTGTGTTGCTTGTGGGGGGAAGTAGATATAGCCTATTTTGTATAATATTGTTAACGTCCC
>CM065704.1:8318330-8328330 GCA_017654935.2 Phymorhynchus buccinoides
TTGCCTTGCTGGGTGCACTAGGCCCACTAGGCCTTGGCAAGCTGTGTCTACGCACTTCGTTTGCAATCAGAAAAAAAAATCATGCTTCTTAAGTATGAGGATAACATGTTTATGGCTCAAACAATTTACCTCAAAACCATGAATGGCAGTGTTTCAACGTGAACTGTATTTTGAGTGCAAATTGTAGTTCGGCAACTGAACAAGCAAAGTAGGTTGCAGACGACAAACTGTGCAGCAGGATTTCAGAATACGCATGCGCAGTTCATACTTTCCGACTTCCAACTCCCTGACTAGAACATCAACCAAGTTTCAGTAGATGGGATTCGTGATGGCTTTTGCAATGAAATATTCGGTGATTCCAGCTTCATTTTGTGCGACCAACACGAACTATAGTATGATAAATAACAATCGGACCGAGTTTTTGCAGTTTGCATCATTAAATAACAAGCACAATTCTGGGATATGGAGCTTATTTAAAAGTCAACAATCTGGAATTTAGATCTATCTCCGAAAAAACACAAAGCGACTGAGCCTTGAAGGTGTTGCCTCTTGTTTTATTATAAAGTTCAAAAGACACCTGTTAGACTCAATCCAACAAAATATATATTTATAATCGTTACTGACTTGTCCCAAAAAAGCACCACAACAAGAAAACAGCAGCATTCCAGGACTACGACAACAAAAGATGCAGCATCGTCAATGACATCACACTACCTGTAGTATGGATGGGGCAACCACGGAAAGGGTTTAGTGAATTTACAGATTTTATATACATTTGAAAGAACGCAACAGAAGTAATAAAAGTACGCCTAAAACTGTTTATTTTAAAATGGACAAGACCTAACACCCATGATCCATTTCTTCAAAAGGTTACACAGGGGTTTCCATTACACTTATGATTTTAAGCTTCTACTACACTCACCTGCCCACTTTCACCACAAGGCATCGATTTCTTGCCAGAACACGGCGGATGAACACAAAAATCCTCATCACTCCCATCAAAACAATCCGCGTGGTAATCACAAACCAGAGTGAAGGGCAGGCGCTCTCCTTCCGTGGAGCACAGAAAGTACAGAGAGTGTGACGTGTTGGGGGCCGAGCACCACGATGACGTCAGCACAGTGAGTGCGTCAATGGGGGGTTGGAAATCGATGCTATTGTTAGCCCAACAATTACTGAGTACGTCACAAGCCGCGAATTCTGGTATCCAGTGATTATCTGAACAACGGGTAACATGAAGAGGGTAGGTACGCTGAGACACAGAAACTTCTGCCAGTGTTGATATTGTTATCAACAAATAAAGTTTGTGTATCTAGATAACGTATAAATTAAGTTAACTGGAAATATCTCATTTGTATTGTTTTATAATAACTATTTTAGTTCAGGTAATATTCATAACGTTATCATAGAGTAAAATGTTATTCATAGTCTATACACTTAGGCGAGCGCGCGCACGCAGTTTAATATAAAAAAATCGGGACTTTACTGGTTTTGCACTGCCTCCGGGCATTGCCTCCAGTATTGTTCCCACCATATTTGTATTTACAAATGTCCCATATGTGTCTGATTCAGACCAAGAGGACGTAAAACTCCATTTTCTCTCTCTCTCTCGCGCGCACGCAGTTTACGATGCTCTACGTCGAAAATGGTGTTTTACGTCCTCTTGGTCTGAATCAGACACATATGGGACATTTGTAAATACAAATATGGTGGGGAACAATACTGGAGGCAATGCCCGGAGGCAGTACGAAACCAGTAAAGTCCCGATTTTTTTTTATTAATGCAGATAGGTGTAGCAGTAACCACGCCTCGGTTGAGAGTCATCTTATCACTTGTAGCGGTGCCATAGCCGATGAGGTTTAACCGAGGCGTGGTTACCGCTACACATATCTGTATTGATAAAAAAAAATCGGGACTTTACTGATTTCGTACTGCCTCCGGGCATTGCCTCCAGTATTGTTCCCACCATATTTGTATTTACAAATGTCCCATATGAGCGTTTTTCAAAAAAGTCCGAATTACAGAACTCGCAAATGATAAAAAAACGAAGTTTGTCAATTACACATTTTTACACTGTCTTATAATTTTACAGACCCTGAAATACCTTAAAGTGGATTATGCCGTTTTTTAGACATGCTTCTTAGCCGTTATGAATTTGTAACGAATTAAATCTTTTAAAAAAAGTAATTCGTGCAACAAGTTTCTTTCTTTTTTTTTGTAAGGAAAGGAAAGGTTGTTAATTCGTTTAAAATATATTTTATTTCGCAGTAGACACTGCTCTTTTAAATACCAACTGCGAATTTATTTCTTGATGAAAAACATGTCCGTTTTTCTAACAGAAATATCGAAACTTTTGAAAAAAAATGTGTTTTAGTAGAAATCAACACCTATGAAAAATAAATGCGTAGCACTATATTTACAAAAGATTTTTTACAGGTAACGTGGACAAATATGAAGTCAATCCAAACATAGAACGCATGACTTATAGAGTGTTTTGGGCGAAATATCTGATTTAGTTTCGTTGCATCGTGACATTCTATTCTACGTCACTGACGCTTATCACGTCAAGATATTAAGTGAGTAAGGCGAAACATCTCAGATGTTAACAATTAGCAAAAATTCCTTTTGCCGTTTTACATGAATTTTATATTATAGCACAAAGTTTTCAAACGTTTCCTATGAAACAGATCTAAATGGGCATAATACAAACGGCATGTTGTAGTACTATAGAATACCTGTCACATGTTGTTACACTGACGTTCTTCGGATCTATTCAAGACGGGCGTTGACTTATTTTGCGGCTCTTTGGTCTGTACACTCCTTTTATTTGTTTTCTTTCTTTCTTTCCTTATGAGGAAATGGGTTGTAATATGCACACGTGCGTGCTGAGAGAGAGAGAGAGAGAGAGAGAGAGAGAGAGAGAGAGAGAGAGAGAGAGAGAGAGAGAGAGAGAGAGAGAGAGAGTGAGTTGAATGAAACTCAAATGTTTTAATGGGGATTAACAGTAGATATAAAACATCACACACACACACACACACATACACGCGCGCGCGCACACACACACGCGCGCGCGCACGCACTGTGACGTAAGTGTCCCACGCGACCCGCTTTCTTTATTTCTTATCTACACCCCCCCCCCCCTTTAACGCCCCCCTCCCCCCACCCCCCCCCCCCCCACTCTCCTTTTCATTTCTCGACCAACCGCCACGTTAATTGCTCGGCTGCTTCAAACGAACGCCGATTAAGGCAGTTATCTCTTTGAACCCCGATCTCCATTACCCATCACAAGAAAGTGACAACCATGGTCGGGCCCCTTTTGAACCCTTCCTTTCCGAGCACGAGAAGGATTTGAATGTCGGCACGTGATAAGGATGTAACTGGCGCGTGATTATTCGGTACTAGTAGGGGAAGACGGGGTAAAAAGCGCATGGGCGGGTAAGAAGCCCACCCCAATTATCTCATGAAATGAAGCAAATTTCAGTCAAATTTTGCCCATGAGACGAGCGTTAATGTCTAGCATTCGTCTCATGGGCAAATTTGACTGAAATTTTCTTTATTTCATGAGATAATTGGGGTGGGCTTCTTACCCGCCCATGCGCTTTTTACCCCGTCTTCCCCTATGCATAAAATTATAGCATCATCTTGTGACGTGTCAATTGCTATAAACCAATGACAGGCTTTCATTGTTTGAAAGTGAAGGCTATAATTGGCGTAGTGAGAAAAAGTTTTCACACAAGACGCTGAAACCTAGCTAGAGCAACATTGCAGACTCAACCCCTCTCCCAGCCAGTTACAATAGCCCAACTAGTGAGTATTATTGATGGCTGGTGATTGAGATTGGTTGTTTGTTTGATCCTATTTTTGATCTAGATCCTATGTTCAATGATGAATAAGGAGTAGCTAGATATGTTATTGAAAAGAAGTGGTAAACATTCTGTTCTATTTATGCGCACTGATTATTTGTGTGTGTGTGTTTTTGACTTTAACTCTTTTGGTACCAGAACCGGAGTTTATGCCTACTAACCCTTTTGTATCTATTTTTTAGTAGGAAACCTATGGGCCGCAATCTTGCACTTTATGATACCATTCCTTTCCAGGTGTTGGATGGAGAGTGATGTTGTCTTGATCACCTTTTATGTTTTACTGATCTCAGTTTGTTAACTGAAATTCAGTTTATTTATTAACTAGTGCTATTGTACAAGGGAAGCCTTCTAGCCGGTTGGGATTCACTAATGCCCTGCCGACTGAAGCCCCTTGTCTATAAGCCATAGAGATCTACATCCAGCTTCTCCTGTGATTATCAGCAGGGCATCGTGGGCAGGAAGATCATCCCTGACTCACAAGCACCAAGACGGGAAAGACGCCGCACCCAGAATCCGCGAGGAGACCACGCTTGAACCGTGCCATCCCGCGAAGCCGTAACCGGAACGACTGGGAGCTACTCTCACCTGACGAGCAAGCCCAGCCACCCCAGCACTCGCCGATCCCTACGGAGGAACTTCAGCACAGCCATGAGTTAAGTCCCCACGACAGTGCCAAAAATCATTTGAACTTTCCTCCGGACACTGAAAATAAGTGACCCTTCCTGCTTGGGGCTAACCTTCTAGAAAGACAAAAGTCTTGTAAATCCTTTCGGATTCCATTGTTTTTCATTCACATTTTGTTTTGGCGCCATTGAGCTGCTTTATTATTATTGTTGCATAATCTTATGCAGATTTTGTGAGTAAATAAAATACAAGTGTCAAATAATCCTGAACCCTTTGGTCAGACTGAGGAGAGTGGGAGTCTTGTAATTTCATGTAAAACCCTACTTCTCTCTGTCTGCCATTTAGAGCAATTCAACCACTTGTATTTCTTACAACCATACGAGCCAGAACCCGGGCACAAATATAAATTTATTAGATGAAAAGGGGCCGGGAAAGTTGCTCATCTCCCATACCCTAGAGAAGTGGGTTAAAGGCAAATTTTCTACTTGAAAATTTAACACACTAAAAGTCTTCCCTAGAGACTTAGCCTTTTAACCCATTACCTCGTCACACGCACACGCACACACACACACACACAATTATTGACGCCAACTCGTTCATACCCCATTAGCCACAGCAACCGAACCGCATGGACTGACCACATACACCAACACACATACACAAACACCCTCACACACAACGTACGCACGCAGACAGACACACAGAGACACACACACACATGGGGAGAGAGAGGGGGAGAGAGAGAGAGTGAGAGAGAGAGAGAGAGAGAGAGAGAGAGAGGGAGGGAGGGGGAAGCGAATGTGAGTGGTAGTTGAAGCGTTCTCTCTCTCTCTCTCTCTCTCTCTCTCTGCGTGGATGGATATGTGTGTGTGTGTGTGTGTGTGTGTGTGTGTGTGTGTGCATTGGTCATTATAAACAAATTCTAGCCCAGCCAGCCGGAATAGCATCTGCCGCCTCGGAGACGACCGACTTGGCACGCATTAGCAGACATGTTCTTGTTGGAGGTCCTTATCAGCTCAGCATTTGAGCAGGGGTGTGTATGTTGTGTGTGCTTCTCTCCCTCTCTGTCTCTGTCTCTCTCTCTGTGCGTCTCTCTCTCTCTCTCTCTCTCTCTCTCTCTCTCTCTCTCTCTCTCTCTCTCTCTCTCTCTCTCTCTCTCTCTCTCTCTCTCTCTCTCTGTGCGTGGATGGATGTGTGTGTGTGTGTGTGTGTGTGTGTGTGTGTGTGCATTGGTCATTATAAACTAATTCTAGCCCAGCCAGCCGGAATAGCATCTGCCGCCTCGGAGACGACCGACTTGGCACGCATTAGCAGACATGTTCTTGTTGGAGGTCCTTATCAGCTCAGCTTTTTCGTGGCCTCTTCTCATGACACACACTTGCTGAATTTGGTCGACTACTGCATGTGAACATTACTTGGTCTCATCCTTCTGCCACAGTTTATCGCTGCTTTTCCTTGCCACATACTAGCCGTTTATTTCCGTTGATCACTTTTCAGTCAATCAATCAATCACATTTATTGTCCTCTTAAAAAGACAGGTTTTGTTACCTTTGCTGTTAGAAAATTATGTCTGTGAAGATCTATGTATGTGTCTGTGGGTGAGTCTGTATGTGTGTGTGTGTGTGTGAGAGAGAGAGAGAGAGAGAGAGAGAGAGAGAGAGAGAGAGAGAGAGAGAGAGAGAGAGAGAGAGAGAGAGAGAGAGAGAGAAAGAGAGAGATTGTGTGATGTATGTGGTTTGTGTATGGTCGTGTATGTGTATGTGCGCATGTTCACAAGTGTGTGTTTGTGTTTGTGCATGTGTGCGTGCTCATGTGGTTTTGTGTGTGTGTGTGGTGGTGTGTGTGTGTGTGTGTGTGTGTGTGTGTGTGTGTGAGGTAGGGGATGGATGTACTAGGAAATGTTGATATCTTGAATTGAAGTGACTAACAGAAGATTGTGGAAGATTGTTTTAGTTTAGTGATTGAAAACAGATGTGAGCCATCAGGAGCTACCTCTTGGTTACAAAATCCAAGCTTCTTAACCCGTCAGTGCTTAGGACATATATAGGGAAGATGGGGTAAAACACCCCACCCCAATTATCTCATGAAATGAAGCAAATTTCAGTCACATTTTGCCCATGAGACGAGTGTTAATGTTTAGCATTCGTCTCATGGGCAAATTTGACTGACATTTTCTTTATTTCATGAGATAATTTACATAGGCTTCTTACCTGCCCATGGGCTTTTTACCCTGTCTTCCCCTAATGAAGTTCCGCAATCAAAATGCTGTTGACACTGAAGGGGTTAAAGGCTGAATTGAACATATCCCTACATCAAAAATGGATAAACACACCATAAGAAACCACCATGTTAAATTTCACTCTTGTTACATGAAAATACCCAACACTACAATTTTGTTTAATTAAATAACTGTTCGCGATCAAAATGCCCTTGGCACTGAAGGGGTTAAAGGCTGAATTGCAAATGTCCCTATGTCAGAAATTGATAAACACACCATAAGAAATTATCATGCCATATTTTATGCTTATTGCATGAAAATACACAACATTAGATTAAAAAAAATATAGCTGTCATCGATCAAAATGCCCTTGGTACTGAAGGGGTTAAATGTCCCTACATCAGAAATTGATAAACACACCATAAGAAAATATCATGCCAATTTTTATACTTGTTTCTTGAAAATACATACCACTAGAATTTTTATGTATTGATTTTTTTTTATTTTTTTTTTGCTGTTCCATCTTCTGGGCCATACACACCGCTCATTCCGAGTCCCAATTCAGAATGTTATTTATTTATTACTGTTTGTGATCAAATGTCCTTAGCATTGAAAAGGTTAAAGGCTGAATTGCAAATGTTCCTACGTCAGAATTTAACGAAGACACCGTAAAGAAAATGATCATGGCAAATTTCATGCTTTTTATATGAAAATGATCAATTCTAGAATTTTTTGTTAAAATTCCGATATCAAAATGCCTTTGGCACCAAAATGGTTAAAGGCTGAATTGAAGATATCCCTCTGTCAGAAATGGATAAACACAAGGTAAGGAACCTCCATGCCCAGTTTTATGCTTGTTACATGAAAATGCCCACCACTATAAACAAAAAAATCAAATAAATGCCTTTGGCACTGAAGGGGCTAAAGCCTGAATTGCAAATGTCCCTACATCAGAAATTGATAAACATACCATAAGAAACAATCATAGCCAATTCCATGCTTATTACATGAAAATACACAACACTAGAATTTAAAAAAAATTGGAACTGCCCGTGATCAAAAGGTTCTTGGCATTGAAGGGTTAAAGGCTAAATATAAAATGTCCCTCTGTCAGAAATAGACAAACATGCCATAAGAACCTAGCATGTCAAATTTCATGAAAATGCATACCACTAAAAAAACTTTGAAATGTATTTTTGTGCCCCCAAAATACCCTTGGCACTGAAAGGGTTAAAGGCTGATTTGCAAATGTCTCTATGTCAGGAATTGATAAACACACCATAAGATCATAGATAACATCATGCCAAATGTTATGCTTGTTGCATGAAAATGCACAATTCTGCCATTCGGTCTTCCACTATAATTATACTGACATTCACTGCTGTGACGTGTTGTTTTGAATAAAGATCGTTTTATAAAAATGAAAAAAAAAACTAAATAGGCAGCATTTTGATAATTATTTTATGTTTTATCGATATTTTTATGGTAAGAACAGGCCCCCTAACTTTCCTACTTTCCACTATCGTTCTCTACGCCATACGGCCTGTTGACGTTTTATTGACTTATGTGTCATATTAATAAGTGACGTCATTTTCTTCAAAGATTAGAACAGTGGGCATCAGGTGTGTTCATTTTGGTGTTCTGAAGTCATGTTAGAAACAAAACTGATAACACGGTAAGCCTAAGATCTGTGAAGAATCTTCATAGTCCATGAATTCGCCATTGTTTTGCTTTCACTTTCGGTGCCCAGGGGTGTCATGACTCAAGTTTGTCTCGTTTTTTTCACGCTTTTATCTCGTACGCGATATACTGCCGCAAACCTCCCGCTTGAAAGTAAAAAATCAAGTCGTTTTCGACTCAGGGGACTTGGATATAAAAATACTATAGCCAAGGCAATTTATAGAAAGGCAATTTATTTCAAATAAATACTTAATATAAAGCTGTTTAATACAGATAAGCAATTTAAAACGATTTTTCAGCCCAAACAGGGTTTATTTCTCCTTTAATAAACAGTGAAAATATGAATGCATTCCGCGAAGCCGTTTTCGAGTTATTCAAGATTGAATATTGGCCGAATTTGGCCATTGTTAGCCCATATTTCGGCCAAAATGTGCCTAATCGGCATAATGTTAGATATTTAGCATGATAATTGTGTCCGTCAATTGTCCTGTAAATTTTATGCGAAATCCGTTGAAAAGTAAAAAGACATAGTGGAAGTAGGTCAACCAAATTTACATATATTTGAATAACTTCCAAACTGTTTAACATATCGTCAACAAACTCCTTTCAGACCTGGGCCAACATAAGGGCTACAATATCCAAAAGTTAGTTTTGTGACGTCACTTCCGGTTTTTTCGGCCATATTTTGCCGACAATTCGACGAAATCATTTAATATTTGAAATTTCACATACCCATAAGGTCCTGCAACTTTTCTGAAAATTTCAGCCAAATCGGACAAAAAAAGGGGAAGAAAAATAATAATAAAACCGCCATCACAGGGCGTTTGCCTAAAACCGCTAAACTCAATGAGCTACAGTTAGCTCAATAACGGACCGCCAAACCCCTGTTTTGCACCTGGATAATTTCAGGAAATAAAATTTCACAAATCGACTTCCGCCTTGAAGGGACCCAGTGAATCCCTTCAAGACGGAAATGAACTTTACTATAAGTCACAGCTTACCTCAACACCAATGACGTCAGTGTCACTTTGCGTCACTGTAACACTTTGGTATGACATGCATGCTCTAAATAGCATTCTATGCATTTTGTGGAAGGGGTTTTGAGTAAATAAATTTGAAAATGTTTGTCCCCACTTCCAGTTGGCACTTCTGGCTCAGTTTCATATCGGAAGTGTTGCAAAGATACTCCTTAATAAACAGTGAAAATGTGATTGCATTCCGCGAAGCCGTTTTTGAGGGAGTTATTCAAGATTGAATATTGGCCGAATTTGGCCATTTTTAGCCCATATTTCGGACAAAGTTTGGCCAATCGGCATACTATTGGACATTGAGCATGAGAATAGTGTCCGTCAATTTTCTTGTAAATTTAAGCGAAATTGGTTGAAAAATTTAAAAAAATGGTGAAAGTAACTCAACCAAGTTTACATATATTTGAATAACTTCCAAACTATTTAACATATCGTCAACAAACTCCTTTCCGACCTGGGCCAGGGTAAGGGCTACAAAATCCAATAGTTTGTTTTGTGACGTCACTTCCGGTTTTGGCTATTCCGTGAACCAATTAAAAGCTGCCTAACCATAGCTGTGGCACTTCTGGTTGGGTTTTATGTCGGAA
>CM065704.1:8333330-8360955 GCA_017654935.2 Phymorhynchus buccinoides
AAGTCATGATGTGGTACTTAATGAAAATTATAGTATGGAATATATATTCACCCGAAACATCGTAAAAAGCAGGTGGAGAGCATTGGTAGGATCGTAAGAGTTGATAAAACCTAAATATATTCCTTGCCACAATTCCAATCTACCCTCATTGAGGAGCACTGTACGGTCCTTTATGAAGCCTGTATGGGTTTCAGCAAGAACCTGCTGACGGTGTCTACCCGATTTCTTCACATAGATTGTGTTCGCATTTCCCCCAATGGTGAAGTGTAAGAAGGTTAGCATCAGGGTAGAGCCAGAGGGAATGGTCAGTTGACGCTGCAAACCAAGCTGCTCCAGATGCCTTCGAGTTTGAAATCCGACGTCTGATCTCCAAATGAGGTATACCAAGACACCTGGCATCCATGCAAATCCACACAGAAAGGTCAGATAAATTATGGTGTTGTTTTTTAGGATGAATTGTTGTTTTAAGTTCAGTGTAGCGTAAAAAGGAGATTGTATCGAATGGGCTTTGGTAATATCAGGACAATAAAATCTCAACGATAAATTAAGAACTTTCAAATAGTAGTGGAATGTGTATAATTATGCTATCAGCAGTTTACAGAAGCTTACATTAGTGCATGTGCGCATTGGAATGCAAAATGGCACAATCAAGCTACAGTTCCGCTGTCAAATACAGCAGAACCGTAATGGCACAATCAAGCTTCAATTCCGCTGGCAATTATAGCAGAACCGTAATGGTACAATCAAGCTACAATTCAGCTGGCAATTATAGCAGATCCGTAATGGCACAATCAATCTACAATTCCGCTGGTAATCATAGCAGAACCGTAATGCTACAATCAAGCTACAGTTCCGCTGGCAATTACAGCAGAACCGTAATGGCACAATCAATCTACAATTCAGCTGGCAATTATAGCAGATCCGTAATGGCACAATCAATCTACAGTTCCGCTGGCAATTATAGCAGAACCGTAATGAAGCAGAGATCCTACAAGCTTTAGCCATTTTAACTCTCCAGCAAAGTTGACCACAAACCATCTTTCAGGTGATAATGCCAGTCCCGCCGATGAGAGAATGCATTCATCTATGCTGCCGGTGCGTTTGTTTAATACCATTATCGTTTAGTAACTCGGGAGTTTCCTGGTATTGCAGTACCTCCAGGATCGTCCAACCATCTTTATATCTATTAATGTCCCACGTATGTCTGTTCCAGGCCGAAGGACGTTAATCAGATTTCCAATCATATGCTGCTGGTTTGCGCTGGATGTAATGGCCTCCAGATTAAACCCAACCGAAAATTGTTTTTAACCCAAAAGACACCATAGCAACGCTTGAACCTAACGAATGGCAGTACAGAAATGGAATTTTCGAGAAACTTGATATGTTTTTCTAACACTATACAACCGTGTGCATGCACGTATGCATACTCATCCCAATAAGTACACATTCATTCACACCCAGACAGAAAGAGAAGCACACCAGCCCTCGTTCCTACCCTAACTTCCACCCATGTTATTGGCGTAAGACTAGGAGTATTGATTCACCTGTATCTGAATTCGGTACAACTATTACTGTAAAGTAACTTGTATAAGCCCATGTCCTAAAAGCGCCCTGCCCCCACTTCTGAGCGATTTTCGCGCATAGAGGTATGCACTTTGTAAACTACCACCCCTCCCCCTCCCCACCACCACCCCGAGAGACAGAGAGAGATGCAAACTACCAAACCTTAATTATGTTAGGCCATAGCCCCTAAGAATGGGGGTGTACAGAATACAACACATTTCAGTAAGTCATATTCGTAGCCTTTGCATCACAAGAGGGAGAGAGAGAGAGAGAGAGAGAGAGAGAGAGAGAGAGAGAGAGAGAGAGAGAGAGAGAGAGAGAGAGAGAGAGAGAGAGAAGGAGAAACATGGACAGAGAGAGAGAGAGAGAGAGAGAGAGAGAGAGAGACTGAGAGAGAGATATTGAAATTGAAATTGAAATTTAAAATGGTTTATTTATTTGATTTAGGCCACGTGCCCGTGTCAAATAGGAACAGGGGGGTTGGTTCAGAACAAATCTAATAATTATAAAGTGAACATATAATTATACATGACAGCATACCGGCATACAAGAACATGCGGAAACAAACCAATAAATCAATCAAGAAATTATACAATAAGACAAATAGTATAGAACACACAATTCATAAGCATCTAAATAAGAGAGAGAGAGAGAGAGAGAGAGAGAGAGAGAGAGAGAGAGAGAGAGAGAGAGATTTTAACTGACGCATAAAAAAGCACAGGAGAATAGAACACACACACATACACACACACATACACACACGCACGCGCACACACACACACACATACACACACACACACACACACACACACACACACACACACACACACACACACACACACACACACAGGATGACAGGATGAAAAAAAGTTTTGTTTAGCTTATTTCTTTATCGTCATTAAAGATCAATTTGACTTGGCTTGACTTGACTTGACACACACACACACACACACACACACACACACACACACACACACACACACACACACACACACACACATACACACACACACACACACACACACACACACAGACACACACACACACACACACACACACACACGTACACACACACACACACACACACACACACACACACACACACACACACACACACACACATACACACACACCATTTTTTGGACCGATTTCGTGTATAGGGGGTGGGCTTATACAAAGTACTTTACAGTAGTATCCGTCTTTTGAAAAACCAACATAGATTTAATAGTCCACTAGTGATTTATTTTTATTTAAAATTAAAATTTTAAAATGAATCCAAGCGACTTTCTGGATTATAGTTTCTGGAGAAGAAGAAAATTGTTATGTCGTATTGGGGGTATTCCATCTGTAATTCAAATTCAGATGGTGGGGTATATTTAGTCTGGGATGTTATGTTGTCTCGCTCAATATGTTTGCTAAAATTGATTTTTTGGTTTTGATGTATTAGTTAGGGTACCCCAAACCTAAAACTCATAGGGTTCAAAGTTTCCCAGCCCTCTACCCCCTTTGGGGGAGGGGGGTGAATCTGGCCTATAAAACCCCTATATCGGGCAGACTCCAGTTCTATTCTTTCTGTAATTTCACATACTGTTTGCCACAGGTAGAACAAATTTAGCCTTTGAATGATTCTGGATGACTTGTTAATGTTTCCGTACTGTTCACTACTGCTCATGGCCTGCCCATGCCCAGGTCAAGACTCTTTGTGCTGTTCAGTAATTGATAAGGTATAATTTTGGTGACATATGTTTTTAATTTTAAGGACCTATAAAATGGGTTTATGTCGGAGTCTAACATGCTGTCTGTGAAAACGGCAAGTGGTTCAATGTTATCATTGCTAGATTTTGTTTGTTTGCTTTAACAGACTTATAAGCCTATAATCTAGGATTAACTCTGGCGAGTTGGGGAAAAGGGAATGGGGGAGGAGGGTTGTCAGTTCTTGTGACGCTGTCCACGCATAATCAATATATCGATGGCTTGGAGTCAAAACGGACTATCTTTAGATAGTCCATTGACATATTATTGAACTTATTACGAAAACTAATAACTTGTATAACAAAAAGACTGTTGAAATATAAAAAGCAAAACCCCCTTTTTTGTATTTCTGCAGTCATTGGTTGATACAAGTTATTAGTTTTTGTAATAAATCCAATAATACGTCAATGGACTATCTAAAGATAGTCCGTTTTGACTCCAAGCCATCGATATGTCAAAATATTTGTAGATTGTGTTTTCTGAATAATTCCAACCCTTTTGAAGAAATTGTGTTCAAAGCATATGATTGTTTGTAAACATTTCTACGTGAATGGAAAGCCTCATTGAGTAGAATACCTTAACTTTCATTTTATTACAGAACAAAATAAATGGATTAAACAATACAAAGTGTCCGTTGGAAAGATTCATAAGGAACAGACATTAATTATTTTGTGACGTTACGTACGGCTCGTGCATCAATTATGCTATCATAACTATTCATCAAACAGTTAACATCAAAAGAAAAATCCAAAACAAAAGCGCTAACTCTTTGTCAATGTTACAACCTCACATTTTTATGATTGAATACACGTCTGGATATTTCAGAGTTCGTGTTTCTTGCCACAATTTTCCTTATATTCATTTTATGTCCATTCACCAAATATCAAAAAAGGAGAATCTCCAAACAAAAGAGCTATTTCATAAATGTTTCATTAAAACTTCTCACAAATTGTGGAAATACTCATATTGTTATGGAAGACACCAAGCCCATATCAGATCGCACAGGGACTCATAGCATGACCACAACAAAATCAATCTCAGACCTGCAGCAGGTTATCATTACCAAAAAATAGGCCTAGTGTCTATTATGCTTGGCTTTTAGTAAATGTCTGTATGGGAGAATCAACCAATAACACAACTGGTTGACATGAAAATCTGCTTAACGTCCTCTGGTCTGGAACAGACACATATGATATATTATTAGATATAAAGATGGTGGGAACGATCCTTTGAGGCAATGCTCGGAGGCAGTGCAACACCAGGAAAATCCTGAATGCTTAACAATACAGATGTATATATAACACAACTGGAGAGAAGAGAGCAAGAACTCATTCATTCAGCATCCATGACCAAACGGGGTCTTACCAACATCATGTTTGCACAGGGTTTACTGAAGCATTTTCCCGGGAAGAATACATTCTCTCTGATCATCACATATGATATTAAAATCAAGAAAACCACTGCCATGAAGAGGCTGAGACTGTTATTGCTCATCAAGTCTTTATTTCAATAATTTCTCTTGGGGTGACTGTGGTTCTTTCGCCAAAATGTCCGACTTTATGTTTCTGTCAGTCTAGGACCTGAGACATGTCTCAATACCAAGGTAACAGGGTGAAATGATATGCGTAAGTAAAACTATCACATGTTGTTAGGCACCGAGGTGAACAGATGTTCCAAGCGTTTTCTAACACATAAACCCTGACCTGATGAGCAATGAAGGTTTCAGCCGCTTCATGGGAGTAGTTTTCTTCAAAGTTGCACCATTTGGTTTTAAGATCACTATGAAAGTGCTTCAGTAATTAATAAGCAAGTATGATGCTAGTAAAATGCCTTTTACCCATGGGTGGTGAAATAATGTTCTTAAGAGACACAACAAGCTTCCTCTGTGGATGATCATGTAACTGTTGGTGTGGTAAGTGGCTTCTCTCGAGTTTTATTCTTAAGCAATTCGTCCAGAGATAGGATAACGTGACCTTCAATGCAAACCAGAATCACATCATAGTCTACTCATTTTGATGAAAGTCTGGCGAAGATCTGAGAATGTTCTCACTGACCGTGATTAGGTCATGCACAGAAGTCATGGCATCAACAATTAGAGTCTATGCAAAATACTGCAGTGATGGTGTGAGACCTAATGTCATGCGAACACGACTTTAAATTGTTTATAATACTCAATCAGGGTATACTAATCAACTGTTGTTTTAACACATCGTATCGGGAATTTATGGTCTCTTGTAAATGGTAGCCGAAGTTTTCTTTTGTTACGAAAGATAATAGGCGTTTTCCCTTTAAAAAAAAGTAAGAGAAGTAAATTTAAGGTACTGTAAGAGTTACCGCGCCTCTCGGTAGGACAAGCATGGAGACGGCGTATCCTACCGTCTCTTCTTTCCTACAACTTTTGAGAGAACGTGGAGTTATTGTAAGTGGCCATCGACAACTAGAATTAGCGGAATTGTGTTCGATTGCTCGAGAAACACAGCTTGAGGTTGATCCAGATGGATTAGTGGAAGATAGGGACGAAGTCAGAAGGCATACAGCATTGCTTTAGTAAACAGTCTACAGTATGATATTAATGTTTTGGTGGGTGCTCATGCTTGCGACCAAACTTGATTGCGTCAGTGCACGTAAATGTGAACAACTGTAACTGAATGTGTGTGTGTGTGTGTGTGTGTGTGTGTGTGTGTGTGTGTGTGTGTGTGTGTGTGTGTGTGTGTGTGTGTGTGTGTGTCTATGTGTGTGAATCATGCTTCTTGTGGTTTATTATTGGTGGAATGTGTCTTGCTATTTTATAGTTTAAATTTAAACGTGATAGGCACGGTGGTAGAGCTTTTACATCATCAGCAGTCAAACTCTGGAATTCATTGCCTTCTGCTGTCAGACATAGTCAATCATTAGCATCGTTCAAAACAAACCTGAAAACCCATCTGTACCGGCAGTCTTTCCAATAATACCCCCATCTCAATCCATGTGTGCGTGCGTGTGGGTATGTGTGTGTGCATGCGCGTATGCGTGCATTTGTGTACATGCGTGCGTACGTGTATGTGTGTGTGTGTGTGTGTGTGTGTGTGAGTGTGTGATTGCGCGGGGGGTGTGTGTGTGGTGTGTGTGTGTGTGTGTGTGTGTGTGTGTGTGTGTGTGTGTATGTACGTGTGCGTGCGTGCGTGTGCGTGTGCGCGTGTGTGCGTGTGCGTGTGTGTGATTGTGACTGTGCGATGTAGGCTATGTCCGTATGTATGTATCATGCATGTCATTTGTGCATGTGTGTATGTGTATGTATATTATCATGAACATGAAGAATATTCTGGCTGGAAATGTGAACAATGAAACATTCACACGTGCTGTTAAGCATACAAAAATACAGCTTTAATGTGTGGGAAAGTCAATATTAGCTTACTGCGCTTTGGGTTTAAGACTTGACTTTACCTGTTTGATGAATGGAAACGAGTGTAAAGTTGATGCAGTATCTGTTTTAAACATCACAAATTGATCAGTGCCTCTTCCTTGATTACACTTCGGGCTGACCTTTTGTACAGTTAAAAGTTGTGTGTTATTATCATATCATATCATATATGGCATTTTAGGCTTAGAAATAGCCTTTAGCCTATTGTAACATTTTATGACATTTGTTCACAGAAGGTCCTTGAATTCAGTTGGAAATATTTACATTTACAACTAAATCTACAACATGAAAAAATGTCTATTAAAAAGGTTCCTGTCATTGAGAAAACACAACTTGCACGACTAGTTGATGCTCTCGATTCTGCAGGGACAGCGTCACAAGGAACCTCCCCCCCCCCCTCCCCCACTACTCATCACAGAATTACAATATTTATATTCATACGTTTGTATTAGGACTTATACTGTAATTTAATTGAAGTTAAATAAAAGCAATCAGACATTCTTTTAGCAATGGTACCAGAGCTATTTTCTTGGCAATTATGAATATAGGTCCTTAAATAGTATAAATCGTTAAAACTAAGCTTTGGAACAATTAGATCTAGTAGATGTCATAGTATACTCGGATTCCTAACAAATATAAAAAAACCTGACCTATTTGTTGCAAAACAATAGGAAAGATTATGGGAAAATCAAAATTGATTCCTGCCGGTATAAGGTTTTCATAAGCCGGATTTCCCATCTCCCCCAAAGAGGGCAGGGGCTCGGAAAATTTGAACCCTATGTTTTTTAGGTTTGGGGTACCACAACCAATGCAACAAAACAAGACAAAAATCAATTTTAGCAAACATATTGAGCGAACCTCTATTTTCACTACATAGCAACTTGCACTAATTACTTTCCCTACCAATTCAAGATTCAAAATTCTTTTATTAGCCAGTGCATCACTGTACAAAGGAATTCAAAGCATTTTGTGTTTTGCACAGAACACTCAACATGTTGGTAACATTGGTCTTTGCTTTGTGTATTTCAATGTAGTCTGTATTAATCTTTTTGACGAAAAAAACACGTTTAACATATCCCTACTGCCAGAATGCGAACGACCTTTTATTAAAAACTGTGAACATTCAACATAAGACATTTAATATTATTTCTGTTACCCATATGAAATATATCATCTCTCCTCTGAAGCCAATTGATTATATGACCCATTTCCTTGATGTCCAACTGAATCACATAAGGGACCGAAGAAAAGTTTCGTATCACAATGCTGAACTCAAGAAGGCCCGATTTACTATAACTCAGAGCGTCATAGTGGAAAAAGTAAGGAGAAATCCAGTTTTCGCAGCCATTTCTTTTGTACGAAGACTTAACGCCAATAGTTTCAAAGATTTCAATGTAGTTTTGCTGCGAGCAAGTTTGGTTTCCAAAATACAAACTTAAATACGTTCTATATTTGACGATTAACTCAAAATGACAAGCAACACCCGTTTCGTCTGGGAACTGTTCATGGTTGACAGCCTGTCGCTGCTGTTGGAGGTATGAAATATGCAAATGCTTCACATTGTTCAAGCGGATAGTTTGGTTTTGTCTGAAACAAGTAGTGAGGTTGTCTGTGGAAAAGCTCATATGCTGGAGCGAAGCTCTGGAATAAGTTAGAGACAGAAGGGATATGAACAGCGCTGCCGGTGTGAATACATGAGGTGTGGATGTCATTGATCGGAAAAGGCAGCAGGTCATGTTGTGCTGTTGTGTTGCTCGTGTTGTTGTGTGGCACCTTACTGTGAAACGGTTATAGTGGATCAATCGGTTGAACTTTATTTAAAGTACTGTAACGCTATAGGGAGTGCATGGAACCAACGAGGAAGCAAAGGCTCAACTGCTCTCTTAGGGAGTAGGAAACAGATATTTTATAATCCTACAAAGGTGTACTAACACACACATACACACACACAAACTCACGCATTGCACACACACACACACACACACACACACACACACACACACACACACACACACACACCACACACACATACACACACACACACACACACACACACACACACACACACGCGCGCGCGCGCGCGCGTGCGCGCACGTATGTACACACACACAAGCGCGCGCGCATCATAAATCAACTTGTTCGCCGAGTTCTTTATCACCTGGTGCGGTTATTGTCGTTTGGAAAAGAAACGCACGGTTTCCCATCGTAGAAAGGTTACATAGTTTGATGCTTATTCACGGTTGATTTATGAACATGTTTTGGGACGCAAGAGAGAGAGAGAGAGAGAGAGAGAGAGAGAGAGAGAGAGAGAGAGAGAGAGAGAACTCGGAACTCGGAAATATTTTAATGATTTAGGCCAGCAGCCCCTATCATGACAAGAAAACACAAAACATGCACAACACCAGCTATGTATCGTTTTCAATATGAAAACACACACACACACACACACATACACACACACGCGCGCGCGCGCACACACACACATGCACACACACACACACACACACACACACACACACACACACACACACACACACACACACACACACACACACTCCATAACATCTTCCCTTACGCACGCACATACGCACACCCTCACGCGCACTCACACACACCCACGCATCCACATTCATTACACTTACACACGCACACACACACACACACAAACACACGCGCACAAGCACGCTCACATAATTATACGCACACTAATGCACGCAGGCACATGCCCACGTGCACAACATACTCATATACTCGCTAGCACACACATGCACACACGTGCGCGCGCGCCCGCGTACCACATTATTCCAAATACAACAAACAAATGCCATGCACAAAAAGCACATTCGTACAAATAATCAGTCGTGGTCCATAATGGTTGAACTATATTGGGAGTCCTTGAATAAAATGATAACTCAAGTATTCAGTTTCAAAAGAAATAATTTCAACAAATAACTAGGGGTGAAAAAATACCAGGACTAATTCATTTCTGTACTTCATTTCTCTTTTATGGAAAGCCTGAATTATATACTTGGAAAGAAATACCAACTTCTCTGTAGATTTATAGTTCAATAGTTTTGACAACCTTGCGGGACTATTAATATCTAGATTAAGAAAAGGCAAACAATTAACCAGCCTGGAACGAATATCTGAATACGCCTCCCAGTCAAACAAAAAATGACTTTCTGTTTCAGGTTTGACTTTACAAATTGGACATTGCACATTATTCTCTGTGGCGTTAAAACCATGTCGATGAGTGTTTAATGGAGACACTCCCATCCGAAGTTGGGCAAGAGCGTTACGATATGCGTCTTTCCAGAGAACTGTTATATAAGAGAGAGAGAGAGAGAGAGAGAGAGAGAGAGAGAGAGAGAGAGAGGAGAGAGAGAGGTTTAAAACATTTGTTTATTGAGGGAAAAGAAGAAGCACACAATGGGCCTGTTTACATCTTACCCTCGAAACAAAAGAAGAAAAGCATAATTAAAACTTCAATTAATGAACAAAAGCAACAGGGGAAAGAAAGGGGGGGGGGAATCCTACACATTCATACACCCCTCCCCCCTCCCCCCACCCACTACCAACCTCGCACACAGCACACAGAGAGAGAGAGAGAGAGAGAGAGAGAGAGAGAGAGAGAGAGAGAGAGAGAGAGAGAGAGAGGGGGGGGGGCAATTGACAATTTGATGATTTAATGTCAATAGCTACATAGCCATCATGACAATGTCATGGGGGTGTAATGAAATAAAGGAAAATGCAAACGAAATATATCTGTACTCACATTAATTCACACAAAATCTCAAGATGAAATAAAAAGATAAAATATTATTACAAAATATAATACTCGGCGCGCACATTGCCATACGACCAAAGTCATTATCGTAATGACCAGCGGGCACTAAATAAACCAATTTGTAACAGGTTTTCAAACTGAGAGTGAATGCGATCTAAGTTTATATGATTCAGCAATATATTTTGTTAATCAATAGCTCGTTTTCTAGCATTAAATAAATCAATAGCATTAATTCAATAGCATAAAATAAATCAATAGCATTAAATAGCAATAAATCAATAGCATTAAATCAATAGCATTAATCAATAGCTCGTTTTCTAGCACTAAATAAACCAATTTGTAACAGGGTTTCAAACTGAGAGTGAATGCGATCTCAGTTTATATGATTCAGCAATATATTTTGTTAATCAATAGCTCGTTTTCTAGCATTAACCCTTTCACCGCCAGCCATATTTCAGCCAAAAATGTCCATTAAATTTACCTGGGTAGAGAACAAAATCCATTTGCAGTATTGGGGATTCTTCTGTGACGTATATCAAACAAGGTCTATCCTTACTTCCCCAAACTAAGACAATAGGGTCTTCGGATAATAGACCCCAATTTGATGCCTTTTAGTGACATAGGTGTTCAATCACTGTGGTGCTAAAATGTGACATTGGCGGTGAAAGGGTTAATACACACATCAAACAACGCCTTTGTGTTACAGGATCCCGAAATATAATGTATTACGAATGTGTTTATAGCCTTCACATTAGATTTACAAACAGGACAAACACTATCTTCATTTGCATTATGTCCGCAAGCTCCACTAATGCTGGGCGTATCAGACTAGGAACTAGAAGCTTTGCACACTCACAACAGTCACTTGATGATTTTAACGGTCACTTTCTTCTAACGTTCTTTCTTCTTTTTTTGTGTGGCACAAGCCACAAACCTATAGCTCACTTTGTCGGTCTGTCGGTCTGTTGGTCGGTCGGTCTGTCGGTCGGTTGGTTGGTCCAAAATTGTCGCGCATATTGTAAAAGAGAAAGAAAAGTACAGACATAAAAAAAGACTTGGGCATAAAGTAACATTTCAGTTGTCATAGGTATGGAAATAATTGTATACTGAACAGAGCACATGAATCTTCATTTTAAAGCGTACAGAATAATAAACATACGTAATACAGACACTGCAACAGACACGACGAGTATGCGGTGCTTCTTTCGATGAGTATAAGTAGGATACATAGTTTTAAATGTTTTCCAAAAGATATAAAAAGTTACGAAATGGTGCAGAAATAACATTCTGGCTTACTGATTAAAATTATTGAAAAGCCAGGGGAGGCGACTCAGTGTATGTAATGATTGGAGTGGTAAAAATAGACCGCTGGGCTGCAGTCTTGTGGAGTGAAAGTGTTTGATCAAAAATTGTGTGTGTGAAGAGCATAATGTAAATGCGCAACATTTCTCTTTCAAATTATATTTAAGAATTCAGCCGCCCGGCGATGCCCTTGTTTGTAGTTGAAATAGTCGCGTGCCACAAACGATTGCGAATCCGCGCTTCTTCTTTTCTTTTTTAATTGTTCTTTTTTGGGCACATACACAACACATTTCAACATAGTCATTGTTTTACCAACATAGTTATGACAGTATCTGCATTTAGGTACATTACACTACACTATATTAAGAAAACAGTTCACCAATGCAAATAGCCACGATTAGCACTACGTATATTATAAGGGCACATACATTCTAACGTTCTTCTGATTAACTGACAATTCTTGAGCCCGTTGTACACTTTTATATCTGACCGTGCAAGGTCAAAGATATTCTAAAAGGGTAAGATGGATTACTTAAAAGCTCGGCGAACCGGGCTGATAAAGTTATCGTTAGTGCGGACAGTACACTATTCACAGTGGAGGCTATCCAAAAACTCGGACTGGAACTTGAACGGACAATTCAACTGGCCTATCGATGTGTAAAATGTGTCACGTTTCAAAGGGACATAACCAGTGTTTCTGTCCTCACTACTCATATAGGGAAAAGAGACCGGATGTTTATCTTCCCCTGTACAGTCTTTGGCAAGGTCTAAAAAAAAAGCCAAATTTATAAACATCCAATAGCTTTGTTTGGATGTCTGTCCTTGAGCGTAATACATGCACACGTTTGGACACTTTTATGGATCTTAGTGGTGGTGGTGTGGTGGCGACGGCGGTGGTGGTGGTATTAGCAACAATAGTAGTAGGAGTAGTAATGGTAGTACTAGTAGAATAAATAAATTGTAGTGAAAGAGGTGTTTTTTGTTTATTCCTTTGTTTGTTTGTTATTCGGTCGGTTAGTTTTCTGTTCTGCTTGTTTGTATTGCCCCCATGTCGTTGCTGTATTACTGTTGTTGTCTCTGTTAGTGATGTTCTTGTGTCTCAATGTTCATTTATAGTATTAGTTATGTATTGCATGCTTAGAACCAAAGACAGAATGGAAGACTAGGCCCAGCCTAAATTCTTATCCTTGTAAAATAAAGTGTTTGAAGTTTGAAGTCTATATCTCTCTCTGTCTGCTACAGCCGTCTCTGGCCACTCACTAACGATTTGAAGGTGACTTTGGCACACCTGTTTCAGCATCGATACGCTTCACAAACACCAGAGGATGCTTAATTTAACTGACAATTTCGAGTTGATACATCTGTTTCGATAGGAAGCCTAAGTGTTTTTCCAACTATCTGAAAGGAAAATATCGGAGGATGTCTCCGTGTTTAATTTCATATCTGAGGCTGACACTCTCGGATGATGCGGGGTGTTGTTGGTAGCGGAGATATTGTTAATTAAAGATGGCGGACTGCATACGTAGCTAACACTTCCATCATCTCTCTCTCTCTCTCTCTCTCTCTCTCTCTCTCTCTCTCTCTCTCTCTCTCTCTCTCTCTCTCTCTCTCTCTCTCTCTCTCTCTCTCTCTCTCTCTCTCTCTCTCTCTCTCTCTCTCTCTCTCTCTCTCTCTCTCTCTCAATATCTGAAAGGAAAATATCGGAGGATGTCTCCGTGTTTATTTTGATATCTGAGGTAGACACTCTCGTAGCGCTAGGGCTGTAGCCAAAAGTTTTGGTTGGCCTTTTAGGTCCTTTCCCCGACGCTAGCTGTCCTCAAATTTCTTTGGCTGAGAGGGTGGGGATGTACCATAGGCACGGCATCACCGCCATAAACACGTTCCGGCCCAGTCTTCCAGGATAGCATCTGCCTGACTGCTATCTAGTAGCGATGGTCGGAAACGACTGACTGAGTGCGTGGGGGTAATGAACAGGGATTCTGTGGGAACGGTGAGCGGATCGATGGTCACACTGAAGAGTGGGGATGCACCATAGGCAAGGCATAACCGCTATAAACAAATTCTATCCCGGCCTGCCAGAATAGCATCTGCCTGACTGCTATGTGGCAGCCATGGTCGGAAACGACTGGTTGGCATAAATACATACATGACTGTATACATCGGTTGCGTGGTGACCTGATTTATACTTATAAAATTGTCCATAATTCCTCTTCCACTAACAAACATTTGTTCGAAATTTCTAACAATACAAAAAATAGAAATAGTGAACTGAAAATACTAACTTAATACAGCAGAACTAATTTAAGGAAAAACTTTTCTGCTAACAGAATTACTAACCATTGGAACCCTTACATTATGCTTGAACCAAATCTTAACCAGCTTAAAAACCTCATTGACAAATTCCCTGAATTCAAAGAATTAAAATATCAGTTTGATTGATATTATACTCTAACAATAACAGAAAAATATGAGAAAGGACACATCAAGTCGATGGCTTAGAGTCAAAACGGACTATCTTTAGAAAGTCCATTGACTGGCTAATGTTAAGATCAGCTCCCTCCGCTGTTCCAGGATGAAGGTTTAGGGTTAGGGCCAATCAGCTCCCTCCGATTTACCTTTTCTGTTAAGCTGATTGGCCAACTTTGCCATTGAACAGCGGAGGGAGCTGATCTTATTGACTTATTATTGAAGTTATTGCGAAAACTAAGAACTTGTATTGCAAAAGTCTGCAAATAATATAAAACTAGCGCAACGCCTAGTACCGGAAAAACAGAGCACGGGTAATGCCTAGTACCGGTAATGCCAAGTACCGGTAATGCTGAGCAGCAGTTTTTTGGGGTCCACGAAATATTATATTATTACTTTTGTGTCTCTCCTTCTTTCCATCTTCTTCTCTGATCCTCGCTGTACTCACATTAATTCACACAAAATCTCAAGATGAAATAAAAAGATAAAATATTATTACAAAATATAATACTCGGCGCGCACATTGCCATACGACCAAAGTCATTATCGTAATGACCAGCGGGCACTAAATAAACCAATTTGTAACAGGGTTTCAAACTGAGAGTGAATGCGATCTAAGTTTATATGATTCAGCAATATATTTTGTTAATCAATAGCTCGTTTTCTAGCATTAAATAAATCAATAGCATTAATTCAATAGCATAAAATAAATCAATAGCATTAAATAGCAATAAATCAATAGCATTAAATCAATAGCATTAATCAATAGCTCGTTTTCTAGCACTAAATAAACCAATTTTGTAACAGGGTTTCAAACTGAGAGTGAATGCGATCTCAGTTTATATGATTCAGCAATATATTTTGTTAATCAATAGCTCGTTTTCTAGCATTAACCCTTTCACCGCCAGCCATATTTCAGCCAAAAATGTCCATTAAATTTACCTGGGTAGAGAACAAAATCCATTTGCAGTATTGGGGATTCTTCTGTGACGTATATAAAACATAAGGTCTATCCTTACTTCCCCAAACTAAGACAATAGGGTCTTCGGATAATAGACCCCAATTTGATGCCTTTTAGTGACATAGGTGTTCAATCACTGTGGTGCTAAAATGTGACATTGGCGGTGAAAGGGTTAATACACACATCAAACAACGCCTTTGTGTTACAGGATCCCGAAATATAATGTATTACGAATGTGTTTATAGCCTTCACATTAGATTTACAAACAGGACAAACACTATCTTCATTTGCATTATGTCCGCAAGCTCCACTAATGCTGGGCGTATCAGACTAGGAACTAGAAGCTTTGCACTGGCTATGATTTTAACACTCACAACAGTCACTTGATGATTTTAACGGTCACTTTCTTCTAACGTTCTTTCTTCTTTTTTTGTGTGGCACAAGCCACAAACCTATAGCTCACTTTGTCGGTCTGTTGGTCGGTCGGTCTGTCGGTCGGTTGGTTGGTCCAAAATTGTCGCGCATATTGTAAAAGAGAAAGAAAAGTACAGACATAAAAAAAGACTTGGGCATAAAGTAACATTTCAGTTGTCATAGGTATGGAAATAATTGTATACTGAACAGAGCAACATGAATCTTCATTTTAAAGCGTACAGAATAATAAACATACGTAATACAGACACTGCAACACACGACGAGTATGCGGTGCTTCTTTCGATGAGTATAAGTAGGATACATAGTTTTAAATGTTTTCCAAAAGATATAAAAAGTTACGAAATGGTGCAGAGATAACATTCTGGTTTACAGATTAAAATTATTGAAAAGCCAGGGGAGGCGACTCAGTGTATGTAATGATTGGAGTGGTAAAAATAGACCGCTGGGCTGCAGTCTTGTGGAGTGAAAGTGTTTGATCAAAAATTGTGTGTGTGAAGAGCATAATGTAAATGCGCAACATTTCTCTTTCAAATTATATTTAAGAATTCAGCCGCCCGGCGATGCCCTTGTTTGTAGTTGAAATAGTCGTGTGCCACAAACGATTGCGAATCCGCGCTTCTTCTTTTCTTTTTTAATTGTTCTTTTTGGGGCACATACACAACACATTTCAACATAGTCATTGTTTTACCAACATAGTTATGACAGTATCTGCATTTAGGTACAATGCAATACACTAAATTAAGAAAACAGTTCACCAATGCAAATAGCCACGATTAGCACTACGTATATTATAAGGGCACATACATTCTAACGTTCTTCTGATTAACTGACAATTCTTGAGCCCGTTGTACACTTTTATATCTGACCGTGCAAGGTCAAAGATATTCTAAAAGGGTAAGATGGATTACTTAAAAGCTCGGCGAACCGGGCTGATAGAGTTATTGTTAGTGCGGACAGTACACTATTCACAGTGGAGGCTATCCAAAAACTCGGACTGGAACTTGAACGGACAATTCAACTGGCCTATCGATGTGTAAAATGTGTCACGTTTCAAAGGGACATAACCAGTGTTTCTGTCCTCACTACTCATATAGGGAAAAGAGACCGGATGTTTATCTTCCCCTGTACAGTCTTTGGCAAGGTCTAAAAAAAAAGCCAAATTTATAAACATCCAATAGCTTTGTTTGGATGTCTGTCCTTGAGCGTAATACATGCACACGTTTGGACACTTTTTATGGATCTTAGTGGTGGTGGTGTGGTGGCGACGGCGGTGGTGGTGGTATTAGCAACAATAGTAGTAGGAGTAGTAATGGTAGTACTAGTAGAATAAATAAATTGTAGTGAAAGAGGTGTTTTTTGTTTATTTATTTGTTTGTTTGTTATTCGGTCGGTTAGTTTTCTGTTCTGCTTGTTTGTATTGCCCCCATGTCGTTGCTGTATTACTGTTGTTGTCTCTGTTAGTGATGTTCCTGTGTCTCAATGTTCATTTATAGTATTAGTTATGTATTGCATGCTTAGAACCAAAGACAGAATGAAAGGTTAGGCCCAGCCTAAATTCTTATCCTTGTAAAATAAAGTGTTTGAAGTTTGAAGTCTATATCTCTCTCTGTCTGCTACAGCCGTCTCTGGCCACTCACTAACGATTTGAAGGTGACTTTGGCACACCTGTTTCAGCATCGATACGCTTCACAAACACCAGAGGATGCTTAATTTAACTGACAATTTCGAGTTGATACCTCTGTTTCGATAGGAAGCCTAAGTGTTTTTTCAACTATCTGAAAGGAAAATATCGGAGGATGTCTCCGTGTTTAATTTCATATCTGAGGCTGACACTCTCGGATGATGCGGGGTGTTGTTGGTAGCGGAGATATTGTTAATTAAAGATGGCGGACTGCATACGTAGCTAACACTTCCATCATCTCTCTCTCTCTCTCTCTCTCTCTCTCTCTCTCTCTCTCTCTCTCTCACTCACTCTCTCTCTCTCTCACTCACTCTCTCTCTCTCTCTCTCTCTCTCTCTCTCTCTCTCTCTCTCTCTCTCTCTCTCTCTCTCTCTCTCTCTCAATATCTGAAAGGAAAATATCGGAGGATGTCTCCGTGTTTATTTTGATATCTGAGGTAGACACTCTCGTAGCGCTAGGGCTGTAGCCAAAAGTTTTGGTTGGCCTTTTAGGTCCTTTCCCCGACGCTAGCTGTCCTCAAATTTCTTTGGCTGAGAGGGTGGGGATGTACCATAGGCACGGCATCACCGCCATAAACACGTTCCGGCCCAGTCTTCCAGGATAGCATCTGCCTGACTGCTATCTAGTAGCGATGGTCGGAAACGACTGACTGAGTGCGTGGGGGTAATGAACAGGGATTCTGTGGGAACGTGAGCGGATCGATGGTCACACTGAAGAGTGGGGATGCACCATAGGCAAGGCATAACCGCTATAAACAAATTCTATCCCGGCCTGCCAGAATAGCATCTGCCTGACTGCTATGTGGCAGCCATGGTCGGAAACGACTGGTTGGCATAAATACATACATGACTGTATACATCGGTTGCGTGGTGACCTGATTTATACTTATAAAATTGTCCATAATTCCTCTTCCACTAACAAACATTTGTTCGAAATTTCTAACAATACAAAAAATAGAAATAGTGAACTGAAAATACTAACTTAATACAGCAGAACTAATTTAAGGAAAGACTTTTCTGCTAACAGAATTACTAACCATTGGAACCCTTACATTATGCTTGAACCAAATCTTAACCAGCTTAAAAACCTCATTGACAAATTCCCTGAATTCAAAGAATTAAAATATCAGTTTGATTGATATTATACTCTAACAATAACAGAAAAATATGAGAAAGGACACATCAAGTCGATGGCTTAGAGTCAAAACGGACTATCTTTAGAAAGTCCATTGACTGGCTAATGTTAAGATCAGCTCCCTCCGCTGTTCCAGGATGAAGGTTTAGGGTTAGGGCCAATCAGCTCCCTCCGATTTACCTTTTCTGTTAAGCTGATTGGCCAACTTTACCATTGAACAGCGGAGGGAGCTGATCTTATTGACTTATTATTGAAGTTATTGCGAAAACTAAGAACTTGTATTGCAAAAGTCTGCAAATAATATAAAACTAGCGCAACGCCTAGTACCGGAAAAACAGAGCACCGGTAATGCCTAGTACCGGTAATGCCAAGTACCGGTAATGCTGAGCAGCAGTTTTTTGGGGTCCACGAAATATTATATTATTACTTTTGTGTCTCTCCTTCTTTCCATCTTCTTCTCTCATCCTGCTCTACCCCCCGCCCCCCCACCACCCCCCGCCCTTCTACCCCGTTGGACGTTGTCCAGAGGGGTACTCGCGTTGGTGAAGCTGATTCTCGAGGTTGGGCCTGCACTGAGTGATTGCGGTCGACCTCTCTTCTTATTCTTCCCCTGGATGAGATCTCCATTATTTGGAGATAAGAAAATATAAAAAAACTGAAATGAAGTAAAATGGTAGTGAGTAGTAATTAGTAAATATAATATTGAGTTGTGTGAAAACTCGAGAAAGTGAGTTGAAATGAAAAGAAGTTCTAAAGAATAATATAATCTTGAGTTATGCGAAAAACTCTAATAATGATGTGAGATGAAATGAAAGATAAATACTAATAATAATAATAAGTCCAGTTTAAAAACAAAAACAAAGACATAAAACAAAACAAAACAGAAAAGTGTGAACCATAGACCTTTTCGCAGTATCTAGGCAAGACCAATCCGGCTACCGAAGCGGAACCCAGGGCCAAACCCCGACCGGCACAGCTCCTGCCCTTCATTTACTACTACTTTGACCTATGGCCCCTAGCTCCCTAATGTATTCTTTTTCGGTGGATGAGAGCTCTGCGGATACAGGCTCTCCTCCAGGGGCTGAGGTGTCGGTCCATCTGAGGTGGCGCTGCAGCCTCTCTTCGAAGGAATCCAAAGATGGTGCTGCAGCGATGTCTTCTGGGAGGCTGTTCCAATCTGGAGTAGTGTAAGGGAAGAAAGTTCCCTGCCGGTACTGTGTTCGGTGCACTCTAATGTCATACGCCTTTGTGTTGGTCTGTCGCCCACTTTTCTTTTGATGGTTTGTAGTTGGGGCATACTTTGTTTGGATCTTCAGGAGGCCATTTGTGTATTTGTACATGGTGACGAGTCTGGCTGTTCTCCTTCTCTCCTGCAGCACAGACCCAGCAAGCTCTTGAAGCATGTTGTCGTCGCTGGAGGTTCAATTGCAGTCCTGCAGAATTGAGATGGGAGAGATGTGGGAGGTTGGGGACAGTGAGTACGCAATCATGAAAAAGTTATGTGAGTTATAGCATGTATTGTAACAATTTGTTTGAATCGCTGGTGTGTGCTATGGGGGTGAGTTGTGTCATATAATGCTGCGTTTTGATTAAGGTTTATTGCTGTTGTGACATGCTGTGTAAAATGTCTACTACATGGCTAATGTGTGCGATAGAGATGTATTGTGAAATGTTGTGTATTGTAGTTTGTGTGACTGGTGGTGTTGTTGTAGGATGTGCAGCATTCTTGTTGTTTGATTTATATGTAATGTGGTGTGATTCGCTGCATTGCCTGGCATAGCAAGACAGCTGGTTATGCCGGGCCCTTTCTGTGTACTTTGTGTTTTTCTTTTTTTTTCTTTTTTTTATAATTTCTTTTTCTTTTGAATTTTGTTTCTTTTCCATTCATTTTCTTCCAATTTTTCGTTTTTATTCCATGTACCCCCAAGGGGCTTTCGGAAATAAAACCTTGAAACCTAAATGGCAGAAGTTGGAAACAAGGGTCAGTTGGGTGTGGAGATAAACAACAAACAAGACTGATGACTATTACCGGTATACGCGACTGGTCCACCACATAGGGTGCACCACACTCAGACTTTTGTGTGTAACAGTAAACAAGTGTTTAGCTTACAATGACTTTCACACACAAAAATATATCAAGTACACTGTTATAATAATTCGAAACATTGACACGTCGTTTTTTCCCACAACCGCACACACAGAGCCAGCCCCCCACCCCCACCCCCACATACGCACACGCGCATACACACACACACATACACACACGCACGCACGCATGCATGCACGTACGCACACACACAAACATACACACGCACGCACGCACGCACACACGATTATTTTATTTCCTTTTCGTACTACCCCCTAAAGTGCAGCAGAATCTTCAACGTGATGAAGTTGGCTGCCTAAGGCGAAGAAGAAGAAGGGACACACACGCACACGCACGCACGCACGCACGCGCACGCACACGCACGCACGCACACGCACACACGCACACACACGCACACACACACACACACACACACACACTTCGTTTTGGAAAAGGAAACTTTGGCTAGTATTCTTCAACCGAAACTAGCTCAATTACCTGGCATATGCAATCATTTTCTCTTTTCAGTTCAAATTTCCGCACTCGTTTTTTTATGTCCTTGTCTTTATACGAATGAGTTATCAACAACAACAACACTAAAACTAGAGCGTTAAGACGCTAAATCACCAACCGTGCGCCTCATATCGTGCCGACTTACTCTTTTACTGCAGCGTGTTCGACTCCAGTGACCTTGACCTTTAACCCATGACCTTCATTATCGAACTTGGCCTAGATCTTCCTACTACCTACCCGCATGCAAAATTTGAGCACCCTAAGTCCATCTGTTCAAACGCTAGAGAGGATACATACAAACATAGAAACAAACAAACACCACCTCAGACACGAGTGAAAACATTACCAATCCGCTCTCTACGATCACGGTTGGTAACAACCCGTTTCCTGGTCGCAAATTCTCTTTCAAAAGTATTTTGTAAGGGTTGTGGGGACTCTATCGTATTGTAAAATGCTGAATGACAGTTTGATCAGCGGGATTAAGTAATTAATGTAGTTATAATTACCACCAATGCCAAACAACATGTCTTGTACTGATAACTTCAGTTGTACATTAGTGTCCGGCATGATTTTGTGCTCAGTGTAATTCCAAAGGCACAGCACCACAAGACATTAGTGTTCGATGTAGTCCACACTATCTCTGCAGTAGGAATATTTATTATTACCAGCCGCGGACGAAGAGAGCGAAGCTGGTAATGTTTTCAGTGTATTATGAAGCCAACTATCTATCTGACTATCCATGTTAACACGATAACATTTAACCGAACGGATCTAGGGTGCTCCAATCTTGCATGCTAATAAGTACTACAGATATATAGGCTACGCTAGAAAATGAAGGTTATATGTCAAAGGTCAAGGTCACTGCCGCCGAAAATACTGCCGAGCACCTGGCACAATAATGATTGAACGGAGGGATTTAGGACGCTCACATTTTGCATGTTGATAGGTACTAATAATATATCGGCCAAATTCAAAAATGAAGGTAATAGGTCAAAGGTGAAGGTCACTGGAGCCAACAATGCTGCTGAGCACTAGGCACGATAACGTGTGAACGCAGGGACCTATGACACTCGCATTTTGCTTGCAGTTAGGTACTACGGCTATCTAGACCAACTTCGAAAATCAAGGTCATAGATCAAAGGTCAAGGTCACTGGACACAAAAATGCTGCCACGTGGCTGGTGGTCTAGCACTCTAGTTTTTTGTTACTTTCATTCTGTTCAGTAAAATATTTGTCGGGTAGATATTGTGAACTATTTTCCAATGCAGAACTATTAGTCTTACCTCTTTTGTCACGTTCTTTGCCCGAGACCACGTATCTTTATTTATCTCAATGGCAAACTTTCTAAGCCAGCAAAAAAAAGCAGTGGGGGTGATAATTTCATGTCTTTTTGTTATTATTTGTTTTTCTCTCTCGGCTTTGTATCGAATTGCCTAGCTTGGCATTCTTGCGTGAGTGTGTCATTCTCCATTGCAGAAGGGACGGTGCGGAGGGGGTGGGGTGCTTCTTCTCTGAAGGCGCTCTATTGTCCAGCTTACCCTCGAGTTTCTTTGAGCTGTCGGCAAAAGAGAGCAGGTAGGTGTGCGGAAGGTTGTCCCACAACACTGCAGGACACCTTGTTGACACTGTTAAATTTATTGTGTGCATGTTAAAGTCAGTGAACACGCTAATAAGTTCACAAAATATTACTATTTCCCCATAACAACACAGCGAGTTGTAAGTCATATTACGAGTGGCCTAACACTGCGTTGCCGTGGGGAAGTAGAGAGCTATTTTGTGAATAATGTTAACGTCTACACAGACCTTTAACAATATTTATAAAAAAAAACTATTTTGCCATGGCAACACAGTGTTAGGTCACCCATTGATATGACTTAAGGTATCTAAGGCAACATAGTAATATGCCACTCAGAAGGGTCTCTGGACACGTTAACAAATATTCACAAACTATCACTATTTCCCCATGGCAACACAACGAGTTGTAAGTCATTATTATGAGTGGCCTAACACTACATTGAAGAACCATTCTGATTTTGTTTTATTAGTAGTGCATTTTATTCTACCTGCTAATATTTTATTTATCTGTTACATATTTTATCATAATATATCGTTTAAAATGTTTTCCTCCAAATGTGAGTGAATAACGACAATGATCTATAATATGTGATATCAAAAGAAAAAGAACATGTAAGTTACTTTTCTTTTGGTCCTGTCTTTAACTGAAACCTTAAACGTTTCAGAACTCTCTGTTTCTGCACTTGTCTCCGTCGTTCCAACGCCCCATTTAACATATACAGGTAGGGCGTCAGAGCTGCACTGACAAACACAAAGAAAACTGACACAGGATATAGAACGTCACCAGGCACCCACACTTCATGTGACGTCAGAACAGCCCATGATGTCACGAGCCCCCAACAGCAGGCGTCCATGATGACGACACTGATGACGCGACGTGCTGCGTTGAAGTGGCGAGCCTTGTCCTCGTGGAACAGAACAGCTACACTGTTGATGTGGATCAGGATGTAGATGTAGGTCTGTCCTGCCACAGCCAGCACCATCAACGTGCCGTTCACAATCACCAGCAAGCTGAAGGCGTAGTGATGCCCCCCTGGTTGATCCCCTGAGACAGGCAGCGGAATACAGAGACTGGTCTGACTAAAATCACTGTCTGCTGCGGGCACCAGGGAGAGACAGACCCCTGTCAGCCATGACAGGAGACAGACACATGAACCTACCTTCCTTCTCCTCTCTTCACGTGACCTGTCTGGCCAGGTGAGAACGTAGCACTTCTCCAGAGTCATGCTGACATTCAGAAACACAGCCACCTCACAGGAAAGCAGGAAGATAGCTGCTGACACCTTACAGAGGACACTAGATCTCCACGTTATATCTTTCCAGAAGTAAGAGCCAATGTATATCTGATCCATCACAATCAATAATGAGAGGTATATTCCTATGAGAAGTTTAGAGCCGCAGAGGTTAGACACAAGTAGTGTATTTGTTTCTCTTATGTTCCTTTTCTGAAAAAGCAATACAAATAGAAAACCATTACCTACAATAGTCAAAGACGCTAGAGTGCAAATGACAGTATGCTGCATACTAGTTCCCAGTAGACGATCACAAGTGGAAAGCAATGGAGGAGGGCCATTGCAGTTCAGAGTGTTAAAGTGATGTGGTAAAATCTGTTGACAACACACCCTGAAGTTGTCTACGTACAATTCTTCCAGCTTGGTCAGACCCTTCAACATCATGTGAGGAAACTCCGTCATCTCACTGCCACGGAGATCTAGCTTGGTGAGGACAGGATTGTCAAAACGTTCCCCAGACACAGTGAGAGTTCTGCTGCCAGACAGGTTGAGGACAACGAGTCCAGGGAAAGGCTGCAGTCTGCTGAGGTTTAGCTCTACTAGCTCCACAGATGTTAGGCACAGGACAGTTAGTTTGGGAGATCTCCAATCATCGGCCACTTCACCAGGAAACAAAGAAGTCAGAGGATTATTTTTCAAAATCAGATACGCTAGATTGTTGACATTCTTAAGAGTATCCAATGAAACAATCTTCAATTGGTTATGGCTGACGTCGAGAATCTTCAAGTTGGGAAGTTGAAGAATGCTAAGGTCTGTAAGGTTGCAGGAAGTCATATTAAGGTAAATCAACATTCTGTTCCTAAACAGACTTTCTGCTTTCATTTCACTCCCAGACACATCCAAATAACGAACATCTGGATATCCCTCCACATGAAACACCTGTCCACAGGTGAAAGCCAGCCCCTGGCAGGAGCAGTGGCGAGGACAAGACAGGGAGCAGTACCATTCATCGTCCAGCTGAGGACACTGGTTCACACCGTCACACACATGATCTGGGTGAAGACACACCCGAGACTGACGACAGCGAAAGTACCCTGGACAGGTGTAGGTTTCACAGCCTTCTTCATCATCTTTGTCAGGGCAATCATACACACCGTTACAGCGCACAAACACAGGAAACAAGAAACGAACACTCAGACACCGAAAATGTTTCTGAGGATACCCATCTCGATAATTTGGTGCATAGATGTAAGAAGCTCCATCGTGTGAGCTTTCACTGTTGAATCGCACTTGTGAAGGGAATTTGTATTCTTCCATCCAAGCTCTATAATGTATATCAAAGAGATTGACCTGTACAATGTATTTACACAGTCTGCTATCCATAGAGTTCTTACAGTTGGCATCAAGCATACTGCACCACTCTGACTCATGAATACACTGCAATACACGTGAAACAAAAACGATGTGACAAAATATGCACTTAAACCATTACTGCCAGAGAAAAACTTACAAATTATTTTTGGCTCACTCGTGTCAACGACACGAAGTTAGTCTATGTTATGATATTTGTTCGGTTGTGTGTGTGTGTGTGTGTGTGTGTGTGTGTGTGTGTGTGTGTGTGTGTGTGTGTGTGTGTGATTAAATATAAAAAGAACACCGTAAACATATGACATTTTAGATTAGTATGTTTAGATAGTATTTGTAGATAGGTTCTACTTTCGGTTTCTTGCATAAAGATTACTCCCTTTTGTTGTTCACATAATGCCTTGCACAAGCCCCTGGACAACATGGCTATGAGCTGAATAAATACGACTCCCTCCTATTCCTGCCTTAATTAGTTTATTGAATGTATGCGATTTGAGAGCCTGTTTACATGGTGGCAGCGGTAAAAGAATAGACAGTTCTTGGGTGTTAAAGACAAGTAAGTGGACGAACATTTTAACTCTCAATTGTGTGATGAAAAATGGCTGATACAAATTTTCGTTTTCCCCCTGAGCTTGACGTCAACGATCCCAATCTGGCCGAATCTTTTCGCACATGGCGTCGCCAAATTGAGCTTTACTTGAGGGCGTCAGGGGCCACAGACAAACCCAAGGTCACGCAGACAGCAATTGTCCTTCATTGTGCAGGTGTGCAAATACAGGAGGTGTATGAACATTTCTTGTTTAAATCAGACAAAGATGACCCAAAGAAAGTGCTTGATAAAATAGCTGAGTATTGCTCCCCCAGATCGAGTGAAGTGATTGAGACTTTTAGATTCTTGAACTTGCCCTTCGACACTTTTCTCACGGATCTGAGAACTAGAGCAAAGCTATGCAATTTTGTTGACATAAAAGATCGCCTGATTCGTGACAAGATTGTCTTCTCCACAACTGGAAAAATGCAGGAGAACCTCCTTGGAGAAACAAAGCTAGATCTGAAAAGGCCATTGACGTGTGTAGAGCTCATGACATGACGTCAAATCAAAAGGAAGAAATGACTGGAAGTGGAACACACGTTGACAAGATCACAAATGAGAGATGACGTCACTTAGCCACAAAGGCAGTTCCAAAAAGAACAGGGTAGACAAGACATCATTCAGAATTGCAGATTATGTGGAGGAAGTCATGAAGCACAGAAAACGAAGTGTCCAGCATGAGAGAAAGTGTGTAAAAGTTGCAACACACGAAATCACGTTGAAGTCAAATGTCGTCGAAGAGTGAACACTGAAGGAGAGTCTGCAGAAGACTACGGGATAGATACTGTTTCTAAAGTGACAGGAGCAGTGAAGTCAGACAAGAAAGGACGGGTGACAGCAGTCATGCGTATCAATGAGTTTGATGTTCGATTTCAGTTGGACAGTGGGGTGGACGTGAACCTAATCTGCAAGAAATATGTTGGGAAACACCAGCTTCAACCGTCTCAGCAAGAACTGAAAATGTGGAACGGATCAACCATGAAGCCTCTGGGAGAGGCACTGCTGGAAGACTTCAATCCAAGAACCATGTCCTGCGCAGAAGTGCCCTTTACTGTGGTAGCCGACAACGTTACGTGTTTTCTGGGCGTGAAGACCATTCAAGACTTGGGGCTGATCACCATCAACAACAGTAGGTTTGTGGGGTGCCTGGTAGATCAAGACCAAGCCAAAGCTCTAGGTGACCTAGGCACTGCAAAACTCACACTCAAACCTGACGCCCAGCCCATGATTCTCCCAAGTCGGCGTATCCCTTTTGCTCCAAAGGCGTCATGGTGCCAGTAGAGTAGCACCGTGGGTCAGCCAGATGTCAGTCACAAGGAAATATTCGGACGGCTCCCTACGAATCTGTATCGACCCTCAACCGCTGAACGCTGCACTGATGTGGGAGCACTTCAAAATGTCCACCTTGGACGACATGCTCCCCATGCTCCACAACGCCCACGTGTTCACTAAGCTCGACGTGCAGGAAGCTTTCTGGCATGTCCACCTGGACAAGGAGTCCAGCCTATAGACCACCATGATTACACCTTTTGGCCGCTACCTCTGGGCCAGACTGCCCTTTGGACTGTGTGTGAGTAGCGAAATATTTCAGAAACGACTCACAAGTGCTCTGAGTGGACTGGATGGAGTGATCTCTGTCACACATGATAGGGCGTGGAGAGACAAAAGCAGCCGCTGATGCTGATCATACACAAAATCTGCACCGACTTCAAGAACGATGCAAAGAGAACAACATTCTTCTCAACGACAAGAAAGCAGCCGTGCAGCCAGAAGAAATCGTC
>CM065704.1:8361455-8373955 GCA_017654935.2 Phymorhynchus buccinoides
AGCCATCGATATGTCAAAATATTTGTAGATTGTGTTTTCTGAATAATTCCAACCCTTTTGAAGAAATTGTGTTCAAAGCATATGATTGTTTGTAAACATTTCTACGTGAATGGAAAGCCTCATTGAGTAGAATACCTTAACTTTCATTTTATTACAGAACAAAATAAATGGATTAAACAATACAAAGTGTCCGTTGGAAAGATTCATAAGGAACAGACATTAATTATTTTGTGACGTTACGTACGGCTCGAGCATCAATTATGCTATCATAACTATTCATCAAACAGTTAACATCAAAAGAAAAATCCAAAACAAAAGCGCTAACTCTTTGTCAATGTTACAACCTCACCTTTTTATGATTGAATACACGTCTGGATATTTCAGAGTTCGTGTTTCTTGCCACAATTTTCCTTATATTCATTTTATGTCCATTCACCAAATATGAAAAAAGGAGAATCTCCAAACAAAAGAGCTATTTCATAAATGTTGCATTAAAACTTCTCACAAATTGTGAAAATACTCATATTGTTATGGAAGACACCAAGCCCATATCAGATCGCACAGGGACTCATAGCATGACCACAACAAAATCCATCTCAGACCTGCAGCAGGTTATCATTACCAAAAAATAGGCCTAGTGTCTATTATGCTTGGCTTTTAGTAAATGTCTTTATGGGAGAATCAACCAATAACACAACTGGTTGACATGAAAATCTGCTTAACGTCCTCTGGTCTGGAACAGACACATATGATATATTATTAGTTATAAAGATGGTGGAAATGATCCTTTGAGGCAATGCTCGGAGGCAGTGCAACACCAGGAAAATCCTGAATGCTTAACAATACAGATGTATATATAACACAACTGGAGAGAAGAGAGCAAGAACTCATTCATTCAGCATCCATGACCAAACGGGGTCTTACCAACATCATGTTTGCACAGGGTTTACTGAAGCATTTTCCCGGGAAGAATACATTCTCTCTGATCATCACATATGATATTAAAATCAAGAAAACCACTGCCATGAAGAGTCTGAGACTGTTATTGCTCATCAAGTCTTTATTTCAATAATTTCTCTTGGGGTGACTGTGGTTCTTTCGCCAAAATGTCCGACTTTATGTTTCTGTCAGTCTAGGACCTGAGAAATGTCTCAATACCAAGGTAACAGGGTGAAATGATATGCGTAAGTAAAACTATCACATGTTGTTAGGCACCGAGGTGAACAGATGTTCCAAGCGTTTTCTAACACATAAACCCTGATCTGATGAGCAATGAAGGTTTCAGCCGCTTCATGGGAGTAGTTTTCTTCAAAGTTGCACCATTTGGTTTTAAGATCACTATGAAAGTGCTTCAGTAATTAATAAGCAAGTATGATGCTAGTAAAATGCCTTTTACCCATGGGTGGTGAAATAATGTTCTTAAGAGACACAACAAGCTTCCTCTGTGGCTGATCATGTAACTGTTGGTGTGGTAAGTGGCTTCTCTCGAGTTTTACTCTTAAGCAATTCGTCCAGAGATAGGATAACGTGACCTTCAATGCAAACCAGAATCACATCATAGTCTACTCATTTTGATGAAAGTCTGGCGAAGATCTGAGAATGTTCTCACTGACCGTGATTAGGTCATGCACAGAAGTCATGGCATCAACAATTAGAGTCTATGCAAAATACTGCAGTCATGGTGTGAGACCTAATGTCATGCGAACACGACTTTAAAGTGTTTATAATACTCAATCAGGGTATACTAATCAACTGTTGTTTTTAACACATCGTATCGGGAATTTATGGTCTCTTGTAAATGGTAGCCGAAGTTTTCTTTTGTTACGAAAGATAATAGGCGTTTTCCCTTAAAAAAAAGTAAGAGAAGTAAATTTAAGGTACTGTAAGAGTTACCGCGCCTCTCGGTAGGACAAGCATGGAGACGGCGTATCCTACCGTCTCTTCTTTCCTACAACTTTTGAGAGAACGTGGAGTTATTGTAAGTGGCCATCGACAACTAGAATTAGCGGAATTGTGTTCGATTGCTCGAGAAACACAGCTTGAGGTTGATCCAGATGGATTAGTGGAAGATAGGGACGAAGTCAGAAGGCATACAGCATTGCTTTAGTAAACAGTCTACAGTATGATATTAATGTTTTGGTGGGTGCTCATGCTTGCGACCAAACTTGATTGCGTCAGTGCACGTAAATGTGAACAACTGTAACTGAATGTGTGTGTGTGTGTGTGTGTGTGTGTGTGTGTGTGTGTGTGTGTGTGTGTGTGTTGTGTGTGTGTGTGTGTGTGTGTGTGTGTGTGTCTATGTGTGTGAATCATGCTTCTTGTGGTTTATTATTGGTGGAATGTGTCTTGCTATTTTATAGTTTAAATTTAAACGTGATAGGCACGGTGGTAGAGCTTTTACATCATCATCAGTCAAACTCTGGAATTCATTGCCTTCTGCTCTGAGACATAGTCAATCATTAGCATCGTTCAAAACAAACCTGAAAACCCATCTGTACCGGCAGTCTTTCCAATAATACCCCCATCTCAATCCATGTGTGCGTGCGTGTGGGTATGTGTGTGTGCATGCGCGTATGCGTGCATTTGTGTACATGCGTGCGTACGTGTATGTGTGTGTGTGTGTGTGTGTGTGTGTGTGTGCGCGGTGTGTGTGTGTGTGTGTGTGTGTGTGTGTGTGTGTGTGTGTGTGTGTGTGCATGTACGTGTGCGTGCGTGCATGTGCGTGTGCGTGTGTGCGTGTGCGTGTGTGTGATTGTGACTGTGCGATGTAGGCTATGTCCGTATGTATGTATCATGCATGTCATTTGTGCATGTGTGTATGTGTATGTATATTATCATGAACATGAAGAATATTCTGGCTGGAAATGTGAACAATGAAACATTCACACGTGCTGTTAAGCATACAAAAATACAGCTTTAATGTGTGGGAAAGTCACATTAGCTTACTGCGCTTTGGGTTTAAGACTTGACTTTACCTGTTTGATGAATGGAAACGAGTGTAAAGTTGATGCAGTATCTGTTTTAAACATCACAAATTGATCAGTGCCTCTTCCTTGATTACACTTCGGGCTGACCTTTTGTACAGTTAAACGTTGTGTGTTATTATCATATCATATCATATATAACATTTTAGGCATAGAAATAGCCTTTAGCCTATTGTAACATTTTATGACATTTGTTCACAGAAGGTCCTTGAATTCAGTTGGAAATATTTACATTTACAACTAAATCTACAACATGAAAAAATGTCTATTAAAAAGGTTCCTGTCATTGAGAAAACACAACTTGCACGACTAGTTGATGCTCTCGATTCTGCAGGGACAGCGTCACAAGGAACCTCCCCCCCCCCCTCCCCCACTACTCATCACAGAATTACAATATTTATATTCATACGTTTGTATTAGGACTTATACTGTAATTTAATTGAAGTTAAATAAAAGCAATCAGACATTCTTTTAGCAATGGTACCAGAGCTATTTTCTTGGCAATTATGAATATAGGTCCTTAAATAGTATAAATCGTTAAAACTAAGCTTTGGAACAATTAGATCTAGTAGATGTCATAGTATACTCGGATTCCTAACAAATATAAAAAAAACCTGACCTATTTGTTGCAAAACAATAGGAAAGATTATGGGAAAATCAAAATTGATTCCTGCCGGTATAAGGTTTTCATAAGCCGGATTTCCCATCTCCCCCAAAGAGGGCAGGGGCTCGGAAAATTTGAACCCTATGTTTTTTAGGTTTGGGGTACCACAACCAATGCAACAAAACAAAACAAAAATCAATTTTAGCAAACATATTGAGCGAACCTCTATTTTCACTACATAGCAACTTGCACTAATTACTTTCCCTACCAATTCAAGATTCAAAATTCTTTTATTAGCCAGTGCATCACTGTACAAAGGAATTCAAAGCATTTTGTGTTTTGCACAGAACACTCAACATGTTGGTAACATTGGTCTTTGCTTTGTGTATTTCAATGTAGTCTGTATTAATCTTTTTGACGAAAAAAACACGTTTAACATATCCCTACTGCCAGAATGCGAACGACCTTTTATTAAAAACTGTGAACATTCAACATAAGACATTTAATATTATTTCTGTTACCCATATGAAATATATCATCTCTCCTCTGAAGCCAATTGATTATATGACCCATTTCCTTGATGTCCAACTGAATCACATAAGGGACCGAAGAAAAGTTTCGTATCACAATGCTGAACTCAAGAAGGCCCGATTTACTATAACTCAGAGCGTCATAGTGGAAAAAGTAAGGAGAAATCCAGTTTTCGCAGCCATTTCTTTTGTACGAAGACTTAACGCCAATAGTTTCAAAGATTTCAATGTAGTTTTGCTGCGAGCAAGTTTGGTTTCCAAAATACAAACTTAAATACGTTCTATATTTGACGATTAACTCAAAATGACAAGCAACACCCGTTTCGTCTGGGAACTGTTCATGGTTGACAGCCTGTCGCTGCTGTTGGAGGTATGAAATATGCAAATGCTTCACATTGTTCAAGCGGATAGTTTGGTTTTGTCTGAAACAAGTAGTGAGGTTGTCTGTGGAAAAGCTCATATGTTGGAGCGAAGCTCTGGAATAAGTTAGAGACAGAAGGGATATGAACAGCGCTGCCGGTGTGAAGACATGAGGTGTGGATGTCATTGATCGGAAAAGGCAGCAGGTCATGTTGTGCTGTTGTGTCGCGCCTTACTGTGGAACGGTTAAAAGTGGATCAATCGGTTGAACTTTATTTAAAGTACTGTAACGCTATGGCGAGCGACACGTCCAACCAACAAGGAAGCAAAGGTTCAACTGCTCTCTTAGGGAGTAGGAAACAGATATAATCCTACAAAGGTACACACACACACACACGCGCGCGCACGCGCGCGCGCGTGCACGCACGTATGTACACACACAAGTGAGCGCGCGCATCATAAATCAACTTGTCCGCCGGAGTTCTTTATCACCTGGTGCGGGTAGTGTCGTTTGGAAAAGAAACGCACGGTTTCCCATCGTAGAAAGGTTACATAGTTTTACGCTTGTTCACGGTTGATTTATGAACATGTTTTGGGACGCAAGGGAGAGAGAGAGAGAGAGAGAGAGAGAGAGAGAGAGAGAGAGAGAGAGAGAGAGAGAGAGAGAGAGAGAGAGAGAGAGAGAGAGAGAGAGAGAGAGAGAGAGAGAGAGAGAGAGAGCTCTCTTCTTTGGTCTATACTCTCTCTCTCTCTCTCTCTCTCTCTCTCTCTCTCTCTCTCTCTCTCTCTCTCTCTCTCTCTCTCTCTCTCTCTCTCTCTCTCTTCTTTGGTCTATACTGATTAAACATGTATTCGTGACTCTTGTTTCAACTTTCACAAAATACTATCGGTGGGATAAGCTTTTATTTTTCAGTCATAATTACTGATATTGTATAATAATATTCTATTCTTAGCTTTCTTTATCAGGCCAGAGGACGGATATTGTGAAGTGTGTGTGTGTGTGTGTGTGTGTGTGTGTGTGTGTGTGTGTGTGTGTGTGTGTGTGTGTGTGTGTCTGTGTCTGTGTCTGAAGCTCGATTATCTTGAAAAGTATTGGACGGATTTTTATCAAGTTTGGCAGAGGGGTAGACATTGTGAACACGAGGGTTGCTTTCGATCGTGACCTTGCTGGTTGGTGTTGAGCTTTTAGGATTATTTAGTTTTCCCAAGCACTAACCATTCAAACATTTTGAGTGATCAAAGGGAAACAACCCCTGGTATTTGGCAAAGAATAACACAAGAGTAATGCTCTTGTTATTAGGTGTGTGTGAGAGAGAGAGGGAGGGAGAGAGAGAGAGAGAGAGAGAGAGAGAGAGAGAGAGAGAGAGAGAGAGAGAGAGAGAGAGAGAGAGAGACAGAGCATTGACAATTTGATGATTTAATGTCAATAGCTACATAGCCATCATGACATGGGGGGTGTAATGAAATAAAGGAAAATGCAAACGAAAGATACCAATACAAATACTCACATTAATTCACACATCTCAATGTGAATATGAAAAGAAAAAACACATTAGTACAAAATAAATTATATACTCAACGCGCATATTTTCAACTTTCTTCATCTTCCTTAACTTTCCTTCATCTTCCTTCACGTTCACATTCCTTCACGTTCCTTAACCTTCCTTCACGTTCCGTCACCTTCATTCATCTTCCTTCAACTTCCTCCATCTTCATCACCTTCCTTCACGTTCCTTCATCTTCCTTCACATTCCTTCATCTTCCTTCACGTTCACATTCCTTCACGTTCCTTCACATTCCTTCACGTTTCTTCCCTTTCCATCACCTTCCTTCGCTTTCGTTCACGTTCCTTGACCTTCCTTCAACTTCCATCATCTTCCTTCATCTTATTTAACCTTCCTTCATCTTCCTTCGCCTTCGTTAACCTTCCTTCATTCTCCGTCATCTTCCTTAACCTTCCTTCATCTTCCATGACCTTCCATCACCTCCTCTCATGTTCCTTAACCGTCAGCAACGTTCCGTCAGCTTCCGTCATCTTATTTCACATTCCTCCAACTTCCTTCACATTCCTTCTTCTTCCTCCACGTTTCTTATCCTCCCTTTACCCTTCATCTTATTTAAAATTCCTTCATCTTCCTTAACCTTCTTTCATCTTCCTTAACCTTCCGTCATCTTCGTTAACCTTCCCTCATCTTCCTTAACCTTCCGTTATCTTCCTTAACCTTCCTTCAACTTTCTGTACCTTCCTTCAACTTCCTTAACCTTCCTTCATCTTGCTTAATCTTATTTAAACTTTCTTAAACTTCCTTCATCTTCCTTAACCTTCCTTCATCTTTCTTAACCTTCCTTCAACTTCCTTAATCTTCCTTCATCTTGCTTCATCTTATTTAAACTTCCTTCACTCTCCTTCAACTTCCTTCATCTTCCGTCCCGTTCCTTCCCGTTCCATTACCTTCCTTCAGATTCCTTCATCTTCCTCCATCTTCCTTCACCTTACTTCACCTTCCTTCATCTTCCTTCCTTCACCTTCCGCCATCTTCCTTCACCTTACTTCACCTTCCTTCATCCTTTCCTTCACCTTCCTTCACCTTCCTTCACCTTCCTTCACCTTCCTTCATCTTCCTTCACCTTCCTTCACCTTCCTTCACCTTCCTTCACCTTCCTTCACCTTCCTTCACCTTCCTTCAACTTCCTTCACCTTCCTTCACCTTCCTTCACCTTCCTTCACCTTCCTTCACCTTCCTTCACCTTCCTTCACCTTCCTTCACCTTCCTTCACCTTCCTTCACCTTCCTTCACCTTCCTTCATCTTCCTTCACCTTCCTTCATCTTCCTTCACCTTCCTTCACCTTCCTTCACCTTCCTTCATCTTCCTGCATCTTCCTTCACCTTCTTTCTTCCTTCCTTCACCTTCCTTCATCTTCCTTCACCTTCCTTCACCTTCCTTCACCTTCCTTCACCTTCCTTCACCTTCCTTCACCTTCCTTCACCTTCCTTCACATTCCTTCATCTTCCTTCATCTTCCTTCACCTTCCTTCATCTTCCTTCATCTTCCTTCATCTTCCTTCACCTTCCTTCATCTTCCTTCACCTTCCTTCATCTTCCTTCACCTTCCTTCACCTTCCTTCACATTCCTTCACCTTCCTTCACCTTCCTTCATCTTCCTTCATCTTCCTTCACCTTCCTTCATCTTCCTTCACCTTCCTTCATCTTCCTTCATCTTCCTTCACCTTCCTTCATCTTCCTTCACATTCCTTCACCTTCCTTCACCTTCCTTCATCTTCCTTCACCTTCATCTTCCTTCATCTTCCTTCACCTTCCTTCACCTTCCTTCATCTTCCTTCATCTTCCTTCATCTTCCTTCATCTTCCTTCACCTTCCTTCACCTTCCTTCACCTTCCTTCATCTTCCTTCACATTCCTTAACCTTCCTTCACCTTCCTTCATCTTCCTTCATCTTCCTTCACCTTCCTTCACATTCCTTAGCCTTTCTTCATCTTCCTTCCGTCATCTTCCTTTCTTCACCTTCCTTCATATTCCTTCACATTCCTTAACCTTTCTTTATCTTCCTTCCTTCACCTTCCTCCATCTTCCTTCACCTTCCTTCACCTTCCACCTTCCTTCCTTCACCTTCCTTCACCTTCCTTCACCTTCCTTCATCTTCCTTCCTTCACCTTCCTTCATCTTCCTTCACCTTCCTTCACCTTCCGTCACCTTCCTTCCTTCACCTTCCTTCATCTTCCTTCCTTCACTTCCTTCACATTCCTTAACCTTCCTTCACCTTCCTTCACCTTCCTCCACCTTCCTTCATCTTCCTGCATCTTCCTTCACCTTCCTTCACATTCCTTAGCCTTTCTTCATCTTCCTTCCATCATCTTCCTTTCTTCACCCTCCTTCATATTCCTTCACATTCCTTAACCTTCCTTCACCTTCCTTCATCTTCCTTCATCTTCCTTCACCTTCCTTCACATTCCTTAGCCTTTCTTCATCTTCCTTCCATCATCTTCCTTTCTTCACCCTCCTTCATATTCCTTCACATTCCTTAACTTTTCTTCATCTTCCTTCCTTCACCTTCCTTCCTCCATCTTCCTTCACCTTACTTCACCTTCCTTCACCTTCCTTCCTCCATCTTCCTTCACCTTACTTCACCTGCCTTCATCTTCCTTCCTTCACCTTCTTCCATATTCCTTCACATTCCTTAACCTGCCTTCATCTTCCTTCCTTCACCTTCCTCCATCTTCCTTCACCTTACTTCACCTGCCTTCATCTTCCTTCCTTCACCTTCCTCCATCTTCCTTCATCTTCCTTCACCTTCCTTCACCTTCCTTAACCTTCCTTCACATTCCTTAACCTTCCTTCACATTCCTTCATCTTCCTTCACCTTCCTTCATCTTCCTTCCATCTTCCTTTCCTTCACCTTCCTCCATCTTCCTTCACATTCCGTCACATTCCTTCATCTTCCTTCACCTTCCTTCATCTTCCTCCATCTTCCTTTCTTCACCTTCCTTCACCTTCCTTCACATTCCTTCACCTTCCTTCACCTTCCTTCATCTTCCTTCATCTTCCTTCATCTTCCTTCACCTTCTTTCATCTTCCTTCACCTTCCTTCATCTTCCTCCATCTTCCTTTCTTCACCTTCCTCCATCTTCCTTCACATTCCTTAACCTTCCTTCACATTCCTTAACCTTCCTTCACATTCCTGCATCTTCCGTCACCTTCCTTCATCTTCCTCCATCTTCCTTCCTTCACCTTCCTCCATCTTCCTTCACATTCCGTCACATTCCTGCATCTTCCGTCACCTTCCTTCATCTTCCTCCATCTTCCTTTCTTCACCTTCCTTCACCTTCCTTCACATTCCTTCATCTTCCGTCACCTTCCTTCATCTTCCTCCATCTTCCTTCCTTTACCTTCTTTCATCTTCCTTCACCTTCCTTCATCTTCCTCCATCTTCCTTTCTTCACCTTCCTTCACCTTCCTTCACATTCCTTCACCTTCCTTCACCTTCCTTCACCTTCCTTCACCTTCCTTCACCTTCCTTCACCTTCCTTCACCTTCCTTCACCTTCCTTCACATTCCTTCATCTTCCTTCATCTTCCTTCATCTTCCTTCACCTTCCTTCATCTTCCTTCATCTTCCTTCATCTTCCTTCCTTCACCTTCCTTCATCTTCCTTCACCTTCCTTCACATTCCTTCACCTTCCTTCATCTTCCTTCATCTTCCTTCACCTTCCTTCACCTTCCTTCACCTTCCTTCATCTTCCTTCATCTTCCTCCATCTTCCTTTCTTCACCTTCCTTCATCTTCCTCCATCTTCCTTCCTTCACCTTCTTTCATCTTCCTTCACCTTCCTTCATCTTCCTCCATCTTCCTTTCTTCACCTTCCTTCACCTTCCTTCACATTCCTTGACCTTCCTTCACATTCCTTCATCTTCCTTCACCTTCCTTCATCTTCCTTCATCTTCCTTCCTTCACCTTCCTTCACATTCCTTCACCTTCCTTCATCTTCCTCCATCTTCCTTCACCTTCACATCTTCCTTCATCTTCCTTCATCTTCCTTCATCTTCCTTCCTTCACCTTCCTTCATCTTCCTTCACCTTCCTTCACCTTCCTTCACATTCCTTAACCTTCCTTCACATTCCTTCATCTTCCTTCACCTTCCTTCATCTTCCTTCATCTTCCTTCACTTCCTTCACCTTCCTTCACCTTCCTTCACCTTCCTTCACATTCCTTCATCTTCCTTCACCTTCCTTCATTCTTCCTTCATCTTCCTTCATCTTCCTTCATCTTCCTTCCTTAACCTTCCTTCATCTTTCCTTCACCTTCCTTCATCTTCCTTCACCTTCCTTCATATTCCTTACCCTTCCTTCATCTTCCTTCCTTAACCTTCCTTCACATTCCTTCATCTTCCTTAGTTCATCTTCCTTCCTTCATCTTCCTTCCTTAACCTTCCTTCATCTTCCTTCCTTCACCTTCCTTCATCTTCCGTCATCTTCCTTTCTTCACCTTCCTTCATATTCCTTCACCTTCCTTCATCTTCCTTTCTTCACCTTCCTTCACCTTCCTTCATATTCCTTAACCTTCCTTCATCTTCCGTCATCTTCCTTTCTTCACCTTCCTTCACCTTCCTTCATCTTCCTTTCTTGACATTCCTTCACCTTCCTTCACATTCCTTCACCTTCCTTCATCTTTCTTACGTAACCTTCCTTCACATTCCTTCACCTTTCTTCACCTTCCTTCACCTTCCTTCACCTTCCTTCATCTTTCTTCGTAACCTTCCTTCACATTCCTTCACCTTTCTTCACCTTCCTTCACCTTTCTTCACCTTCCTTCACCTTCCTTCACCTTTCTTCACCTTTCTTCACCTTCCTTCACATTCCTTCACCTTCCTTCATCTTTCTTACGTAACCTTCCTTCACATTCCTTCACCTTCCTTCTTTTACCTTCCTTCATCTTTCGAAATTAATAAACACACCATAAGAAACTGTCATGCCAAATGGCATGCTTGTTTAATGAAAATGCACACCACTAGAATTTAAAAAATCCGTTGTCCGCAATAAAATGCCCTTGGCACTGAAAAGGTCAAAGGCTGAATTGAAAATGTCCCCACGTCAGTAATTGATAGGCACATCATAAGAAACCATCATGCCAAATTTCATGCTTGTACTTTGAAAATGCACAGTTCTGACAATTCCTCTTCAGCTAAAGTGACTGAGTAGTAAGCTTTGAGCATAACAGGCCTGTGCTAAAATGTGAAGGGGGTTGCACTGGAAGAGTGCTTTCCAAGATTAATTTGTAGCTTTTTTTTGTGAGTGTTCCCTACCCGGGCCTACTAAGCAGACCGAAGTGGGCCAAGTTTCTTACTTACTCTCGTAAACTTAATGATTTAAATAGTTTATTTCGACTGTTATTTTCTACACTACACTTTCAAAACTGTGTGAACAATAAAATTTATAGCAAACATTATTTTCCATGAGAGTTGATGGGCTTGCATGCTGACAGGACGATGTGCGGCGACTTGGATCATCTCTGCAGCATTGGCTTCTGAGTCAACACAACTGCTGATGCCCAGCGGACTTTGGCTGAGTTAGGCAGCGGCTTGGATCATCTCTGCAGCGTTGGCCTCTGAGTCAACACAACTGCTGGTGCCCAGCGGACTTTGGCTGAGTTAGGCAGCGGCTTGGATCATCTCTGCAGCGTTGGCCTCTGAGTCAACACAACTGCTGGTGCCCAGCGGACTTTGGCTGAGTTAGGCAGCGGCTTGGATCATCTCTGCAGCGTTGGCCTCTGAGTCAACACAACTGCTGGTGCCCAGCGGACTTTGGCTGAGTTAGGCAGCGGCTTGGATCATCTCTGCAGCGTTGGCCTCTGAGTCTACACAACCGCCGGTGCCCAATTGACTTTGGCTGAGCTAAGCCGGCGACAGACTATGTGACTGCCTCATGTGACTCGATCAGTTCGTCACGTTTCACATCATTTGCATACCATGCTGCTCGATCAGTCTGACTCAGTCAGGTGACAGGGCCGAATAGGGCGGGTTCTAAATTTCACTGATCGAGTCTGATCGAGTCAGATGGCTTGTGACCTCTTCTGTGCCGGAAACAAAATTTGGTCAACGTCACGACCTGATCGAGTCATATGAGGCAGTCGCATAGTCTGTCTCCAGCTTTAGGCAGCGTCATCCACTGCAAAGGACTACACCCGCCTGCAGAGACGACTCGACTTGGCTGCATGTCTCCTGCCGCGTGCGACGACATCGACTCCCCGGTACGGAGCAGGTCGTCCGGTGGTCCTAAAGACAGCCTTGGAGGGGAGGGTTGCTCACCGAAACCATCGACAAAGCAAGTGGACTACATTTCTTGGAAACCAGATCAAAGTGAGTGTTGCGATCTCTGTAAAGGGTGTTTTCCTGCTGATCTGGACGTGTTTCTTGCAAAAACTCATCCGTCAGGGTGCCCCTTTAACGTCTACCAGACCTTTAACAATATTCACAAAAAATACCTTTCCCATGGCAGTCTTAGGCCACTC
>CM065704.1:8378174-8388174 GCA_017654935.2 Phymorhynchus buccinoides
GCATAGCTTTTTGCAATACATATTTCTTAGTTTTCGCATTACTTCAATATTAATTCATAAGATCAGCTCCCTCCGCTGTTCATGGTAAAGTTGGGCAATCAGCTAACGAGATGAAGGTAAATCGGGAGGGAGCTGATTGGCCCGAACCCTAAACCTCATCCTGAACAGCGGAGGGATCTGATCTTAACATTAGCCAGTCATGGCTTTCTAAAGAATATTCCGTTTTGAATCTAAGCCATCGACTTGATGTGTCCTTTCTCATATTGTTTCTGTTATTGTTAGAGTATAACTTCAATCAAACTGATATTTTACTTCTTGAATTCAGGGAATTTTGTCAATGAGGTTTTTAAGCTGGTTAATATTTGGTTCAAGCATCATGTACGGGTTCGCATGTTGGGGTAGTATTCCTGTTAACAGAAAAGCCTTTCCTTAAATTAAGTTCTGCTGTTTAATTAGTATTTTCAGTTCATATTTCTATTTTTTTGTATTGTTAGAAATTTCGAACAAATGTTTGTTAGTGGAAGAGGAATTATGGACAATTTTAGAAGTATAAATCCAGGTCACCACGGCACCCCCGATGTATACAGTCTATTTGTATTTATGCCACCATCGTTTCCGACCACATGGCTGCCACATAGCACAGTCAGGCAGACTGCTATTCTGTCTGGCAGGAGCCGGGATAGATTTGTTTATTAGCGGTTATGCCTTGCCTTATGGGGTCAATCCCCACTCGTCGTGTGACCATACGATCCGCTCACGTTCCCACGAATCCCTGTTCATTACCCAACGCAAACTCATTCAGTCCGTTTCCGACCATCTCTAACTAGATAGCGGTCAGGCAAGATTCTATCCTGGAAGACTGGGGCCGAACGTGTTTATGGCGGTGAGCCGTGGCCTATGGGACATCCCCACCCGTCTCAGCCAACAGGAAATTTGAGGACAGCTAGCGTCGGGGAATAGGACCTAAAAGGCCAACCAAAAACTTTTGGCTACAGCCCTAGCGCTACGAGAGTGTCTCCCTCAGATATCAAAATAAACCGAGACAATCCTCCGATATTTTCCTTTCAGATATTGAGAGCAGAGAGAGAGAGAGAGAGAGCGAGGGATAGGAGAGAGAGAGAGATAGAGAGTGGAGAGAGGAGTGACTTGAGTAGTAGAGAGAGAGAGAGAGAGAGAGAGAGAGAGAGAGAGAGAGAGAGAGAGAGATGATGGAAAGTGGTTAGCTACGTATGCAGTCCGCATCTTTTTATTAACAATATCTCCGCTACCCAACACACCCGCATCATCCGAGAGTGTCAGCCTCAGGATATGAATTAAACACGGAGACAAATCCTCCGATATTTTCCTTTTCAGATAGTTGGAAAACACTTAGGCTTTCCTATCGAAACGATGTATCAACTCGACATTGTCAGTTAATTAGCATCCTCTGTGTTTGTGAGCGTATCGATCTGAAACAGGTGTGCCCAAAGTCACCTTCAAATCCGTTAGTGAGTGGCGAGACGGCTGTAGCAGACATAGAGAGATATAGACTTCAACTTCAAACACTTTATTTACAAGATAGAAATTTAGGCTGGGCCTAACCTTATCATTCTGTCTTTGGTTCTAAGCATGCATACATAACTAATACTATAAAACTAATCATGAGACACAAGAACATCACTAACAGAGACAAACAACAGTATAATACAGCAAACGACATGGGGCAATCCAAACAAGCAAACAGAAAACTACCGACCGAATAACAAACATACAAGGAATAAACAAAACAAACACCCTCTTTCACTACCAATTTATTTATTCACTATTCCTACCATTACTACTCCCCTAATACTATTGTTTTGCTATCCACTCACCAACCGCCGTCGCAACCAACACCACATCCCACTAGATCCATAAAAGTGTCCAAACGTGTGCATGTATTACGCTCAAGGACAGACATCCCAAACAAAGCTTATTGGATTTTATAATTTGGCTTTTTTTTTTAGACCTGCCCAAAGACTGTACGGGGAAGATAAACATCCGTCTCTTTTTCACCTAAGAATGAGTATGAGGACAGAACACTGGTTTATTCCCTTTGAAACGTGACAACATTTTACACATGGATATGGGCAGTTGAATTGTCCGTTCAAGTTCCAGTCCCGAGTTTTTGATAGCCTCCACTGTGAATAGTGTACTGTCCGCACTAACGATAACTTTATCAGCCGCGGTTCGCCGAGCTTTTAAGTAATCCATCTTACCCTTTGAATATCTTTGACTTGCACGGTCAGATTATAAAAGTGTACAAAAAAACCCGGGGGCTCAAGAATTGTCAGTTAATCAGAAGTAACGTTAGAATGTATTTGCCCTTATGACAATATACGTCGTGCTAATCGTGGCTATTTGCATTGGTGAACTGTTTTCTTAATATAGTGTAGTGTAATGTACCTAAATGAAGATACTTTCATACTATGTTGGTAAAACAATGACTATGTTAGAAATGTGTTGTTCATGTTTGCCCAAAAAAACAATTAAAAAGAAAAGAAGAATGCCGGATTCGCAATCGTTTGTGGCCGCGACTATTTCAACTACACAAGGGCATCGCCGGCGGCTGAATTCTTAAATATAATTTGAAAGCGAATGTTGCGGCATTTACATTATGCTCTTCACACACACATTTTTGCTCAAACACCTTTCACTTCCACAAGACTGCCCCCAGCGGTCTATTTTTACCACTCAATCATTACATACACGAGTCGCCTCCCATGATGCTTTTCATAATTTTATCAGTAGCCAATGTTTATTTCTGCAACCATTTCGTAACTTTTTTATATCTTTGAAAACATTTAAAACTATGTATCCTACTTATACCTCATTCGAAAGAAGCACCGCAGACTCGTCGTGGTCTGTTTCAGTTCGTATTACGTATGTTTATTATTCTGTAACCTTTAAAATGAAGATTCAATGTGGCCTCCTGTTCAGTATCCAATTATTTCCATACCTATGACAACTGAAATTTACTTTATGCCCAAGTCTTTTTTTATGTCTTACTTTTCTTTCTCTTTTCCCAATATGCGCGACATTTTGACTCAACCACCGACCGACAGACCGACCGACCAACAGACGCGACAGACGACAACGTGGAGCTATAGGTTGTGGCTTTGTGCAGCACAAAAAAGAGAAAGAACGTTAGAAGAAAGTGAACGTTAAATCATCAAGTTACTGTTGTGAGTGTGCAAAGCTTTCTATTCCTAGTCTGATTACGGCCCAGCATTAGTGGAGCGTGCGGACATAATGCAAATAAAGATATGTGTTTTTTGTCTGTTTTGTAATCTATGTTGAAGGCTATAAACCACATTCGTATACATTATATTCGGATCCTGTAACACAAGGCGTTTGTTTGATTTGTGTATTAACCTTTTCACCGCCAATGTCACATTTAGCATCCACAGTGATTGAAACACCTATGTCCTAAAAGGGCATCAAATTGGGTCCTATTATCCGTAAGACCTATTGTCTTTATTTGGGGAAGTAAGGATGACTTGTTTGATATACTCACCGAAGAATCCCCAATACTGCAATGGATTTTGTTCTCTATCCCAGGTAAATTTCATGGACATTTTTGGCTGAAATATTGCTGGCGGTGAAGGTTAATGCTAGAAAACGAGCTATGATTACAGCAAAATATATTGCTGGAATTCATATAAACTGAATCGCCTCCATCAGCACTCTCAGTTTGAAACCCTGTTACAAATTGGTTTATTTAGTGCTAGAAAACGAGCTATTGATTAATGCTATTGATTTCAATGCTATTGATTTATTGGCTATTTAATGCTATTGATTTATTTTTTATGCTATTGAATTAATGCTATGATTTTATTTAATGCTCGAAACACGGCTATTGATAACAAAATATATTGCGGAATCATATAAACTTAGATCGCATTCACTCTCATTTGAAAACCTAGTTACAAATTGGTTTATTTAGTGCCACGCTGGTCATACTATAATGACTTTGGTCGTAATGGCAATGTGCGCGCCGAGTATTATATTTTGTAATAATATTTTATCTTTTTATTTCATCTTGAGATTTTGTGTGAATTAATGTGAGTACAGATATATTTCGTTTGCATTTTCCTTTATTTCGTTACACACAGCCCGCCATGACATGTCATGATGGCTATGTATCTATTGACATTAAATCATCAATTGTCAATTGCCCCCCCCCTCTCTCTCTCTTCTCTCTCTCTCTCTCTCTCTCTCTCTCTTCTCTCTCTCTCTCTCTCTGTGTGCTGTGTGCGAGGTTGTTAGTGGTTGGGGGGCCGGGGGGAGGGTTTAGAATGTGTTAGGATTCCCCCCCTCTCTCTTTTTTTCCCCTGTTGCTTTTGTTCATTAATTGAAGTTTTAATTATGCTTTTATTCTTTTGTTTCGAGGGTAAGATGTAAACAAGCCCATTGTGTGCTTATTCTTTTCCCTCAATAAACAAATGTTGTTAAACCTTCTCTCTCTCTCTCTCTCCCTCCTCATCTCTCTCTCTCTCTCTCTCTCTCTTATATATAAACAGACTTCTCTGGAAAGAACGCATATCGTAACGCTCTTGCCCAACTTCGGATGGGAGTGTCTCCATTAAACACTCATCGACATGGTTTTAACGCCACAGAGAATAATGTGCAATGTCCAATTTGTAAAGTCAAACCTGAAACAGAAAGTCATTTTTTGTTTGACTGCGAGGCGTATTCAGATATTCGTTCCAGGCTGGTTAATTGTTTGCCCTTTTCTTAATCTAGATATTAATAGTCCCGCAAGGTTGTCAAAACTATTGAACTATAAATCTACAGAGAAGTTGGTATTTCTTTCCAAGTATATAATTCAGGCTTTCCATAAAAGAGAAATGAAGTACAGAAATGAATTAGTCCTGGTATTTTTTCACCCCTAGTTATTTGTTGAAATTATTTCTTTTGAAACTGAATACTTGAGTTATCATTTTATTCAAGGACTCCCAATATAGTTCAACCATTATGGACCACGACTGATTATTTGTACGAATGTGCTTTTTGTGCATGGCATTTGTTTGTTGTACTAGGAATAATGTGGTACGCGGGCGCGCGCACACGTGTGTGCATGTGTGTGCTAGCGAGTATATGAGTATGTTGTGCACGTGGGCATGTGCCTGCGTGTGCATTAGTGTGCGTATAATTATGTGAGCGTGCTTGTGCGCGTGTGTTTGTGTGTGTGTGTGTGTGCGTGTGTAAGTGTAATGAATGTGGATGCGTGTGTGTGTGTGTGAGTGCGCGTGAGGGTGTGCGTATGTGCGTGCGTAAGGGAAGATGTTTATGGAGTGTGTGTGTGTGTGTGTGTGTGTGTGTGTGTGTGTGTGTGTGTGTGTGTGTGTGTGTGTGTGTGTGTGCATGTGTGTGTGTGCGCGCGCGCGCGCGTGTGTGTGTATGTGTGTGTGTGTGTGTGTGTGTTTTCATATTGAAAACGATACATAGCTGGTGTTGTGCATGTTTTTGTGTTTTCTTGTCATGATAGGGGCTGTTGGCCTAAATCATTAAAATATTTCCGAGTTCCGAGTTCTCTCTCTCTCTCTCTCTCTCTCTCTCTCCTCTCTCTCTCTCTCTCTCTCTCTTGCGTCCCAAAACATGTTCATAAATCAACCGTGAATAAGCATCAAACTATGTAACCTTTCTACGATGGGAAACCGTGCGTTTCTTTTCCAAACGACAATAACCGCACCAGGTGATAAAGAACTCGGCGAACAAGTTGATTTATGATGCGCGCGCGCTTGTGTGTGTGTACATACGTGCGCGCACGCGCGCGCGCGCGCGTGTGTGTGTGTGTGTGTGTGTGTGTGTGTGTGTGTGTATGTATGTGTGTGTGTGTGTGTGTGTGTGTGTGTGTGTGTTGTGTGTGTGTGTGTGTGTGTGTGTGCAATGTGTGAGTTTGTGTGTGTGTATGTGTGTGTTAGTACACCTTTGTAGGATTATAAAATATCTGTTTCCTACTCCCTAAGAGAGCAGTTGAGCCTTTGCTTCCTCGTTGGTTCCATGCACTCCCTATAGCGTTACAGTACTTTAAATAAAGTTCAACCGATTGATCCACTATAACCGTTTCACAGTAAGGTGCCACACAACAACACGAGCAACACAACAGCACAACATGACCTGCTGCCTTTTCCGATCAATGACATCCACACCTCATGTATTCACACCGGCAGCGCTGTTCATATCCCTTCTGTCTCTAACTTATTCCAGAGCTTCGCTCCAGCATATGAGCTTTTCCACAGACAACCTCACTACTTGTTTCAGACAAAACCAAACTATCCGCTTGAACAATGTGAAGCATTTGCATATTTCATACCTCCAACAGCAGCGACAGGCTGTCAACCATGAACAGTTCCCAGACGAAACGGGTGTTGCTTGTCATTTTGAGTTAATCGTCAAATATAGAACGTATTTAAGTTTGTATTTTGGAAACCAAACTTGCTCGCAGCAAAACTACATTGAAATCTTTGAAACTATTGGCGTTAAGTCTTCGTACAAAAGAAATGGCTGCGAAAACTGGATTTCTCCTTACTTTTTCCACTATGACGCTCTGAGTTATAGTAAATCGGGCCTTCTTGAGTTCAGCATTGTGATACGAAACTTTTCTTCGGTCCCTTATGTGATTCAGTTGGACATCAAGGAAATGGGTCATATAATCAATTGGCTTCAGAGGAGAGATGATATATTTCATATGGGTAACAGAAATAATATTAAATGTCTTATGTTGAATGTTCACAGTTTTTAATAAAAGGTCGTTCGCATTCTGGCAGTAGGGATATGTTAAACGTGTTTTTTTCGTCAAAAAGATTAATACAGACTACATTGAAATACACAAAGCAAAGACCAATGTTACCAACATGTTGAGTGTTCTGTGCAAAACACAAAATGCTTTGAATTCCTTTGTACAGTGATGCACTGGCTAATAAAAGAATTTTGAATCTTGAATTGGTAGGGAAAGTAATTAGTGCAAGTTGCTATGTAGTGAAAATAGAGGTTCGCTCAATATGTTTGCTAAAATTGATTTTTGTTTTGTTTTGTTGCATTGGTTGTGGTACCCCAAACCTAAAAAACATAGGGTTCAAATTTTCCGAGCCCCCTGCCCTCTTTGGGGGAGATGGGAAATCCGGCTTATGAAAACCTTATACCGGCAGGAATCAATTTTGATTTTCCCATAATCTTTCCTATTGTTTTGCAACAAATAGGTCAGGTTTTTTTATATTTGTTAGGAATCCGAGTATACTATGACATCTACTAGATCTAATTGTTCCAAAGCTTAGTTTTAACGATTTATACTATTTAAGGACCTATATTCATAATTGCCAAGAAAATAGCTCTGGTACCATTGCTAAAAGAATGTCTGATTGCTTTTATTTAACTTCAATTAAATTACAGTATAAGTCCTAATACAAACGTATGAATATAAATATTGTAATTCTGTGATGAGTAGTGGGGGAGGGGGGGGGGGAGGTTCCTTGTGACGCTGTCCCTGCAGAATCGAGAGCATCAACTAGTCGTGCAAGTTGTGTTTTCTCAATGACAGGAACCTTTTTAATAGACATTTTTTCATGTTGTAGATTTAGTTGTAAATGTAAATATTTCCAACTGAATTCAAGGACCTTCTGTGAACAAATGTCATAAAATGTTACAATAGGCTAAAGGCTATTTCTATGCCTAAAATGTTATATATGATATGATATGATAATAACACACAACGTTTAACTGTACAAAAGGTCAGCCCGAAGTGTAATCAAGGAAGAGGCACTGATCAATTTGTGATGTTTAAAACAGATACTGCATCAACTTTACACTCGTTTCCATTCATCAAACAGGTAAAGTCAAGTCTTAAACCCAAAGCGCAGTAAGCTAATGTGACTTTCCCACACATTAAAGCTGTATTTTTGTATGCTTAACAGCACGTGTGAATGTTTCATTGTTCACATTTCCAGCCAGAATATTCTTCATGTTCATGATAATATACATACACATACACACATGCACAAATGACATGCATGATACATACATACGGACATAGCCTACATCGCACAGTCACAATCACACACACGCACACGCACACACGCACACGCACACGCACGCACGCACACGTACATGCACACACACACACACACACACACACACACACACACACACACACACACCCCCGCGCAATCACACACTCACACACACACACACACACACACACATACACGTACGCACGCATGTACACAAATGCACGCATACGCGCATGCACACACACATACCCACACGCACGCACACATGGATTGAGATGGGGGTATTATTGGAAAGACTGCCGGAACAGATGGGTTTTCAGGTTTGTTTTGAACGATGCTAATGATTGACTATGTCTCAGAGCAGAAGGCAATGAATTCCAGAGTTTGACTGCTGATGATGTAAAAGCTCTACCACCGTGCCTATCACGTTTAAATTTAAACTATAAAATAGCAAGACACATTCCACCAATAATAAACCACAAGAAGCATGATTCACACACATAGACACACACACACACACACACACACACACACACACACACACACACACACACACACACACACACACACCACACACACACACACACACACATTCAGTTACAGTTGTTCACATTTACGTGCACTGACGCAATCAAGTTTGGTCGCAAGCATGAGCACCCACCAAAACATTAATATCATACTGTAGACTGTTTACTAAAGCAATGCTGTATGCCTTCTGACTTCGTCCCTATCTTCCACTAATCCATCTGGATCAACCTCAAGCTGTGTTTCTCGAGCAATCGAACACAATTCCGCTAATTCTAGTTGTCGATGGCCACTTACAATAACTCCACGTTCTCTCAAAAGTTGTAGGAAAGAAGAGACGGTAGGATACGCCGTCTCCATGCTTGTCCTACCGAGAGGCGCGGTAACTCTTACAGTACCTTAAATTTACTTCTCTTACTTTTTTTTAAAGGGAAAACGCCTATTATCTTTCGTAACAAAAGAAAACTTCGGCTACCATTTACAAGAGACCATAAATTCCCGATACGATGTGTTAAAACAACAGTTGATTAGTATACCCTGATTGAGTATTATAAACAATTTAAAGTCGTGTTCGCATGACATTAGGTCTCACACCATCACTGCAGTATTTTGCATAGACTCTAATTGTTGATGCCATGACTTCTGTGCATGACCTAATCACGGTCAGTGAGAACATTCTCAGATCTTCGCCAGACTTTCATCAAAATGAGTAGACTATGATGTGATTCTGGTTTGCATTGAAGGTCACGTTATCCTATCTCTGGACGAATTGCTTAAGAGTAAAACTCGAGAGAAGCCACTTACCACACCAACAGTTACATGATCATCCACAGAGGAAGCTTGTTGTGTCTCTTAAGAACATTATTTCACCACCCATGGGTAAAAGGCATTTTACTAGCATCATACTTGCTTATTAATTACTGAAGCACTTTCATAGTGATCTTAAAACCCAATGGTGCAACTTTGAAGAAAACTACTCCCATGAAGCGGCTGAAACCTTCATTGCTCATCAGATCAGGGTTTATGTGTTAGAAAACGCTTGGAACATCTGTTCACCTCGGTGCCTAACAACATGTGATAGTTTTACTTACGCATATCATTTCACCCTGTTACCTTGGTATTGAGACATTTCTCAGGTCCTAGACTGACAGAAACATAAAGTCGGACATTTTGGCGAAAGAACCACAGTCACCCCAACAGAAATTATTGAAATAAAGACTTGATGAGCAATAACAGTCTCAGACTCTTCATGGCAGTGGTTTTCTTGATTTTAATATCATATGTGATGATCAGAGAGAATGTATTCTTCCCGGGAAAATGCTTCAGTAAACCCTGTGCAAACATGATGTTGGTAAGACACCGTTTGGTCATGGATGCTGAATGAATGAGTTCTTGCTCTCTTCTCTCCAGTTGTGTTATATATACATCTGTATTGTTAAGCATTC
>CM065704.1:8395674-8407558 GCA_017654935.2 Phymorhynchus buccinoides
TTAATCAATAATGGGAAATCCCTGCCCAAATCTCCATACACAATCTTGTTAGGAGTCTTAGTGGGGAGTTGAGTGAGTACCCGTAGAAGACGGAGGAGGAAGGCAGAGTGATATGGAGGAGAGAGCGAAGGAGGGAGAGAGGAGTGAGAAAAGAGTAGAGGAGAGGGAGGGGGAGAGGTAAGCAGAGGGGGGGGGACTGAGGGGAAGGGGGGGGAGGAGCGAGAGCCCGGAGAGGAGGAGGAGTCTGATGGGGAGGAGTGGAGGGAGATGAGGAGATGGGGAGAGGAGAGAGGAGAGAGGGAGAGCGATAGAAGGGAGAGGGCGGGGACGGGGGGTGGAAGGGGGGGGGGGAGGGTCGGGGGAGAGGGAAGAGACGGGGACGGACGGGGGGGTGGGAGGAGGGAGGGGGAGAGAGCGAGAGACGATGACGAGAGAGAGAGGGGAGTCGAGGAGGGGAGGCGTGCGAAGAGGGAGGATGAGAGGGGAGAAGGAGAAGTAGAGGGGACTGATGGGAAGAGATGAGAGAGGAGAGAGGAGAGTAGAGAGAGAGATAGGGAGGATGAACGGCGGAGAATCGAGAGGAGAGAGGAGGAGAGATGAGAGAGGGAGAGTATAGAATGAATCCGATATGAGAGTGAAAAATGGTGTCGTTCCAGTTTCACATTTATTTTTTCCGCCATGCACCCATATTAACAGAATGTTCCCAGGACACAATGGAAAAAAAAGGGCAAAAGAACAATCAAAGGATATAAACATTTGTAAAGAGTAGATCAAGTGCAAGAAGTGACATGTTCCGACGGAAATAGGTGCCTAAATTTCTGTAAGAGTTAGCAGGAGTCTTAATTCATTAAGGTTTCTAACATATGATATTTAAGTGCTTGCATAAATGTCTGTCTTGAATGTCACACGAATTTTAAATTAAAAGACCAAAGTTGGTTCCACGCGGCGTGCACAGGATGCTAGAGTACAACAAACTAGATTTATAAAGATGATTACGGGGTCTGGGAGAAACGGAAGAGTTGTGTGAGTGTATGTATGTCCTGTGTGGTGCTTGTGTGTGAGGTTTGTGTTGTGTGTGGTAGTATGGTCTGTGTGTCTGTGTGTAGTTTGTGGTTTGTGTGTAGTATGATCTGCTGTCGTCTGGTAGCAAAATGTTCGGGTTGAATTTTCTTAGGGGCTATTTCCATTCACACACGCTGGTACATGCATAGCACTTTTGTTATATAACAGTCTTTCCTTCAAAATGGGCAGGATGGTGCTTAAAGAGTTTGTGAGATCAAACATTTAGTGAGTGAACTGGACTTCATACTGGTATTAACTAGATAGTCAGGCTCGTTTGATGTAAACGAAGTTTAATTGTTTCAGATTTGTTTCGCTGCTATTGTCCCAAAGAGGGAGGCGACTTGACTATCATAATTTATAAGGGATAAGATATTAGTTCATGACTAAAAAGCTTTTTCGTGCTGTGACAGGGATTCAAAAATCTATTTATTCAAAATCTTTTTTTTCTTGCAGAGTTGAGTAGTATTCTGTTGTGTGTGAAATGCGGGTTTGCCAAGATTATATATATGATTGGGGAACCATGATAAATTATTGGTCTATGACAAACACTCTAAGACTTTATGTGAAGATACTTCTATCTTTTGATCTTGAATGAACAATGAGATGTGTGTGTGTGTGTGGGAGATGGGTCTGTGTGTGATGTGTGTGTGGTGTGTGTGTGTGATGGGAGTGTGTGTGATGGGTGTGTGTGTGTATGTGATGTGTGTGTGTGTGATGGGTGTGTGTGTGTGTGATGTAGTTGTGCGGTTCCGGTCCATGTGCGTGTGCGTGTGTCGACGTGCATTTGTCGTTTATGTGTGTTCTTGTGGATCTGTGCAAGTGTGCTAGTATATAACACATAGATGGATATAGATGGATAACACATAGATAGATGCTATGACACAGATAACATGATAAACGTAAATGCGAACAGGTGAAATTTGGCTTAAGAGTTTAATTTCACAATTCACTGTGTGTCATTGCGTTTTGTGCCAAAATACATCGCTAGTAAGGATGTTCAAAGTACCCCAATCTATCAGGTAACAATCTGGACATTTATTCTATGCTAATTTTCGTAATGAGTAGCAAGGAAGTCACGCTGTTGGATAAGAATACAAAGTAAATAGATGATGCCAGAGATCAAAGAGGTGGACTATGTGTGACAGCGACCAGTGGAAGAACGGAGATAGGTTATGTAGATACTAGATTAGTATTGTTGTGCTCATTCATTTAGGGGCAAACAGACTGTCTGCTGGCATTTGATGAGAGGCATTGATTGAAAAGCTATTCCACATAACAAAGTTTACAGGTCATACATTTTATTATTTAGGATTCTCCCCTTTAGGCCACCGAAATTACTAGATGCATTCCGCTCAAAAAAAAAAAATAAGAGTTATTCTTTTTTCTTCTTTGCTTTTCGTTTTCTTTTTTCTTTCCGGCTTTTTTTTGTCCGTATGTGGGCTGTTACTTTTCTTATCTCTCCTCTCTCCTCTTCCGCCTTCAGTTTCCGTTCTCACTTCGCTGTTTCCTCGTATACGTTCTTGTCCTTTCTTACTTCTTTTTTTGTTCTTTTCTATCATTACTTTATCCTGTCTCTTTTTCTTTCTTACACCTTTTCTCTATGAATATGGTTGCAACTGGGGGAGAACCTAAAACCCAGTTTCTCTTTTCAGTTTTTCTTTCTTCCTTTTCTTTTTGGCTTCCACGCTCCTCTTCCCTCTCTTTCCCAACGCAGAAGTGCGCTTTACCTCTGTCCCTTCTGCTTTTAATTGTGCATCAGCGGGGAATTCTTCATAAAGCCGGGAAGTGTCTGTCACTAAAGACTTCTATTGCTCTTTCTCTAGGCAGGCCTTATTAACTTCTTTTCACGTTCCTTCTTTGTCTTTGTTTGTAACGAAAAGTTACATGCGTTTGGAAAGTTACCCACTATCTCTGTTCCACTTTCTCTGAGTTTCTTTTCCATTTCCCTCTTTCGGGTTTATATTGATATACCACATCGCTGAATGCAAGATTAATCCCTTCTATAAACTTAAGACCCTAAAAGAGATCGATTTTGAATGTCCCAGGAAAGTTGATCGCCCAATGATGGAAAAGAAAACGACTCAGCAATCACTGGGCAAGACAATGTTCAAAATAGTTGTGGATGGACCATGAGATTCACAATGGTACGATATAGCTCAAAAAGGAAACGCCTGACATGCGCGGATGCTAATCATATTTTCACTACCATATGGAGAAAACACACCATCTATACCAAACAATCCGATATGAAAGTGAGCATAAACTTTCCCCTTCCCCACCCCCCGCCCACCTTCAAATTTATCACCCCCTAAAGCGGACAATAAAATACATAGATTGAGGACGTAAACGACTCCATTCCCCGACCAGCCTAGCTGCAACCCAACGCCAACCAACGAGGGAGAGGCGAGCGACGGTTTTTGACGCAACTTCCGGGGATCGTCGTCCAGTTCAGCAGCCAGGCAATGCGAGGGCATGAATTGGGTCCCTTGAAGGCTTAAGTAGACAAGACAAACAAGTCTTACGATGAGAATCCTTTGCAGCGGTTTTTCACAGATTTCAAATTGGTCCGTTATTACACTCACTGTATCTTCTATGGTACTTCTTCGCGTGGCAGCCAACTCGCATTGCAGCTGCTTTATTTGTATTACTATGTTGCATAATCTTTAATTATGCAGATTTTAGGGTAGTAAAATAAAATACAGATATGTCAAATAAAAAGGCTGGTAGCAAAATCACTGCGAATTCCATAGTAATCAACCTCAATCAACACATGAAAACTTGTTTGTGGATTTAATTTGCTCTTTAATTAGAAATTAAAAAAAAAACAGAAACGGCATGAAGTGTAAAAAAAAAAGTAGAGAGAAAAAGAACGAGTCTTGTTGGCCGCGCTCGGTAAATAGTTCGGTGATAAAATGATAAACAGTACTTTCTGCTGTTCAAATTTATGCGAAATTTGGTTGACCTACTTTCCACTTATGTTTTTTTACTTTTCAGTAGCGGATTTTTCGCTATAAAATTTAAAAAAAAGGTACAATTGACGGACACTATTATCATGCTGAATATCCAATATTATGCCGATTGGCCATATTTTGGCCGAAATATGGGCTAAAAATTGCCAAATTCGGACAATATTCAATCTTGAATGACTCGAAAACGGCTTCGTGGATTGCATTCATATTTTCACTGTTTATTAAAGGAGAAATAAACCCTGTTTGGGCTGAAAAATCGTTTTAAATGGCTTATCTGTATTAAACAGCTTTATATTAAGTATTATTTTTAAATAAATTGCCTTTCTATAAATTGCCTTGGCTTATAGTTTTTTTCAATTTGTTTTAGTTTTTTTATATAAGAGTAACGACATGATTTAGAAATTTAAATTGTGGACGGAGGTGTGTAGTATGTCGCGTATGAGATGAATGTGTGAGAAAAACCCTACATATATGTGTCATGACACCCCTGGGCACCCCTGCCCTCGTATGTGTGTAGAATGCCCTAGCAAAACAGTGCCGAATAGATGCTCTACGTAGCTTCTTCACAGATCTTAAGTTTGCCATGTTATCAGTTATGTGTGTAAGATGACTTCAAAACACGTATATGTGTACAACTGGTGTCTACTGTTATAATGTGTTGAAAAAAATGCCCTCAAGTATTAATGTGACACAAAAGTCAATAAAACGTCAACAGGCCGGTTTGCAGTTTTAGATTCGAAAGTAGTGGGGAAAGTGTATGAAAGTTCAGGGGGCCTGTTCTTACGTATAAATGTGTAGATAAAACTATAACGTAATTGTGCGTAGATGCTGCCTACATTTAGTGTGTGTAGATTTTTGCCCTACGTATAACGATGTAGATGCCCTACAACATGTGTGTAGCAGTGAATCTCACGTATATGTGTAGTGGATGACCGATTGATGGCTTTGTTAGTATTGTGTCATTTTCCATGCGCCCTACGTAACATTGTGTGCATATGCTATCTTGACGTATTTTTGTAGATGCCCTATGGTGTGTTTTGTGTATTCTGCTCTAGGGAGATGTGTGCTATATGCCCGACTTTAATGCCATGTCAGATGCCAAGGGTGGGATTTGGGGGCACAAAAATACTTTTCAAGAGTTTTTTTAGTGTTAATGATGCATTTTTCATGAAATTTGAGCATTATGCGTAGGTTCTTATAAGGCATGTTTGTCTACTTCCCTGACAGAGGGACTGATTTTATATTTAGAACTCTAACGTCTTCAGTGCCAAGAACCTTTTTGATCACGGGCAGTTCCTAATTTTTTTTAAATTCTAGTGTTGTGTATTTTCTATGTAATAAACATGTAAATTTAGCATGATAGTTTATTATGGCATGTTTATCAATTTCTGACCTAGGGACATTTACAGCAATTCAGGACCGTTAAGCCCGTTCAGTTACGCCGGAAGGCACTTATTTGATTTTTTTGTTGTATAGTGGTGGGGCAATTTTCATTGTACAGTAAGCCATAATAGTCATGGCCGGGGAAATCGTAAGAGCAATGATGAGATTCCGATGTTAGCCTTGTGTTTAGTCCGGATTTCTACAGAGGGATTGACTCTAATCACAGGATGAGCCAGGCTGGCCACTAGACTGAAGATTGTGTGTGCCATTAGGCGAGATGCAAGTTGATGTAGTAGAGAATTTAACGAAAAATACTAGAATTGATCATTGTCATATAAAAAGCAGTGAACATTTGCCATGCATCATTTTTCTTTACGGTGCTCTTCGTTAAATTCTGACTGTATATGAACATTTGCTAATTCATTAGCCTTTAACCTTTGTTCAATGCTAAGCGACATTTGATCACGCATAACGTAAGGTATAGTAACAAACCTTCTGGAATCTGTGGATGCTGTGAGAGTGCTCTGCACGCCAATGTACATCAAGTAACATGCAGTAAAGATAATAATAGAAATAAAAAAATATGTGATAATACATAAATATTAGTTGTCGTAGAACTTTTTTCAGTATGCTAAGTACGTAATTGGCGAGATGATCTACTTATTGGTGTGTAGTTATTCATGTTTATTCGATGATAGGGAGGCATTTAGACCCCTGTGCAGTACAGATTTTCTTTTTGCCCCCACATGTTGGCCATCTTGATACTTCAAAGTAGGCGGTGCACCAATCGATGTTACGTGGGGTATGTGTGTGTGTAAGTCCTAGTGTGGTGTTGATGTTGTAGATGGACGACGCTTATGTAACGTATTGGCATATGATACTTTCTTATGGGTGTTACTATCAGCGAGATTCAATGACTATGATAGTCTGGGACATTCTGCCATGAAGATTCATGCAGTTATATGCACTCCAGATGCGAGCGCTTGTGGCTCTTAGTTAGCTGGACTCGAACTGTACGCACTGTGTACTGTATTAATAATGTAAGACTGAAAATTAAGCTAGGTGTATCGTGAGCATCTATTTAATGTGAACCTAGTAGCTCAGCATCCGTGACGTTATAATTGTTACACCCCTACTACTGTTACGCTTTCCCCGTATCATTAGAACATTAGAAGGACATTGATGTAATCATCAGCGATTTGCATGATGGATAGGATAATGTGGAACATCTCCATCGCCCTCAATGGCCTGCTATACCACCATCGAATACCTCAGAAGTGATGCACATGCTTGCACAGTATCATGTGTTGATATGTCGGACACTTCATTATGGGAGACGCACAGAGTAAAAGCGATGCCCAGGCGCTACGTAAGCAATGCCGATGTAGACATTCGTATGCTCATAGGAGAATCCAAGTATAAGTACGTTACGATTGTTTCGTACTATCGTCGAATTTAGCGACCATGAATGACGTAAATCTATAACATGGTAATACTCGTATCATGGAGCAATACCGCGCCTACTTGATATGTGCTAGTTATTAATGAGATAATTTGGGCGCCTCCCTTCCCAGCCCCCCCTTCCCTTCCCAGGTGGGTGGTGCTTACCCTAACGTATTGTGTTATATGCCTTACGCAGGAACGGGTTAGCATAGCCACTGCGTATGACGTAAAGTAGATGCTTTCTACGTATGTGTCTAAGGATGCTGTCACGTATGTAGTAAAGTCTAGCACTCTTCTACGTATCTTGTGTTAGATGCCCTCAACCGTAGATATCAAGATTTCCGAGTATATCCATCCCATAACCTCACACATTTTTGTACCAACACACACCACAACACACACACACACACACCATCTACACATATGTGTTACAAATGCGCTATGTATGCACCCACATGCGCTACAAACACAAAAACACACACTACAAAATGTATGTGTGAACATGCGCCCTACGTAGCTGCGTAGATGACTCTACGTATGTGTGATAGATGGCTCTACGTATCTCTGTCTCTTCTCTCTCTCCTCTCTCTCTCTCTCTCTCATGCTCTTGTTATGTGTGTAGATGCCCTACGTATATCTGTGTAGATGATCTACGTATATGTGCAGATGCACTACGTATATGTGTACATGAACTACGTATATGTGTATATGCTCTACATATATGTGTAGATGCCCTACGTATGTGTGTAGATGCTCTACGTAAACATGTAGAGCCTACTTATGTGTGTAGATGCTCTACGTGATGTGTAGATTGCTCTACGTATGATGTGTAGATGCACTAGTCGTATAAGTGTAAGATAGCACTACACGTATGGTGTGTAAATGCCCTACGTATGTGTGTAGAAATGCTCTTCGTACTGTGTGTAGAATGCTATACGTATGAGTGTAGATGCCCTACGTATATGTGTAGATGCTCTACGTATATGTGTAGAAGCCACACGTAGAATAGTTGTAGATGCTCTACTGATTTGTGTACCTCGCTACGTATTATGTCTAGATGCTTCTACGTATGTGTGTAGATGCTCGGTACGTCTGAGATGCTCTCAGATGCGTGTAGATGCTCTACGTATTGTGTAGTTTATTATGGATGTGTGTACGTGCTGTACAGTATTTGCAGCACACGTAACACACCACGTAGTATCCTATTCTAGTGCGGTGAAGAGATGCCCTAGAGTTTATATGTGATAGATGCTCTACGCGATATGTGTGGATGCCCTACGTATATGTGTAGTATGCTCCACGTATATGTGTAGATGCAGATACGTAATATGTGTAGATGCACTACGTATATGTGTAGATGCCCTACGTCGATTTGTAGATGACCTACGTATGTGTGTACATGCCCTACGTATGTGTGGTAGATGTCTCTAGGCGTATATGTGTATTATGCCGGGCTATCTATGTGTAGTATGCTCTACGTATATGGTGTAGAGTTGCATTACGTATGTGTGTGTAGATGAGAGCTACTTTTATATGTGTAGATGCTTTACGTAAGAGAGTAGATGCTCTACGTGAGAATGCTGTTGCTACCACATGGACTGCGTATATGTGTAGATGCCCTACGTATCTGTGTAGATCTCTCTCCACGTATATGTGTAGATGCGTGTGTATCTAATGTGTGTAGATGATGCTACGTTATGTGTGTAGATGCTCTACGTATGTGTGATGCCCTAGTATTGGTCTCCATTACGGTTCGTGTTAGATGTGGCTACGTATATGTATGAAGAGTTGGCGTTAAGTATGTGTGGGTATGTGCCTGTGTATGCTTGTGAAGGAAAATGGTACGTAATATGGTGATATGCCTATAACGTTCCTAAGTGTAGTGTGCTCTATTTATGTGTGTAGATGCACTATCACTATATGTGAACATGCTCTAGGGTAAGGAGTGTAGATGCTCTACCTATATGTGTAATAAATGCACTTTAGTGCCCGATACTTGCACGTATGTGTAGTAGATGACAATACGTATATGGGTAGAATTGCTCTAAGTATGTGTGTAGATGCTCAGAGAGTCGTATCGTGTGTAGATGCTCTACGTATGTTGGACTCCCACTACTCATCAGTCTGACCAAAGGGTTCAGGAATATTTGTACACGTATTTTCCCACCCCTTACTCCCAAAATCTGCATAAGATTATGCCAACACGTAATAATAAAGCAGCTCAATGGCGCCAAAACCAAATGTGAATGAAAAACAATGGAATCCGAAAGGATTTACAAGGACTTTTGTATTTCTAGAAGGTTAGCCCCATGACAGGAAGGGTTACTACTTATTTTCAGTGTTCGGAGGAAAGTTCAAATGATTTTTGGCACTGTCGTAGGGACTTAACTCATGGCTGTGCTGAAGTTCCTCCGTAGGGATCAGCGAGTGCTGGGGTGGCTGGGCTTGCTCGTCAGATGAGAGTGGCTCCCAGTCGTTCCGGTTACGGCTTAGCGGGATGGCACGGTTCAAGCGTGGTCTCCTCGCGGATTCTGGGTGCGGGTCGTCTTGGCGGCTTTCCCGTCTTGGTGCTTGGTGGAGTCAGGGGTAATCTTCCTGTCCACGATGCCCTGCTGATAATCACAGAGAGAAGGTGGATGTAGATCTCTATGACTTAGAGACAAGGGACTTCAGTCGGCAGGGCATTAGTGAATCCCAACCGGCTAGAAGGATGCCTTTTTCTCAGACATATGGCACAATAGCACTACATGTAGTTAATAAATAAACTGAATTTCAAGTAACAAACTGAGATCAGTAAAACATAAAAGGTGATCAACACAACATCACTCTCCATCCAACACCTAAAAAGGAATGTTATCATAAAGTGCAAGATTGCAACCCAACCCACAGGTTTCCTACTAAAAATAAACAAAAGGGCTAATAGGCATAGAATCCAGTTCTTGTACCAAAAGAGTCAAAGTCAAAAACACACACACAAATAATCAGTGCGCATAAATATTACACATTCGAAGAAAGTTAAGCACACCACCACTTTTTTGCTGTAGATGAGATGAAATCGACGATTTATTGCAAATAATAAAGAATGAAACAACATTGATACGATAAATGAAAGTTTGACTATCTGACTATAAGAAAACGCATAATTTAATGCATGGTTTTACAAATGCATTCTGATATTCTGAAACGAAAAGGGTTGTCATTTTCAATTTAAAAAATACCATGTTTAAGTATCAATGCAACAGTTTCATATGGCTATATCAAAAGTTAATAATTGTGGGAAAACGTCATGAGGAGCTGTCCAAAAACTCATTTGGCAAATCAAAGTTCAGTAGTGTGTGTTTCCTCCCTGTGCCTGGATGACTCGTTCAACCCTGCTTATAACGGAATAATGGTAGCATTGTAATAGCTAAGGGGTGCTTAACTTTTTCTTCGTCGATAGAACAGAAGGTTTACCACTTCTTTTCAATAACATATCTAGCTACTCCTTATTCATCATTGAACATAGGATCTAGATCAAAAATAGGATCAAACAAAACAAAATATCAATCACCAGCCATCAATAATACTCAATAGTTGGGCTATTAGGACTGGCTGGGAAAGAGGTTGAGTCTGCAATGTCAGCTCCAGCTAGGTTTCAGCGTCTTGTGAACTAAAAACTTTTTCTCACTACGCCAATTATATAGCCTCCACTTTCAAACAATGAAAGCCTGCTATTGGTCTATAGCAGTCGACACGTCACAAGATGATGCTCTAATTTTATGCATACTAGTACCGAATAATCCGCGCCAGTTCACATCCTTAATCACGTGACGACATTCAAATCCTTTCGTCGCTCGGAAAGGAAGGGTTTCAAAAGGGGCCCGACCGTGGTTGTCACTTTCTTGTGATGGGTAATGGAGATCGGGGTTCAAAGAGATAACTGCCTTAATCGGCGTTCGTTTGAAGCAGCCGAGCAATTAACGTGGCGGTTGGTCGAGAAATGAAAAGGAGAGAGGGTGGGGGGTGGGGAGGGGAGAAAGGGGGGGGGTGTAGATAAGAAATAAAGAAAGCGGGTCGCGTGGGACACTTACGTCACAGTGCGTGCGCGCGCGCGTGTGTGTGCGCGCGCGTGTGTATGTGTGTGTGTGTGTGTGATGTTTTATATCTACTGTTAATCCCCATTAAAACATTTGAGTTTCATTCAACTCTCTCTCTCTCTCTCTCTCTCTCTCTCTCTCTCTCTCTCTCTCTCCTCTCTCTCTCTCTCTCTCTCTCTCTCTCTCTCAGCACGCACGTGTGCATATTACAACCCATTTCCTCATAAGGAAAGAAAGAAAGAAAACAAATAAAAGGAGTGTACAGACCAAAGAGCCGCAAAATAAGTCAACGCCCGTCTTGAATAGATCCGAAGAACGTCAGTGTAACAACATGTGACAGGTATTCTATAGTACTACAACATGCCGTTTGTATTATGCCCATTTAGATCTGTTTCATAGGAAACGTTTGAAAACTTTGTGCTATAATATAAAATTCATGTAAAACGGCAAAAGGAATTTTTGCTAATTGTTAACATCTGAGATGTTTCGCCTTACTCGCTTAATATCTTGACGCGATAAGCGTCAGTGACGTAGAATAGAATGTCACGATGCAACGAAACTAAATCAGATATTTCGCCCAAAACACTCTATAAGTCATGCGTTCTATGTTTGGATTGACTTCATATTTGTCCACGTTACCTGTAAAAAATCTTTTGTAAATATAGTGCTACGCATTTATTTTTCATAGGTGTTGATTCCTACTAAAACACATTTTTTTTAAAAAGTTCGTTATTTCTGTTAGAAAAACGGACATGTTTTTCATCAAGAAATAAATTCGCAGTTGGTATTTAAAAGAGCAGTGTCTACTGCGAAATAAAATATATTTTAAACGAATGAACAACCTTTCCTTTCCTTACAAAAAAAAAGAAAGAAACTTGTTGCACGAATTGCTTTTTTTAAAAGATTTAATTCGTTACAAATTCATAACGGCTAAGAAGCATGTCTAAAAAA
>CM065704.1:8413058-8425558 GCA_017654935.2 Phymorhynchus buccinoides
AATTACCTTGCGACAACATTTCCATAATACTGCCAGCTCGCACTTTTAAGCTTCAGTTATGACCTTCTCTTCTCTCCAGATCCCTAGGTAATAAGATTTCAATGTTGGTCGGCGCCTTTTGCGTCTAGGAACGACCTCTGAAACAAACTTCTCTCCTCGTCAGCGACCGACCCCCAGCTATCAAATTAGCTCAAAAAACATTCTGTTCCCCCGTCATGGTGGCTCCACCTCTTATCCTCTCCTCTTGCCCTGAGGTATGTTATGCTGTATACCATTTATGTCAAAAACGTGGGTGTTCGCTTTCTTGCTATTTCATTTGCGCTTGAATGCGTTAGGAGCTAACCGTGTGGTGCGTTGATTGATTTAACAAGGACTCAGCGCCGTATTAAATATGTTATGTTGTGTTGGTTGTTGTGGTGTGTTGTTGTTGTGTGTTGGTTGTGGGTGTGATGTGTGTGTGTGTGTGTGTGTGTGTGTGGTGTGTGTGATGGTGTGTGTTCGGTGTGTGTGTGTGTGTGGGTGTGTGTGTGTGTGTGGTGTGTGGCGGGGGTGGGGGGTTTGTTATAGCTGTTAAAGGAAGAGAAAGCATGTTAATAAACGATAGGGTTACAATCCTGAAGATGCGTACGGGAAGGAAGGTGTCTTGGGATGTGGCGGGCTAGGAGGGCGGTGACAGGGGCGGATCAGTCAGCCCAGAGTGAGGTGGTCCAATGATTTGTCGCGGGCGGCGGGTAGGGGGGGGGGGGGTTCCCCGCCAGAAGAAGATGACGGCAATGTGATAGTACAGAAGCAAAGGAGGCTTCCTCCTGTGAGAAATAATGTAAAACAAAAAAAATTGACATGAGATGATTTTGCATGAGTTCATGATTTTTAAATATAATTTCCATTGTATATTTTAGGGAAGTGTGGTGGGCGGGGGGGGGGTGTGGGGTGGGGGTGGGGGTTGTAACCCTCCCTAATCCGCCTCTGGTGGGTAGGCGAGGATTTGAGGAAAAACTAATTTTCTTCGCGGTTCGAGATGAAAGCGCAAAAATGTCACGTTGGCGATGCCATTGATGGGATAGGGATTCGGTTTTTAAGGGGACCCTGACGGATGATTTTTTTTTCAAGAAACACGTCGAGATCACCAGGACAACCCTCCCGCCCCTCACTGTGCTCTGGTTTCCTAGAAATACAAACAAAAGGAAATAGCTCATTTTATTATTTTACTGCGTACAAAGAGAAAACGTTCAACCAACAAGAATGGCCTCCACCCACCCGTCCAATAGGCTTCTATCAGCATCTCCACCAAGGAGGAATCGCCGTTCTGACGGATTGATTTCTAGAAACGAGAAGCAAAGTGAATGAAAAGGCTGCGTTGGTGACTTCAGACGTGTTCGATGCAACAAAAATTAACTCACAGTCGCGGGCACCTTTAAGTAGGTGAGTAAGTACTGGTACGTTTCAACAGAGCGCCTTGTAAGTCATTATAACATATTTTTTATTATAAAACTTGAAATGGGTTTTAAATCAAGATATTTTTACTACTTGTGGCGTGCCATTAGCCGATGCGGTTTTAACCGAGGCGTGGCACGCTTACGGCATCTGCATTAAAAAATTTAAATCGGGCTTATGGTTCGTATGCCTCCGGGCATGCTCCAGTAGTGTGGTCCCCCATATTGTATTTACAAAGTCATACGTGTTGATTCGACCATAGGCACGTAAAAACTCCATTTTTCTCTCAATCAAGCTATGAATGTGTTATGCAGGATAATGGATTGTTGTTCGTGTTTTGTTGTGCGAACAAAGAGAAGAACGGGTTACAGTGTGAAGGTCGGCGGTGGTGCGCACGTGGCGGGTAATCAAAAAAAACGAACGCGCGCGTAATGTTCTCATCCCTGTGGTGAAGAGGCGGTAGGTGTTCAAGTGCTTCGGCGTCTGGATGTAACTGGACGTCTTTTTAGCCAGGTAAGACAACAACAACAACAAGGGCACGCGAGCGGCTGCAAAGGGCCCCTCGCAGCATCGCCGAGCTTACTCGGAAATCGGAAGTATGGCTGGCACTACATAAAAACGCATAAAAAAAGCACGAAACACATAAAAAACGCATCAGAAACAGCACGTAACTGAATAATTGTATATTATAGCCTTGGGGTTCGGACCCGTGATTTGAGCGCGCTGTGATCATGGCACACGCGGCACAGAAAAAAATATGACACCGGTGGTATAGACCATTCATCAAGAAATGTTGTGAAAAAAACTGCATAAAATACATGCAAAACTTCGCGAATATTAGCGATTATGTACGTCGGGGTTTGAAACCCCGTAACTGGCACGACTTGACCTTAATGTAAACTAAATACACAATGGATAGCTTGCATCTTGGGAATAGATACCAAATTGATGATGATAGACTTGAATAGTTTTGACAAAAAAACGGGACGAATAGCCGGACGAGGCACGTCGGACGGACGTGGACGGACACGGACGGACGAATCAGAAAAACAATAGTCCCCGAACCTTCCCGGCCCGGAGACTAACAACGAGTAGTGGATCAGAGAAGTGGGGATTGGTGGAGTTAGTAACAAAATGGAAATGGGGGGGAGGAGAACGAAACATAGAGAAAGGGAGAAGGTGGCAGAGTGGTTAAGACGTTCGCCTGACAAATGCTAAATGCTGTGACTGCATGTGAGGACCGGAGCTCGAACCCGGCCTCGCCTAATCTTCTTAGTTCGAAGGAAACGAGAAAGGAAATCCAGTCCTGCGGATGGAGACTTAAGGCTAGTATGACCCCGTGCGCTTACGAAGTTGAAAGTCATAAAAGGCAGGGATAAATCCCGCTAGCTGGTATGGCCAAAATGATAGCTAGGTTTTTCCAAGTTCGCCCACACACTCTCTCACCCACACACAAAAATATTAAAAAAATGGGTAGGCGCTGCGCAGCCCGAATTTCACAGAGATAAGTACCTGTGACTAGAATATACCAAAAAATACAAACTACCCCAAACTACCAAATAACCGAACAGTTCGAACATTACTGAAATTGTCAAGTGTGTCATTTAATTCCATATATATAAGGGATGATGTCAGCTCATATGGGAGGGATTTCCTTTAAGGTGGATGGGTAAAATGCTGCTTCAAGAAAATAGATCGTTCTTTCTCCATTCTATAGCCATTCGTTTCCATATATAAGGGATGACTTGGTTAGGTGATGTCAGCTCATATGGGAGGGATTTCCTTTAAGGTGGATGGTTAAATGCTGTTGCAAGAAAATAGATCGTTCTTTGTCCATTCTATAGCCATTTGTTTTATTACAAGAACAAGAGAACTTCATGATTCGACTCATTCGGCTTCTGCGTTCATTTCGTTTTTGGGCTCACTCGTGTTAACTTCCGTGTGTCGGTAGTATATAGTTATTCGGTTGTGTGTCTGTGATGTGATTGTTGTGTGTGTGTTTGTGTTGTGTGTGTGTGGTGTGTGTGTGTGTGTGTGTGTGTTGTGTGTGTGTTTGTGTGTGTCGTGTTTGTGTGTGTGTGTGCATGTGCGCGTCTGCCAAGAGATGTTGTGGTGTTTGTGTGTGTGTGTGTGTGTGTGCGTTTGTGTGTTGCGTCCGTGGTCTCAATCTCCAAACTTTAACCGTTGGCATTTTCTCGGGAAATAAAAAAGCGTACATTGTTCAAACTTTGCACACAAAAAGATGTTTATGCAAGCTTTCAAACAATAATGATTTTGATAATTAAATACTTAAAACAAAACTGTAAAAACAGATAACAAACATAATGTGGTTTAGATAGTTTTCAACAGGCAACATGAGTTAAGAAAGTGAAAGCCTCGTGTCCGATTCTCGGCACTGGCACTTTAATGTTATTTTTTTTTGGGGGGGGAGTTTTAGTTTTTTTGTATCCATTAAACCATAGTTTCATTTGTACTTAAAATTTGTATTGGCAATCTTGTACATTAGACACACACCCCTCAATCTTTGTTTGTTGTTGTCCCACATGTGCCTGTTCGAGTGAGCCTTGAAGGCTTTGCCTATCTTTTTTAATGTTTCCTTTTGCCCGGATGGACAACATCTCAACCATAACAACTCAATATATCAAATATACTTTTATTAGGATATCGTATTTAACAAATACAGCTATTATGTATATTCGTATTCCGTATGAATAATATATGCACTTACACTGTACAACATGTTTCGAGCAATATTTACTATCTTTTTTTCTGCAAATTATGCAGGAATAGCTACACAACACACACACACACAAGGCACACGGGTGCTACTTACGCGCGCGCGCACAGATACATACACACACACGTACACACCACCACACACATACACACACACAAACACACACACACCGCACGCACGCACACGCACACACATGCACACATGCACACATGCACACACCACACACACACCACACACCACACACACACTGTGACTGGCACGCAATTTCATTGTACCGATTAACTATAAAGCTGTACTGACATTGAAAAAAAAGGTTAAAACCAAAAAAGATTAAATTCAATAAAGAATAGAGAAATTATAAAAAAAATCGTGAAAACTCTCCTCTCTCTCTCTCTCTCTCTCCTCTCTCTCTCTCTCTCTAAAAACCAACTCTCTTACTTGGCCGAAGAGGACAAACACACACACACACACACACACACACACACACACACCACACACACACACACACACACACGACACACGCACACACACCCACACACAGACACACACACACACAACATGGACACAACCACACACACACACACACATCACACACACACACACACACAGAGACACACAAAAAAACACACACACACACAGGACACTCAGACACCACACAGACGACACATACACACACACAAACACACACACAACACACACACACACAATCATTCCGAGGGGTAAAATGCCTAAACGTGTTGTCACACAAAAGGAAAAGAAAAAAGAAGGGTGATAACACGTTTTGGGGCAATTCCCCCTGTTTTCGTTGTGTGTTTTTTGTTTAAGTTATAATCAACAAATTGACAAAATAAAAATCCAAATGAAGTCAACACAAATCTGAATTATATCAGCATTAAATAGTATAAACATGCGTTCATGTTATTTGAAGCGGAAGAATAATAGAAAACAGTTGTTAAGCGAATTCTGATGTTCTGAAGCTAACGAACAATAACTTTTTTCTTCTTCTACGAGCCACGAGTGGGTAGCAATACTTAAGTTGAGAGAAAGTGTTTAAATAGACTCACCAGATCACGTGTCAAAATCACGGGTTTGGACGTGAGGCGTTTCCCCTCTTATAGCTGGTAAGAAAATATTGTTTTGACCAGGTCTGATGCTCCCATACAGATGCCCCCACATTGAAAACGAAACATCGTTTTTAAAGAGCAGCCTCAATTTGAAGTTGGGGATCATTTTGTATGTGCGTCACAGCTACCACAGAAAAAACGCAACAACAATGGGACTTAATCGTGGTGCGCAGTGTATGTCTTCAACTTCCTCTTCCATCATAACAATATATTTTGGTTGCCAAAATATCTCAAATAAACAGCTTTACGGCCCAAAACCACCGTGTCATAGTGTGTTGCTACTATAAATTATTGTATGTAGTCCTGGCTTCAGGTATGCGGAGGAGCGCTTTATTAGTGAAGAACAAGCAGAAACGATGCCAATAAACGTGGTAAAGTAAAAAATGTTATCATCAGATAAACGAAGCCCTTTTTGGTTCACGTCGTTTTTTTTTAAAACAAAGTGAAGTCTATAGTATCGTTACATGTTCGGTTGTGTGGTCTGTGTGTTTGTCGTGTGTGTGTGTGGTGTGTGTTTGCGTGTCTAACGTGGCCCGACGACCTTAAACCTTAACTCAAACCTTAACGTTGTCATTTTCTCTAAAAATATAAGGAGTTAGAGGGTTAAAGTTAGCAGGATACTTGATTTTGACGTGAGCCTTCAAGTCACGACGATCAAAGCAGTCAGATACATTGATAAAGAACAAAATAAAAATAAGGTTGTGCAACCTTGAACCTTGACTCAGTCACACTCTTCAAACTAAAGAAGACTCTCACTCTCCACTGAAACTTTAACGTTGTCGTTTTCTCAAAAAAAACATAAGATGATAGAGGGTTAAAGTTAGCAGGATACTTGATTTTGACGTGAGCCTTCAAGTCATGGCGATCAAAGCAGTCAGATACATCGGTAAGGAACAAAAGAAAGAAAATCATTTGTTGTAACTGTTGTGTTTTACCGAGTAGGAGATACATACTGGAAAGAAGACTCTCCATTAGATATACAAAAACGCTCTTTAAAAAGAAACACAAGACTTCAGGTGTGTACAAATAGGTACATTTTAACGTCGTCAACTTATATTTTCTGTAACAAATGGATGTACCGAGTGTGTGCGTTGACGGCCCGGTTGTTTAGCTTTATTTGCGCCTTTGAGTAACGGTTGTTCGTGTTCATTTGCACATCATCTCTGCGCACAACTTAGCCTACTGCACTTCCGGCAACAAGGCCTAGGCCTAGAGTCCATGCCTTACCTCATAATCAAGACGACGTACTTAACATTTAGCCCACATTAATTTCAGTCTTGAAAAAAAAAAAAAAAAAAAAAAATAAAAAAAAAAAAAAATATACGGAAAATCCAGGGTTCGTCGATTTCACTGCCTTCGACGTACGAATCCTTTGTTAGGCCTAGACGACTGATCACCACGAGCAAAGACTGTACAGGGGAAGATAAACATGGATGAGCTTGCTGGCTGTGACCTTGACCTTTGCTTTGTGGCAGAGGGGGGGGGGGGGAATTAACGAAACGAAAATAAAATATTAGGACTAATATAAAATATCTTACAGAAATGTAGATGATGTGGAACAAGTTTTCATCGCATGAACAATCAGTTTAAAACAGTAACAGATCACGCAACTTCAATTATTAAATTTCTAAGAGTAAGAGGCTTAGACCCACAGGCAAAGACTGTAGGCCTACTACAGGTGTCCGTAGACCCCCCTTACCCCGGCGGGGGGGGGGGGGGATTGGTCACTATGTTTTTTCTGAAAGCTTGGTCAATATGCTTTTCAATTTTACTTGTTTGCCAAAAATAAAAATAGGGCTCCACTATGTTACATGCGCATACATATAATTAAATTTTAAAGAAAGGGGTAGGGGTGCATAGAAATAATTTTATTACACAGTAAAATAAAAATTAATTCTGTTTTCAGATGCACAAGTGTCTACATAACAGTATTCTCTCTATACAGGCATGGGAATTGTCATGGGAATTCCCATGCCTGCTATAGTAATAAAAATCAGACTTGAGCCTTGCAGGCTTTGCCTCTTTTTTATCTGATCATAACACGCGAGTAGAAATAATGAGCGTTTGAGATGATGTAGGGCCTGCCCCCGTGTCTGTCTGTCTGTCTGCCTGTCTGTCTGCTAAGTGACGGCTTCAGACGGCTATGGTTATTCAAAAGCAAGCTCTCCTGTCTCTCTCTCTGTGTCTCTCTCTCTCTCTATGTCTCTCTGTCTCTCTCTCTCTCTCTCTCTCTCTTTTCTCTCTCTTCCTCTCCCCCCCCCCACCTCTCTCTCTCTCTCTCTCTCTCTCCTCTCTCTCTCCTGCTTTCTCTCTGCCTCTCTCTCTCTCTCTCTCTTCTCTCTGTTGCTGGTTCTGTTGGCGATGTTCCCTGTGTCTCAATGTTCATTCATAGCATTAGTATTGAATTGCATGCTTAGAACCAAGGACAGAATGGTAAGACTAGGCCCAGCCTAACTTCTTATCCTTGTAAAATAAAGTATCTGAAGTCTGATATATCTCTCTCTCCTCTCTCTCTCTCTCTCTTCTCGTCTCGTCTGCTCCTCTCTCTCTCTCTCCGTCTCGTCACTCGTATCTCTCCTCTCGGGTCTCTCACTCTCTCTCTCTCCGTCTTTCTGTCTCTCTCTCTCTCTCTCTTTTGCTGTTTCTGTTGCAATGTTTCCTGTGTCTCAATGTTTCATTTATAGCATTAGTTGCATGTTGCATGCTTAGAACCAGGGACAGAATGGAAGAATAGGCCCAGCCTAAATTCATATCTTTGTTAAATAAAGTATCTGAAGTCTGATAGTCTCTCTCTCCTCTCTCTCTCTTCTTGTTCTCTCTCTCTCTCTCTATCTCCTCATCTCTCCTCCTTCTCTCGTCTCTCTCTCTCTCCACCCTCCCTCTACCCCTCTCTCTCTCATGATCATGCATGCTCATTACCATTAATCTGTTTGCATTATCGTTTGTAACATTAGTCTTGTTTCCGTCTCAAGACAGATTGTTATAATTAGGCCCTGGCCTAAAATCTCAATCCTTTGCGTAATAAAGTTTTTCAAGTGTCTCAACAGTGTGAAGCTCTCTCTCTATCTCCTCTCTCTCTCATCTCTCTCTCTCTGCTCTCTCTCTCTCTACCTCTCTCTCCTCTGCTCTCTCACCTCACTCTCTCTCTCTTCACTCCCCTCCCACCCTCCCGCGAACGAGCGTGGCTAAACATTGATATATTATAATTTACTATATTATTATTATTATTATTATTATTCTGATTTGATCAAAGGAAGGTATAATGAGTCAGGAGAGTCGCCTCTCGCCGAGTGACCAGAAGAGCGCGCGCGCTTACAGCCAAAACGTGTCAGCGTGACCTCTACAGCTACAAAGGTCCCAAATGCACGTGCGTATTTTTGAATTATTTCCCCATGGTAACACAGTGATAGGCCACTCATAATATTACTTACTGCTCACTGTGTTGCCATGGGGAAACAGTAAAGAAAATGTTCACGTGTACATAGACCTGAAGGAGATATATCATAATTTGTGTCATGCTCACCTTTTTATTGTGTCTGCAGTCTACGGTATTTATGATGCATGCATGCACGCGAGGGAGGTATAAGGGAGAGAGAGAGAGAGAGGGAGATGGGAGAGAGAGAAGAGAGAGAGAGAGAGAGGAGAGAGAGAGAGAGAGAGAGAGAGAGGTGCAAAGGACAGAGAGATATAGAAGAGAGAGAGAGAGAGAGAGAGAGAGAGAGAGAGAGGGAGAGAGAGAGATAGAGAGAAGAGAGAGAGGAGATAGAGAGGTGAAGAGAGAGAGGTAGGCGCAATCAAGAGACAGAGTATATAAGAGAGAGAGAGAGAGAGAGAGAGAGAGAGACAGAGCGGGAGAGAGGAGGAAGAGCAGAGCGAGAGGGTAGAGAGAGAGAGAGAGAGAAGAGGAGTGAGAGAGAGAGAGAGAGATAGAGAGAGAGATAGAAGAGGAGAGTGCAAGACACGAGAACCACGAGAGAGAGATGCGTGAGAGCTGACACAGGAGCTATATAAGAGGGAGACGGAGAGAGAGCGAGAGAGAGTGGGGGAGGCAGAGAGATGGTGAAGGAGAGTGCCAGTGACAGAGAGAGAGAAAGAGGAGAGGGGAGAAGAGCGGAGAGAGAGAGAAAATGAAACACGAAGACGAAATTTTTATTGAAACAGGAGACATGAGATAAGCAAGTTGTACATGCTTTTTGTATCAGCTCTAGCCCATGGATTGAGAGAGAGAGAGAGAGAGAAGAGAGAGGAGAGGAACAGAGAGAGAGAGAGAGAGAGAGAGAGAGAGAGAGAGAGAAACGAGAGATACGAGAAAGGGAGAGAGAGAGAGAGAGATATGCAAAACACAGATATACAAATTTGAGACAGAGAGACAGAAATGAATGTACAAAGAGAGAGAGAGATAGAGAGAACGAGAGAGAAGGAGAGATCTTAGAGAGAGAGAGAGAGAGGGTTCGGGAAGAGATGGGAGAGGCGAGAGAGAGAGAGTAGAACTAGTGTACCCTGTCTTTTGTTGGGAATATGGCAAGGCGACGAGGGGGAAAGTGCCTTACCTTGTACCATAAAAGGCAATAGCGAAAGACACCGTCATTTTGGGCACATGACTCCATGTTATCTGAACATGGTCATCATCTTCCCCGTTATAATTGTATATGTTGGCCTGTCTCTTATCTGTGCTGTCTGGTCTGGGCTGTCTGTCTGTGTGCCTTCCTTTTGTCTATCTGTTTTTGTTTAGCCCCCTACCCTTTGGTTCGGGGAGCATACGGTAGTTTGTCTGGTCCGTCCGCTCGTCCCGGCGGTGGTCCGGTATTCGTCCGTTTTTCTAAAAAAACCTATTCAGTGTATCATCATCAAATTTGGTATGCTATTTTGCCAAGATGCCAGCTATCCACTGAATCTTCTGATGTATTTAGTTTTACATTAAGGTCAAGGTCGCGCCAGTTACGGGGTTCAACGCCCGAAACACATAATCGCTAATATCTTCGCGAAGTTTTGCATGTATTTCAATGCAGTTTTTGTTCTCAACATTTCTTGATGAATGGTCTATAACAAGTTGTCATGAATTTTTCTGTGCGCTCGTTTGCGCATGATCGCGCGCGCTCAAATCTGCGGGTCCGAACCCCAAGGCTATATATTAAGAACTATTGAGTTACGTGCTGTTTTGATGCCTTTTATGTAGTTACGTGCTGTTTTGATGCGTTTTTTATGTATGTGTACAGCCGACACATTCTTATTTCGGAGTAGCTCGGCGATGCTGACGAGAGGACTTTGCACCCGCTCGGCCGTTGCACTTGTTTCTCTTGTTTTTTAGAAGGATGGCTCATTTTTGGTGTGTTCCCTAGTTGAGAACAGAATAAAACCAGTTAATCTGATGAAATATCTGTATTTTTTGTATAATTGTAATCTTATGCAATTCCGTGTATTGGGTTCGCTATGAGTAGGGGAGACGGTTAAAATAGCCCATGTGGTTGTCTGTTGGGTGGGTAAGAAGCCCATGCCAATTTGTCTGCATGTTTGTCTGTCTGTCTGTCTGTTTGCCCATGTACATATCTCTCTCCCCATCTTTCTCACATGCTTATGTGCACACATGCATTATAACCTTATTATATGATAATTGAAGGAAGGCGGAGGAGGAGAAGGAGACGAAGGAATAACGGAGGTAGGAGGAGTCAGTGAGGAAGGAGGAGGAAGCAGGAGAAAAGACAAGAGAAGAAAGAAAGAATAGAAGAGAGGAACAAGAAGATCGAAGAAGAAGAAGAGAAAACGAAGACGACAAAAGAGGAGGAGGAGAGAAGAAATCTCGGGATGAGGAGGAGGAGGGAGCAGAATTGAAGCAGTACAAGGGGAAAAAGAGGGATGGAGGATTAAGAAACGAAGAAGAATCCTCCTGAGGACTTGAGAAAAAGGGCAGTAGGAGTGATGAGTGAGTGAGGCGAGGTCCTTCTTGTAATCTTATGGAGTAGGAGGATGAGGACAGGAGAGGCACGAGATAGGTACAGAATAAAAAAAACTCTCGCAGGTAAGAAGAAGACCTGGAAGAAGAGAATGCCCCCCAAATTGAAAACGAGATGAGGAGGAGAAGAGAAGCCTCAGAAGAAGACGAAGAAAATAATAAAGAACCTAAGAACAGAAGCAGAAAGACATAATCTGGATGGGTCAGGGGCACATTAGTTGACGAAAGTTGGCGACGCAATGGAGAATAAGAACGAGAGAGAAAACAAACAATACACAGAAGAAGAAACGACGGACAACACAACAACAACAACAACAACTCACAATAACCATATGTATATGGTTTTTATTATTTATTCTGAGACAAAGAAGTGAGTTATGGTGTTGTTGTTTGTGTTGTTTTTTTGCATAGATCATGCAGGGACCAAACGAACAAATAAAAGACAAACATAAGAGATCAAACATAATCTGATCTGTTAGCGAATTTAGTCACGCAAACTCGATTGTCTATCCAATTACAGACTTTTTGGTCCTATATTCAGTGAGAGAAAAAAAAGACACGCATACACGAGCGTCGCGCCGCGGCGCGCGAACAGAACCACACACACAGTCGCACAACAACTACACAAGACACACCAATGCAACATACGCGCGACGCACACAATCATAGGGTTTTTTGATACACACACACACATACACACACTATGCACACAAACATGTACACACACCAAGAACACACACATGAACACACACATATATACTGTCAACGCACTTCACCCATACACAGAGAGTGAGACAGAGAGATACACACAGAGACACAGAGAGAAACAAAGAGACACCGGGAGACTAAGAGAGACCAGAGCACAACACCACACCACAGACCACATACAGACACAGACACATATAAAATCACACACACACACACACATAACACACCACACACACACACACACAGAGAGACAACATATAGCAGACAAACAGATGCGAACAGAATACGCAACAAACGCACACACACAAGCACACAAAACACACACACACATATACCACATCACGCACAGACACGCACACGAGACACTGTGCACACATATATATATATACACGCTCAGATACATTCTTGCACACACACACGCACGCACACAGAGATAGAATAATACACTTTCGCTCTCGTGATGAGTCTGAAGCTTTAATAAAGATCAACATTAATATAGGGGACATAATATGCATAGTATTTCATTGCAAAACCACTCATTAAGTAT
>CM065704.1:8428058-8430590 GCA_017654935.2 Phymorhynchus buccinoides
AATCTGTCTCTGTCTCTGTCTCTCACTCTTCTCACTCCTCTCTCCTCTCTCTCTCACTCTCTCTTTCTATCACACACTCTCTCTCTCTCTCTGTCTCTGTATATGTCTCTCTTTCTATCTCTATATATCTCACTCCTCTCTTCCCTCCTCTCGGCTCTTCTCCTTCTCTCTCGTCTACTCTCTCGATCTATCTCTATCTTCTCCCCCTCTCTCTCCTAGTCTCTTTCCGATATCTACGTCTCTCTCTTTCTCTCTCTCTCTATCTATATTTCTCTATATCTCCCCTGTCTCCTCTCTGTCTCATCTCTCTCTCGTCTCTCTCTCTCTTTCTCTATCTCTAACTCTCTATCTCTCAATCTCACACTCTCTCTCAATCTCTCTATCTCTCACTCTCTCTCTAACTCTATCTCTCACTCTCTCTCTCTCTCTCATCTCTGTCTTCTGTCTCTCTCTCTCTCTCTCTCCGTCTCTTTCGCGTCTCATCTCTCCGCGCTCGTTCTCTCTCTTCTCTCGCCCACCCTCTCGTAAGTCTGCTCTTATGCGTCGATTTTCCCTCTTTCTCTAATAATGTCTCGCGTTCTTTGACTTTCATCTTTCTCTATATCTCCTTCTTTCCGTGTGTGTTGTTTGCTGCTGATAAAGGAATGATGATGCGTTTATTATTTTATATGGCCGTTCAATCTTGTTTTCCTTGTTATGTTTGTGGTTCCTCTTCAAAGATGGTGTCTGGTCTCATCTAATAATCCATCTCTCCTCTCACATTCCTCCCCTGCTTCCCATTCCCTCCATCTCCACATTTTTCCCTCCCTCCCTCTCCCTCTCCTCTCATGATTTCCGCAAATTTCCCTCATTCCCCCCGTCACCTCTCCTCTCCTCTCTCTCTCTCTCCTCTGCTCCTCTCTCTCTCCTCTCTTTGGTGAACACTCAAAGTATCAGTTAAATTTCCTGAGGCAGATTTCTCAATTTGAAATGTCACACGAGCGGGCACAACAAGGACGGTCTGGTGTCTTGAAGACACTCTCCTCACAAAAAGACACTCAGGAGGCAGAGTGTGTGTGGTGTGGGAGAGGGAGGAGAGGAGAGATGCGAGAAGAGAGAGAGAGTCTTGAGAGAGAGGGAGCGATGGACCAGAGTGAGCAGATAGAGAGAGACTGAGAGAGACAGACTCCCTACTGAGAGGAGATAGATACCGCAGGGACAGAGGAGACAGACAAGACAGAAAAAAGAGAATGTGAAGCACATAGAACACACACTCCTCAGACCAAACAGAGAAGATAAAATAGAAGAGCTAAGGGAGATACGAAGGGAGAGAGAGAGAGAGAAGAGAAGAGAGGAGAGAGAGACGAGTAGAGAGAGAGAGAGAGAGAGACAAGCGAGCGACCCGAGAGCAAACAGTACATACAAAGAGGGATAAATAGACAAGAGCCAGAGAGAGAGAGAGATACAAATACTATACTGGAGAGAGTGACAGACTGAGAGAATGAGGGGCGAGAGAGAGGGAGGAGAGGAGAGGGAGAGAGAGAGAGGAGAGAGAGAGAGAGCGATGAGATACAGAGACACATGGAACATACATACCAAAGAAGGGAATATTAAGGACAGGCCAGGAGAGAGAGAGATAACAAAGACGATACTGAGATAGTGACAGAAATGAGAGAGAGAGAGAGAGATAGGAGAGAGAAGATAGTTATATGATCTTAGATATATAGATATATTAATATTGATATATTACATCACAAAATATGTATAGGTAGACAGATCCAGTATTAGATATATAGATACAATAATACAGATACCTGAATATATTTCCATATCTTTAAGATATGTAGATAGTATATTAGAATAGATTAGATAATATATATACCCATGTGAATTACATCAAAACATACCAATAGGTATATATAACAGATCCCCCCATAGATATATAATATACCTAATCACCGCTACTGCATATATGTTACAGACGTGTAGGTAGAGAGATGAGTATGAGTAGAGTATGTAGAGTAGAGTAGATAGAGAGAGTAGAGTATAGATAGCTATAGGAGATCTTGTTTGATTCTAGTTGTCTAATCGTATATTATATCACATTTATAGCTGACGTCGTAGTAGAGTTTATGACTTATTATATGTACTCCTCCTTCTCCGTATGACGGTCCTGATCTTTATTATCTCTTACTTGTTTTCTGTCTTTCTTGTTTTCTTGCTCATTCTTTAATTTCTTTCTTTCATTTCCTTTTCTTTCTCCTCTCTCGCTTCTCTCGTCTCTCTCTCTCTTGTCTCTCTTCTTCTCTCGCTCCTCTCTCTTACTCTCTCTCTATCTTCTCATTATATCTATTCGATGATCGAGGTTCCTTTCTTCCCCCGCCGGAAATATTCTCGGTGTGCAACTTACTTTTAAGATTTTAAACGCAATATAGCTGAATGCCATTCCCTGTTTCTATAATGTCCCTGTCTTTCTGGTCTGGTCTATCAAACCTAAATTCTAATCCTTGTACAAAAAATAAGGTTTTCGGGAATCTGACAAGAAGTTTAAAA
>CM065704.1:8431090-8436090 GCA_017654935.2 Phymorhynchus buccinoides
TTGCGCGGGCGCTTGATGTGGAGCTAAGTGCGTGAGAAAGTGCATCATTAGCGCAGTCCGCATAGCCCTATGATTACTGATCACAAAAAAGAGAGGTAGTTGTGTTTTGTAAGATCATCATGGGTTCAATAACCAAATGTATTTTCTAATTCAATTTGAAAACAAGAAGTTTTCTATTATTATTCTTAATTTTTAAACATTAAACGAAAAAAAAAAAAAAAACGACTAAGCTAAGTTGAAAACGTCACGCGCCATTGCCCAGGAGAAAGAAGACGGACCATCAATGGGTTTTGCAATGTCCAAAAAACAGAACAATAGTAATATAAAACAGTTCGGAAAGTATTGGACCAAGGTTTTCTGCAAGGCATAGCGGTGGCATTTTGATTGAACATGGTCAGGGGACCTGTGGACCGTGTTAATAGTCTGGGTTTCGTAGATGTGAAGGGCGATCTTGCACAAATATCGTGATCAGTGGAGACGCGAATTGTCATTTTGGAGGTTCAAATATGCCCAACCGCTGGCCGTGGCGTTTTTCAAATTCAGCTCTGCACCATTGTAACGGTCCGAAGAGAATATCTAGCACAGCTGTTCCACCCCATACACAAATCAAGCTATTTAGTTAAAAGAGGGAATTTAGAAATCTTAGATAAAAACTGCACAAGCATTGGGTGGTAAAAAATATTTGGGCTTGCTGTGTGTTCTTCCTTTGTATTTTGAATATCATTTCCTTCATCAGATTATGGTAAAAAAATTATTTTGTTGAGCAGTATCATACAACAGATTAGTAGAAAATGTTTCTTGAATAATTACAACAAACATAAATATAAAATTAGCCAAGGATGTGAACATCTAGCAATATCCACTGAATATAAGTTATTTAGTCACATAATACAACATATTCGTGATTGTAAGTCATGGAAAGCAAACTTATGGTAAACTAAGTGGCTTGAAAACCAACTTCTGAAAATATAGATAAACTAAAATGTTCCTCCGAAACAGCTGTGATAGGGACACGGGTAGGGGGGGTGGGGGGGGGACCAGCAACATAACCTCCAGAAATCTTCAGGGAATGTTCCAGAGCATGAGAAAAACATTGCCAGTCACGTCACATTTTAAAATTGATTTTTTTTGTCTTCGATTTTACAGCCAAGAATGGTTAACTGTCATTTTCGCCACCCACGAAAGAAACATGTTGTTATGGTAAAAGTGTATGTGAATTTTCTCTCTTCTATCTCTCTCCTCTTCTCTATCTCTCTCTCACTCTCTCTCTTGGTCATGTGAGGCAAGCGCTATATAAATAGTACTATTACTATTATTATTATTATTATTATATTATTATATGATCACATGGTGTTGTTAAAGAATTCAATGAATTCCTGGCGTTGCATGCCTCCGGCTTGCCTCCAGGATCGTTCCCACCGTCTTTTTGTGGTCTTTTCCCCCACGTCTTTAAATACTAATGTCACATATCGGTTGTGTCTGTTCCCGACCGGAGGACGCTGAAAAACAGATCCCATCATTATTATTGAACCCGATGATGAGTATTTCAAAGTCAGTGTTCCCTACTTTTGTGCGCGTATTACACAGACACACACGGTGTTGTTAAGCTTCCCCATCATCATAAAGCACAAAAGGTTTTCAATTAGCGCTTTGTATGTACTCCCAGCATGTGTGTGTGTGGTGTGTGTGTGTGTGTGTGTGTGTGTGTGTGTGTGTGTTTGCGTGTGTAGCCTTAGGTGCTCTTTGGCTTGCACCATTTTTTGATGGCCACAGGTTAGTCGACCCCCCCTGCTGTGATGTCTACGTGTGTGTTTGCTGTTGTGGTCTACACAACACTTACTCGATGGGAATATAGCGATTTTGGGAGGAATTATATGTTCCTAAGCTTTGCCACCCTTGTCCCTGTGTAGTCACGCGCGTTCTGCGCGTCTAAAAGAGCCAGCTACACCACAACGATTCGAGATCTACTAGTTTGCCATGATGCAAGCTATCCATTGATGTATTTTGTTTTACATTAAGGTCAAGGTCACGCTTGTTACGGGGTTCAAACCCCGAAACACTAATCGCTAATATCTCGCGAAGTTTTACATGCATTTTAATGCATTTTTTTTGTCACATTTCTTGATGAATGGTCTATAAAAAAGTTGTCATGAATGTTTCTGTTTTCCGGTGCGCAAACTGCGCGGGCGGGGCTGTGTGAGCGCATGGGTGATTGTAAAAAAACCACCTATGGGGTCCTCAAAGGAGTCAAGTGTGCGGCACTCAAAATTTTGAGGTCTATCAAAACTCAGAAGACGCCAAATTTTTGAGCATAAGACTTGGGAAAGTAAGGATAAGAAAACGTCACTCAATTTTACGACGGGTCCCACAAAGAATCTCCCAATCACTACTGGAGAAAGATAGGACCACACGCGACCTCTAAACACGCAGAAGCAAAATTTTTACGGCGGGTGGGATCGGAATGACAATTTATAGAATGTACATTTTTTTTTTTTGGCTACAAAATATAATAATATGGTTGGGTTGCGCTATATATCAATGAAAGGGGTTTTTAGGAAGGGAGGGGGGTCCGATTTATACGGACAGCCGTCGTCCACAATAATTTTTTTTCTCACAATTGGAAAAAAGCTCTAGCTGGTGTAGCCTTTGTTTACAAGCAAGGAAGTGCATCGCTTGTTTTTTTTTTCGGGGGTTGGTGGCCATGCGCCGGAGATGATGTGCGTATTTAGTATTTATAATACGAGAATCAACAGCAGAACCAGTACGAGACTGACTTATTCTAAGTCCTACGTCTCCTAAAAAGATGGTGAACTTATACCTACTTAAAGTACGGCTAGATTAAGAAAGGCTCAAACCGGCCCTCCCGACCCTCAAACAGACTCCTCGATTGTTTCACTCCGGCCCTCCCGACCCTCACACAGACTCCTCGATTGTTTCACTCCGGCCCTCCCGACCCTCAAACAGACTCCTCGATTGTTTCACTGCGGCCCTCCCGACCCTCACACAGACTCCTCGATTGTTTCACTCCGGCCCTCCCGGACCCTCAAACAGACTCCTCGATTGTTTCACTCCGGCCCTCCCGACCCTCACACGAGACTCCTCGATTGTTTCACTCCGGAAAGAGGAACCCTCCCGACCCTCACACAGACTCCTCGATTGTTTCACTGCGGCCCTCCCGACCCTCACACAGACTCCTCGATTGTTTCACTCCGGCCCTCCCGACCCTCACACAGACTCCTCGATTGTTTCACTCCGCCTGCCCGCCCTCAAACAACCCTCACACGTATTTCACTACCTCGATTGTTTCACTCCGGCCGCTTGGTCCCCGAGCCCTTCATACAGACACATTTCGATTGTTTCACTCCGGCCCTCCCGACCCTCAAATCTCCCGGCACACAGACTCCTCGATTGTTTCACTCTCTGGCCCTCCCGCGCCCTCCAATACAGATCATCCTCCTCGATTGTTTCAGCTCCGGGCCCTCCCGACCCTCATACAGACTCCTCGATTGTTTCACTCCGGCCCTCCCAGACCCTCACAACAGACTCCTCGATTGTTTCACATCCACCTCTCACTCCGGACCCGAGTCCCGGCCCTCTCCGACCCTATGTCAGACTCCTTGTCCTTGTGTTTCACTAACCGCGGGGTCTTACGGGCCCTCATGACTCATCAGGAATAATTTTGGGGTCTCGGGGACTTGATCATCAGTTCCGGCACGGGCCGGCCCTACCATTTATTACAACTGTATCACAGTGTTTCCACTACCGGCCCTCCCGACCCTCACACAGACTCCTCGATTGTTTTCAGGGATGGGGAGTTCACTCCTATAATCACACTCACAAGTGTAACCTTCGCCGTAATAACTCGACAGACTCCTCGATTGTTTCAAGGGGCCCCTCCCCGAACAAACAAGACTCCTTCCTAACTTCCTCTCCTCTTGTCTTATCCTCCTCGATTGTTTCACTCCGGCCCTCCCGACCCTCATACAGACTCCTCGATTGTTTCACTCCGGCCCTCCCGACCCTCATACAGACTCCTCGATTGTTTCAACTCCGGCCTCTCGACCCTCACACTCTGTCTGGGACGTTTTTTCAGTATCCACCGCAGAGCACTCAGGGACACTCAAAATCGTTCGCATCAGGAAAACAAATATAGCTCAAAAAAACATACATCAATGAAGCATGAACCAACAGAAGATTGGCAGTTTTGTGCCAATGGCCGAAACACAATAAACCAATTTGTCCTCTCTCTCTGCTCTCTTCTCAGTCTCCTGTGTCTCTCCTCGTCTCGCCAATCTCTGTCGCTCTGCTCAATCCTCTCTCTCTCTCATCTCTCTCTCATCTCGTCTCTCTCCCTCTTCTCCTCTCTCTCTCTCACTCAAGGCATGAACCAACAGAAGATTGGCAGTTTGGTGCCAATGGCCCTCCGAACCACAATAAAACCACTTTGTCCTCTCTCTCTCTCTCTCTCTCAGGTCTCCTCTCTCTCTCTTCTCTCTCTCTCTCTCTCTCTTCCTCCTCTCCTCCCTCCCTCTCTCTACTCGTCTCTGCTCTTCCAACCAGACGATTCCTGTTCCAATAGCCGACACAATAAACCTCTTTCTCCTCTCTCTCTCCCTCCCTCTCTCTCTCCATCCTTCTCCTCTCATCCTCTATCTCCTCTCTCTCTCATTATCCCCTTCTCTCTCTCTCTCAATGCTTGCTCTCTCCTCTCTCTCTCCCATTCGCTCCTCTCTCTCTACTCCTCCTCCTCGCCTCTCTCTCTCTCTTTCTCTCCTCTTCTCTCTCTCTCTCTCCTCTCCCGCGATCTTCCTCCGTATCGCTCTCATTGCTCCCTCTCCTCTGCCTGTCATTCCTCCCTATGTCTCTCTCTCTCTCCTTCTCTCCTCCCTCCGCTCTCTCTCTCTCTCTCTCTCTTTCTCTCCCCTCCTCTCTCTCTCTCCTCTCTCTCTCTCTCTCCTCTCCCCCTCCTCGCTCTCTCTATCTTTCTTATCTCTCCCCCT
>CM065704.1:8441090-8463626 GCA_017654935.2 Phymorhynchus buccinoides
GTAAACCAAGAGTAGCTGTTTCTAGTTTGTGGTGGTGTATGGCTTTGACTTTGACTGAGTGTTGAGTTGAGTGTGTGTGTGTGTCATAAGTTTCTTTATTGTGTGTGTGTGTATATATGTGCGTGTGCGCGCGCGTGTGTGTGTGTGTGTGAATATTCTGACAAATAAATATGTGTTTGCTTAGGTGAAACTAGTGATGCGAGTACTGGTTTAAAAAACCGGTTCGGTAAAACCGGTTCGAAGAGGGAAAACCGGTTTAAAAACCGGTTCGGATTTTTGAACCAGTGCTCAACTCTATAATCACTCCCTTAGGTAAGCTCCATTACTGGCCTGGGGCTGCCAAGAAAAGACAAACACACCAAACAAATAAGAAGCGCAACAAAACTCACACTGTCAATGATTCAGTTTTGACAACATTACTGGTTGATCCGAGTTTATTTTTCGCTTTGAGATCGTGGTTAATTGCATTAACATCTGAATCACTAGTCTCCTTATTACTATCACTGTTAATAGAAAAAATGTATTGGAGTATTTTCTGAGGCTTGTCTATAAGGGCCGATTTGTGTGACATTTTGTACATCACAAATTAATATAGAAGTGCCAAATATAATGTGAAGCGAAGGCTGGAACAGTGATGAAGAGATTTATAACTCGAAAAACGTGGTTTGGATTAAAAAACCACATGGATTCAGACAGAGTTTAGACTAAACAATCGCTGTTCCGAGAATACTCCTAAGTAGGCCCTGACTGGCGTTCTCCTGTTCCGAGTATACTCGCAATTCGTCCGGAATGAGTTAAGGAAAGTGTGTGTGTGTGTGTGTGTGTGTGGGGGGGGGGGGGTGTGATTGAATAAGAATTAAAAATAAAGTAGGGTACGTGAGTGATGGAAGGGGGGGGGGGAGGGGGGAGGGGGAGGGTGGGGAGGGGGGGGGGGGTGGGCGGGGGTGAATCAGAAGGTAAAGTTGCTGGGTAGAATTCAAAATGAAATCTTAAGTTTGTGTCAGGTCCAAACGTTTGGGCCCATTTAAAAAAAAGAAAATTGTTCTTGTCATCACTTGTGTCGTCTGCTCATATCATCTATGTCTGAAAATGTTCAGGGGACGAACCCATTGTCGAATTTTGCATAGGTCTAAGGGAGGCAAGTTTGCTATACTGGTAGCTGCTTCTATGATGTATTTTTTGGTGGTTTATTCTGTTACCCTTTTCTGGGCAATGAAATGGTCTTTGTCCTTACCGGAAATATAGCGATGGGCGCCATTTCCTTTTTGCCAGATTTGTGAGTGCAGGATCTGTGTGCGTAACACCGACATTAAAACAAAATCTGTTCTTACACTTGTGATGTGTATTTGACACCCGTTTGTTTGTTGGACTGACAGTTGTATTGTGGCAAGACTTAGTTTTCTGCAGTTCAGATCAAACATGTTTGTCACTGAGAGTATTCTGCGGGAGTTATCTCTCTTTTCGTCGTTTTTTGGTAAACAATCTCTGAGACAGAGTCGTGTTGTTCTTCGTTCATCAAGGGCTTCACGTACACTTGTGAAGTTTATGCACCAAGGGTGTGTGCTCGACGTTAAGTCAGTGACAGTAGGGCATTTGCCGCGTGCCGACGACCTTGAATTTCACTGAGTTGAATTTAGAGAGTTGAATTAGAAAGGTCAGCGTAACTCGGGCAGAACGAGTCCGGGCAAATGAATAGTCTAGCATAGAGGACGAACACTCGTGGCAAATGCCCTATTGCGTTGCCATCGATCTGTTAGTGAAACTTCATGGACAGTATTTTCGTCACCAAGGAGTGGACGATTGTGCGACACTGACGTTTGATCTAGTGATGTTCTACCCCTGTGGTTACCCTGGTGGTACCAAACATCCTGAATATACGAAGAGTGAAAACTCCGCAGATGACTGAAGCCGGTTTGTTTTACTCCCACCCTTTCACCTTTACTTACAGGTAGGGATCATTGCGGACCCGATCATTGTGAACTCGCTCACTGCCTCTGTTAGCATACTTAACACTTCCCACCTTCCACTTGTTCACCTTCCAGGTGGGAAGTAAGAAAGCCTTTGGTATAATATGACCATCACCAGCACAGGGCACAACAACAGTAGTGGAGATAATTGCGTACAAACAAATTCAACAACAAAAACCTCGGGTGGAGGGAGTTAATGAATGGAGAGTTTCTTCCCCTTATTTTAGTTCCCACAATCTCCTCTCGTCTCTTAGTCTTGCTATTTCAATCTTTCTTTTCTCTGTCCAAATAGTTTGTTTGCAAAAAGTTGTGGCCACGCCGAGGTCAATACTGTCGATACGGTTACCCGGTTCATGGCGGTTAGCAATGACCATTACAAAGCCTGTTCGATCACGGAGCTAAATGTTTGTCAAAGAATTCGATCCGAACATGTATTGTGTGTAATGGTAGCTGGTAAGGACACGTGTCCAAAATCGTTCAAACGTTCCTGTTCCGTCATTCTGTTCTTATGTCTGATTTGATTTAACCCTTTCGTCGCCAGCCATTTTTCAGCCCAAAAATTACCATTAACCCTTTCACCGCCAGCCATATTTCAGCCAAACATTTCCATTCAATTTACCTGTGTAGAGAACAAAATCCATCTGTAGTATTGGGGATTCTTCTGTGACATATATAAAATAAGGTCTATCCTTACTTCCCAAAACTAAGACAATAGGGTCTTTGGATAAGAGACCCCAATTTGATGCCTTTTAGTGACATAGGTGTTAAATCACTGTGGTGCTAAAATGCGACTTTGGCGGTGAAAGGGTTAACCTTAACTGGGTAGAGAAAAATAAATATGCAATATTGGGAATTCCTCTGTGAAATGTATAACACTAGGCCTATGCTTACCTCCCAAAATTAAGAAAATAGGGTCTTCAGATAACAGGCCCTGATTTGATGCCTTTTAGTGACATGGGTGTTAAACCATTGTGGTGCATAAATGCGACATTGGCGGTGAAAGGGGTAATGTGTCTCCCCGTGGGGATACCGGGGGGTCTTTCGTATAAATAGTTCCCCCACCTTCTGGAAGTTCCGTGCTTGTAACTTCCTCTAATCTGCCACTCTCTTTGACTCTGCCTTTTCCCTTTGCCTTCTATCATCTACTATCTTTCTGACTTGTTGGCCCATTCTCCTGCCTTTTTTTCTAAACAAAATCTTCCAAATAACTTTTCTCCTTTGAGCTCCTCCGAAATCGGATTGTGTCGGCTGTGCGCAGCGGGGAGACCAGTGAAAACTGAAAAGCGGACACATACGTACCTTACCCATTATGGCCTTTTGGCCTGGGAACGCAGAAGAAGAAGATGATTTAATGCTTGCCCACTTACACACTCCTTTTGTAATATGTTTCGTTTTCTTTCATTTATTTCCTTAACCCTTTCACAGCCAAAGTCGCATTTTAGCCCACAGTGATTCAACACCTATGTCACTAAAAGGCATCAAATTGGGGTCTATTATCCAAAGACCCCATTGTCTTAGTTTTGGGAAGTAAGGATGGACCCTTATTTTATATCTGTCACAGAATTGTTGTATTTAAGCTGAATATAATAAGTTTGACATTATTACTGTATGAGAAACGTGGCTCTCTCAGTCAGATAATAATCAGTCTATCCACTTAAATAACTTCCACCCCCCTGTTCGATGTGACAGACCTAATGACCCCCATGGGGGTGTTGCTATCTATGTTAAGAATAACCTGTATTGTCAATATCGCCCTGATCTTCATGTAAATGGACTAGAGGCAGTGGGGATTGAAACACAATTAAACCAAACAAGCCTTTTAGTTGGATCATTTTACAGGCCCCCAAACTCGCTTGTTCATTGTTGGAACTTAATAGAAGAAAGTATTGAGAAAGCTAATGATACCTCTATAAAATTTGTTGCTCTTGGTGACTTAAATTCTGACTTTCTGAAAACCCCTTCTCCTCATTTGTTAGATATTCTAAACCGATTCCAACTGTCCCAGTTAATTAACGAACCTACTAGGATCACCGAAACCAGTTCAACTTGTTTGGATCTTATATTAACTCAAAGCCCTAACATTATAACATCAAGTGATATCCTTCCTCCTGTATTAAGTGACCATTGTGTTCCATGCATTTCAATTACGAATGCAGTTTCTAAAAGCCAGAAATTTAAAAGAGAAATGTTTGATTATAGAAAGCTCAATACTGAATGGTTGTGTAACTTACTAAGCGATATAGATTGGAATTATGTGATTCTCAATAGATCAGTTGATGAGAGTGCGCAAATGTTTTCTGAAATTTTAATTGAAAAAGCTAGCATACGCATGCAGGTTAAACCCGTTACTGTTCGTCCAAACGATGTAGCTTGGATGACGGATGAGATCAGAGTACTGATAGAGGAAAGGATTGAACTTCACAAACAGGCTAAACTTAGTAAAGATCCAAATGATTGGCTTCACTTCAGACAATTCCGTAACTATGTTACTACCAGAGAGAGACAAAGACAAGAGGAGTATGTTACAGAACTGGAAATAAAATTTCAGATTCATCTAACTTTGGTCAAAAGGAATGGTGGAAGCTGGTTAGCTCTTTCCTAAAGACGAAAGGGGTTGTTAGTTCTAGTGAAATTCCGCCCATTGTGTCCAACAATGTTGTTTATCATACAAACAAAGAAAAAGCTGAGGTTTTTAATGACTTTTTTATTTCCCAATCCACTGTAGAAAATGAAGACGATGTTCTACCAGATATTCAATTCATAGATGAATCATTCACAGAAATTCACTTGACCACTGCTCTTGTTAAGGAAGTAATAACTAGTTTAGATAAGAATAAAGCAGTAGGACCCGACCTTGTTCATAATAAATTATTAAGTGCTTCACTGCCTGTCATTCTTGATCCTCTGACTATGTTATTTAATAGAAGTGTAAATGAAAGTAAGTTCCCTTCGATTTGGAAGACTGCACATGTTAGTCCCATTCATAAAAAAAATCATCAAAAGACTTGTGTACCAATTATCGTCCTATATCATTGCTTAGCTATGTAGGTAAGGTCCTAGAGAGATGCGTTCATAAACATGTTTTTCATTTTTTGTCATCCAATAACATTATCTCTCCATGTCAGTCTGGATTTATCCCTGGGGATTCTACTGTTAATCAACTTGTGTGCATTTACAACGATATATGTACATCTTTTGATAAGGTAGCTGCAATGCAGGCAGTGTACCTTGATATTTCAAAAGCTTTTGACCGTGTGTGGCACAAGGGTCTAATCCACAAACTAAGTGCTAATGGAATAAGAGGGAGGCTGCTTGGGTGGTTTGTTGATTACCTTTCTAACCGTTGTCAGGCTGTTGTCATAAAAGGTAGTAAATCTGAGTACAACAAAATCTCTGCAGGTGTTCCTCAGGGATCCGTCCTAGGCCCTCTTTTGTTTCTGATATATATTAATGACATTGCAGTAGGAATACAGTCAATAATTAAACTTTTTGCAGATGATACAAGCATGTCATTAGCTCTAAACAATCCAATTCTTCGTGCAGAAGTTCTTAACTCTGACTTAGAAAAAATATACACTTGGTCACAATGTTGGAAAATGAAATTTAATAATAATAAAACCGAGCTACTAAATATTATACGAAGCACACAAACTGTCTTACCCTTGACATTTGGCTCAACAATATTGCACAGCACCGAACAACATAAGCATTTAGGCATAATATTACAACATAACTGTAAATGGGATATCCATATAAAGAGTATAATTAGCACTGTGACCATGTTGATATCCTGTCTGAAAACGTACAAGCATAAGTTGAGTAGAAAAGCTTTGGAAATTATGTACAAATCTTTTATAATGCCCCATTTTGATTACGCTGACATTATATGGGATAGTTGTACGGACACTCAAGCAGCTTCCCTCGAGGGTTTACACCTTGAGGCCATTAGAACCATCATTGGAGGCGTACGTGGTACGAGCCACCAGAAATTGCATAATGAGTCTGGTCTTTGTTCTCTTAGAGAAAGGCGTCGCAGACATAAGCTTCTATTTTATTTTAAAATGATTAATGGCATGTGCCCAGACTATCTTTCAGATTTAGTTCCTGATTTAGTAACTGTAAGAAATCCATACCATAGGCGAAGGCCCCTAGAAAGAATTGTTCTACAAGCTCGGACTGAACTGTACCACAGGTCATTCATTCCAACTAGTACATAGCTTTGGAACAATCTTCCTGACAATGTTAAAACTTACAATTCCGTTAGTGCCTTTAAACGATTTTTTATGTGCATATGATCCTAGTGTACCCAAGTACTACTATTTTGGTGATCGTAAAGAACAGATCGCACATTGTCGCCTTCGCCTTGGTATCAGCGATCTAAACTATGACCTATTCACGCGACATTTAACAGACAACCCAAGTTGTACCTGTGGATTTGAATGTGAAACTGCTGAACATTACTTGTTGTATTGCCCACTGTTTAATGTTTCTCGTATCCATACTATATTTAATCTTGCTCCTGAACTTGTGCATATTGATACTCTCTTGAATGGCAGACAAGATCTTAGCTATGATATTAACGTTTCCGTATTTGAAGCTGTTCATCAGTTTATTCGTAGCTCCAAACGGTTTAATTAATGTTACCTGAGTTTACTGTTGGTGTTATTTATTTATTTTCCTCCACAATTAACGGAATTCTGATTGATTGGTCATTTCATTTCAGCCCTATAATGTGTATACAGAAAATGTCCAGGTATGCTCCTTTGTCTGACGCCAGATGGAAATTGGCTATGTTTCTATTATGTATTACTATTAATACAAACATGTTTGTTACTATGCGTAATTATGCTGACAGGTTTCATAAATTGCCTTTCTATTTTATTACACAGATTATTCACGTCTCTCATTCTTTATCTTGTCTTTTAAATGATTCTATCCCCCCCCCCCCCATTTTCTCTCTCTCTCTCTCTCTCTCTCTCTCTCTCTCTCTCTCTCTCTCTCTCTCTGTCTCTCTCTGTCTCTCTCTCTGTCTCTCTCTCTCTTTTTGTGTGTGTGTTAATTTGCTTACAGCATCACTGTATTTTTGCATTGTTCAGTTTCATTTTAATCACCGTTCTCCTTTAGTATATAAAAGTTGAACCAATTTATAAATGTGTGTATGTATTTGTCTGTTTTGGTTAAAATGTATTTCCTCCTGCCATATTGTTAATTATTCTTTATGAAAGGGTGCGTTATAAGCATTTGCTTGTTGTCACCCTCATTACCTCATCATTGTTTGATTTTGTATGATATTTGAATAAAGTTGTCTAAACCAAGAATCCCCAATACTGCAGATGGATTTTGTTCTCTACCCAGGTAAATTGAATGGACATTTTTGCATGAAATATGGCTGGCGGTGAAAGGGTTAAAGGGTTAACCTGTCTTTCTCTCACATACAAAGGCACAAAACCCCATCTGCACTCCTCCTGTGTGCGTGTGCGCGCGCGCGCGCGCGCGCGTGTGTGTGTGTGTGTGTGTGTGTGTGTGTGTGTGTGTGTGCGCATAAAAGAAGGATGGGGCAGACAATTGTTTAGTTTAATTCTTTTGGTTGTTCTTTGTATTTATGTTTGGTTTCTTTTCTTCATTTTCTTTTTTTGCATGAGGACTGGACGAAAAAAAGCAATGTTGCTTAATCTATTATCCTCAATAAAGAAAACTTATTCATTCATTCATTCATTCACTCCTCCTCCTCCTCCTCGGAGAGAGAGAGAGAGAGAGAGAGAGAGAGAGAGAGAGAGAGAGAGAGAACGCTGAACGGTTTATTCGAATAGGCCATAAGCCCCTTAAGGGAGAGAGATAAAAGTGCCCTTTCATGTCATTGTCAAATGGGATTGCAAAACACAAAAAAGCAAATAATAGTGAAGTGCGTGGGTTTTGCATTGTATTACGATTTACAAAAGAGATAACGGAAACAGGCTAACAACAAACAATCGAACAAACAAACAACATTCATTTACAAAACTAAAGAAATCCAAGAAGACGAAACAGGTTGAAAGGTCAGATCGTCGGACAAGTAAATACATACATAAATAAAACATTCATAAATGAATATAAACAAATATATAAATTAAGAAAGAAAGCAAAAAATAAATAAATACATACATGGATTTCTTAACAAATGAAAGCCCAGATTTCCCCAAAGGCTGGAAGAAAGCATAGAAAACAAAGGCAACAAGAAAGGTTAAAGGTGCACCCCGACGGATGAATTTTTGCAAGGTACACGTCGAGATCACCAGAAAGACAGCCTTTTCAAGCATCGGAACACTCGCTTTGCTCTGGTTTTCCTAGAAATTAAACCGTCAAATCGGCGATTGCTCCTTGGCGGAGATGTCGGAGGGAGAAAAGCCATTTTGGATGGGGTGGGTGGAGGCCAATCCCATTGTGGTTGAAGCTTTTTTCTTGTTTGTAGTGTAGTAAAAAAAAAAAAAAAAAATGAAGCTCTTTTTTTAGATAAACTGCATAAAATAAAATAAAAAAATAAAAAAATAAAAAAAAAGGCTTGTATTGCGAAACTTTCGTGCAAACAATTTGGTCTAAACTCTGGCAGCCATTACAAAAGAGACGACACACGCCTTGTCTTTCAGTGAAATAATTTGACTTCCAGCACCTCCGCCAAGGAGGAGTCGCCGATTTGATGGTTTGATTTCCAAGAAGCCAGAGCAAAGTGAGTGTTACGATCTCCGTAAAGGGTGTTTTCCTGGTGATCTGGAAGCGTTTCCTGCAAAAAAACCCTCATCCGTCAGGGTCCACCTTTAACCCTTTCACCGCCAGCCATATTTCAGCCCCCAAAAGTCCATTAAATTTACCTGGGTAGAGAACAAAATCCATCCGCAGTATTGGGGATTCTTCTGTGACATATATCAAATCAGGTCTATCCTTACTTCCCAAAACTAAGACAATAGGGTCTTTGGATAATAGACCCCAATTTGATGCCTTTTTAGTGACATAGGTGTTAAATCACTGTGGTGCTAAAATGCGACTTTGGCGGTGAAAGGGTTAAAGTAGACAAGGTCAGAAAAAGAAATGGAGGCAAACCAACAACACGTGCTTTAGAAGCTATTCTCCACAGTCGTCCTTTTGTTACATGCCTATGGATTGGCCGCTGCCCGTCCTTTACGTTGTAAGGACGACATTGATTGGACAGCGTGTTGTAGCTGTTCTGGAAAGGGAAACTAAAACAACACACAAAACCCCCAAAAAGCAATGAAGGAAAAAAGGACAGAAAATAGCCAATCAGAATAGCTAGACGGGTGCTGCGTTACGTCATCCTTATTGTGTCAAATATATATTAGGGGAAGACGGGGTAAAAAGCGCATGGGCGGGTAAGAAGCCCACCCCAATTATCTCATGAAATGAAGCAAATTTCAGTCTCATTTTGCCCATGAGACGAGCGTTGATGTCTAGCATTCGTCTCATGGGCAAATTTGACTGAAATTTTTCTTTATTTCATGAGATAATTGGGGTGGGCTTCTTACCCGCCCATGCGCTTTTTACCCCGTCTTCCCCTAGTATCCAAGCCAATAGGACTTGTTCGGAAATAATTCAGGGGAGTGATGTCATGGTGTGTGGGAGTGATAGTGCCCTATTATAATTCAATCGGTCAAACGGAGGCAGTCACTCTACCATCAGCTCCATCTCGCCTCGCGTGTTTGAGCAGACACACAGCACTTAGAACACCGTGCGTCATTCTAACAAATGTATGCCATTTATATTTTTACGTCACATTTTGCCAGTTGTATGAGTGTGGCCACTTGCCGGCCCTAATTTAATATCTTAAAAAAAATGTGTGCAAGTCGCTGACCCGCATCCTGCTCGGTCATTGTTGCATTGTTGCTATGGTATTTGACCGAGTAATGAAGGTAAATAACTCTAATTTTCACGAAGTTCTCCCCTAGTTTTTTTGTTTTTGTTTTTTCTCCCGAAAATCGTCTATTTGAATCGTGCATCACCCTTCAAATCTTTATCAGGGCAAAACGTTATGTCAGTTATGAAGTAACCAGGGCGTGCAATTATGGGTGCTTCTTAGACAGTCGACACGGGTAGTACACTAGCGAACAAAAGTTAAGGCCCAGAAAGACAATCATCTTTCAACAACTTCCCCCTCCTCTTGAAAAGTCACACATTCAGAATCAATGCACTTTGGAACAGTCAGTAATGTGGTTTTTTTGTGGGTTTTCTGTCTGTCCCAAGGATATCTCCCGAACCGCTTAACCGAATCGCTTCAAATTTTGTGTGGTGATGTGTCACCATGCGATTCAGTAATGTGTACTGACTGTTCCAAAGTGCATTGATTCTGAGTGTGACTTTTCAAGAGGAGGGGGAAGTTGTTGAAAGGGGCATTTTGTTGACTGAACTCGTTCTGATTAATGATTTTTTGGAATGAACTTAATGTTAAAAGAATAAATTCAGTTTTGTTATGAGCTGGGTGCGTTTGATTGAGTTCGTGAGTTTTCGGAGATGATTGTCTTTCTGGGCCTTAACTTTTGTTCGCTTGTGTAGTAAGTAGTATGTAAATTAGACTAAGCTCCTTCCCCGTTTTGCTATTTGTTACTATTTTATTATAGCCACAGAGGCGTCTGTGAAATTCGGGTTGCTCCCGCCTGGAGATGGCGTAGCAGCCAGAGACGCGCCACCCATTTTTAGTTTTGTTTTGGCATGCGATTTTTGTGTGACTGATGCTGACGATGGGGAAAGTCACCCTATGGCCAGGCACCGTAGTCATGAGCATGAATTGAAAAACAGACATGAATTGAGGGTGCCAGAATGATCAACTGAGTTGATCGTGGGCTCCAAAGAGAAGAAGAAGAAGAACGAAAAGAGGAAAGAAATAACACTGACTTAAACCAACTGTTGAAGGTGTGTTTATGCGCTTGCCACCCGGTTTCTTTGTTCTCCTTCTTGTCCTCGCAGAGAAGAAAAAAAGTCAGAAAACGAACTTAAGCCAACTGTTGAAGGTGTGTTTATGCGCTTGCCACCCGGTTTCTTTGTTCTCCTTCTTGTCCTCGCAGAGAAGAAGAAAAGAAAGAAAACGAACTTAAGCCAACTGTTGAAGGTGTGTTTATGCGCTTGCCACCCGGTTTCTTTGTTCTTCTTGTCCTCTCAGAGCAGAAGAAGAAGAAAAAAAGAAAGAAAATGAACTTAAGCCAACTATTGAAGGTGTGTTTATGCGCTTGCCACCCGGTTTCTTTGTTCTCCTTGTCCTCGCAGAGCAGAAGAAGAAGAAGAAGAATAAAGAAAGAAAACGAACTTAAGCCAACTATTGAAGGTGTGTTTATGCGCTTGCCACCCGGTTTCTTTGTTCTCCTTGTCCTCGCAGAGCAGAAGAAGAAGAAAAAAAGAAAGAAAACGAACTTAAGCCAACTATTGAAGGTGTGTTTATGCGCTTGCCACCCGGTTTCTTTGTTCTCCTTGTCCTCGCAGAGCAGAAGAAGAAGAAAAAAAGAAAGAAAACGAACTTAAGCCAACTATTGAAGGTGTGTTTATGCGCTTGCCACCCGGTTTCTTGATTCTCCTTCTTGTACTCGCAGAGAATAATAATAAAAAGAAGTACAGAAAGAAAAGTGACTTTAACCAACTATTGAAGGTGTGTTTATGCGCTTGCCACCCGGTTTCTTTGTTCTCCTTCTTGTCCTCGCAGAGAAGAAGAAGAAGAAGAAGAAGAAGAAAAAGAAAAAAGAAAAATGACTTACACCAACGATTGAAGGTGTGTTTATGCGCTTGCCACCCGGTTTCTTCGTCCTCCTTCTTGTCCTCCGGGTGTCCCAACGGTGGTATCAGTCCCAGGTCTCTTCGTGGCAGCTAAACCTACCCACCCACCTCCCGCCAGACATGTTCTATAGCACTGTTTAATCCGATACTCCTCCGGGAGTGATCCTTCACCTTGTGATATGTGCTCAACTCTCTACATGGAGTGGTGTTTACCAGTCGCGAAGCGAGACTGGTATTGTTTTCAGTTTGTCCGTCCGTCCGTCCGTGTTCAAATGTGCTCAAAATGCATATTTCGGTGTAAAATGGCCTCACATAGAGTTATCAGTGTGTTTCAACGAAAAAAACAAAGGTTTGTTTGTCTACCTGTCTGTCTGTCTGTCTGTTTGTCTGTGACAGCGATAACTCGAGAACGCTTGGATATATCAACATGAAACTTTACAGGTGGATACTAGGGGTCAAAAGCTTGGACAAGTTCGAATTTGAGCAAAATCGGGTTAGCGGTTAAGGGTTTAGGTTAAGATTAGGGTTAGGATTAGGGGTGCAAGCGTGTGTCGCGACTGGGTCAGTTTACGCAAGTACTCTAGTTGTTGTTGCTGTTTGTTGTTGTTTTCCCCCTAAGGAGGACATTGTCTTCACCACGAAAAACGTACACGGGCAGTGATTGAGAATCCTTCTGAATTAGGCCTACTGGATAGGCCGCGAGTTCTGATAAAGGGAGTGAAGGTGTGCTGTCTAGAACATAGCTTTTTTAAATTATTTTTTGTATTCATGATCATCATCATGATCATCGTCTCCCCCCGTGGGGGTACCGGGGGTCTTTTGTATAAATAGTTATCCCACCTTCTGGAAGTTCTGTGCTTGTAACTTCCTCTAAGCTGTCACTCTCTTTGACTCTGCCTTTTCCCTTTGCTTACTGTCATCTACTATCTTTCTGCCTTACCCGGTCCATTCTCCTGCCCCTTTTTTCATGAAACACTTTCTACACAAAACATATTTCCTCTAGTCGAAGTCGGACTTGCTGGGCCTAACTATTTGTTAGTTAGGCGCATAACGGCAGCATGACGCATCTGCGCTCATAATTGACAGGGAACTGTCTGAGCGATCGAAGAAGAAGAAGAAGAAGAAGAAGAAGAATGATCATCGTCATCATCTTCATCATAATAATCATAACCATCGTCATCATCATCATCATGGTTTAGATAGCATTTGTATTGTTCAACGTCACAAACAAAAATCATTAGATAGGGCAACAAGAAAACTTATAGAAAACCCGGAATAAATTTTAAAAAAGTACACAGACAACATTGTGACGAACCGCTTAGTAGAGTTATTGAAACGCTATCTTAATTTATAAAATAGAGCATCATCATCATCATCATCATCATCTTCTTCTTCTTCTTCTTCTTCTTCTTTTCTTCTTCTTCTTCTTCTTCTTTTTCTTTTTTCTTCTTCTTCTTCTTCTTCTTCTTCTTCTTCTTCTTCTTCTTTCAAAACTCGGTCCTAAAATTATTGCCCTTTCGCGGTGATGTACCCTGGGCAAGGGATCTGACATTAATATTACCCTTTCGTGTCGCCAAGAAGTAGTGTATAATAATACAGCTACGTTGTCCTTGTTGGGTTACGGGGTTCTGGCGCCCAGTCAATAAGATTTAGCCAATTTGGAGCGGACGGAGGGGTCAGAGTCTGTGTTCCCTCCACTTGGAAGCCTCCCAGTATGATCACATCTGAGTGTAGTGACCTGCGTAATGTAACAGTCCACAACGCAATTATAAGGCTAGTGATGAATGATGTAATGGCTGCCAAGTGTGTCAGTAATTGAATTGATGTCTTTCTGTTGCTGTGGTTGCTGCTGCTGTTGTTGTTGTTGCTGCTGCTGTTGTTGTTGCTGCTGCTGCTGTTGTTGTTGTTGTTGTTGTTGTTGCTGCTGCTGCTGCTGTTGTTGTTGTTGTTGTTGCTGCTGTTGTTGCTACTATTTTTGTTGTTGCTGCTGCTGTTGTCGTTGTTGCTGCTGTTGTTACTTGGTGTTGTTGCTGTGTTGTTGTTGTTGTTGTTGTTGTTGCTGCTGTTGTTGTTGTTGCTGCTGTTGTTGTTGTTGTTGCTGTTGTTGCTGTTGTTGTTGCTGTTGTTGTTGTTGTTGTTGCTGCTGTTGTTGTTGTTGCTGTTGCTGCTGTTGTTGTTGCTGCTGTGTTGTTGTTGTTGCTGCTGTTGTTGTTGTTGCTGTTGTTGTTTTCGTTGTTTCTGCTGCTACAGCTGTTGCTGCTGTTTTTGTCTTTGTTGTTGCTGTTGCTGCTGGTTTTTGTTGTTGCTGTTGTTTTTGTGTTGCTGCTGCTGCTGTTGTTTTGTTGTTGTTGCTGCTGGTTTTGTTGTTGTTGCTGCTGATACTGTTGTTGTTGGTCTGGTTGACAGACAGACAGACAAAGAAAAAAAGAGACTCGCACAGAAGTGGGCTTTTGCCCGTTTCCCCAGATAACGAGGTGGGCTTTTTGTCCGGTGGGCTTTTGTGTCGGTAGGCTTTTCTCCGCGGCACCGGCACGGGACTGGTAGGGGATAATTGGTTAAGCGCACAATCTTACAATTGTGGCTTCTTCTTCTTCTTCTTCTTCTTCTGCGTTCTTCTGGCCATAATGGGTAATGTAGTATGTATGTGTCCGTTTTTCAGTTTCCACTGGTCTCCCCCGCTGCGTGCAGCCGACGCATTCCCGATTTCGGAGGAGCTCAAAGGAGAAACATTATTTGGAAGATTTGTTTTTTGAAAAAGGCAGGAGAATGGGCCAAAAAAAAGTCAGAAAGATAGTAGATGATCGAAAGCAAAGTGAAAAGGCCGAGTCAAAGAGAGTGATAGATTAGAGGACGTTACAAGCACATAACTTCCAGGAGGTGGGGAAACTATTTTTTTCCGAAACACCCCCCCAGTATCCCCACGGGGAGAGACTCGTGAAGGCGTGCGGGAATCGTCAATCTCCCCGTAGGAGGCACGAGGCATCCACCGTATTTCCCGACAATTGTGGCAAATAGCGATACGTATGGTAACCTAGATACACATAACATAACAAGTCATAAATCTCTCTTTTTGTGTTTATTTATTATTTTGTCCACATAAACCACTCTTTATCTTTATCTTTGTTTCTGTCTGTCCGTTTGTCCATTTACTTAGTGTGTGTGTATGTGTGCGTGCGTGCGTATGTATGTGTAGTTTTTGTGTCAGTGTGCGTGTCATGTTTGTGTATGTGTGTTTGTGTGAGTGTGCGAGTATGTGCGTGCGCGCGCGCGCGCGTGTGTGTGTGTGTGTGTGTTGTGCGTGCGTGCGTGCGTGCGCGCGTGTACGTGTGTGTATATGTCTCTTTAGAAACTGGCATACTAACGCAGTTAAAGAAAACGCAACGCACACCCGCACGCACGCACGCACCGCACTACGCACACACACACACACACACACACACAATCACACACACACCTACGCCGATGTTAAATGTATGTGTGGTGAATCCTTGAGTGTCAGTCATTTACTGATTCATTGTCCTAAAGCAAGATAACTTTTCCAGAATTCGGGTATTGACGGTTTTACTGATGGATCGACACCATTGTCTCTACCCAGTATTCTAAACAATTATTCTATTCTTGATTCTGTTTGTAAATGTTTATTAAGTAGTTCACTTAGTACGTATCTTTAACATTGTTCATTGTTCGGTTATCTTCTTTAAGTGTACGTTTAACATTTTAATGAGGTCGGAGGTGGAGAGAGTTATGATTAAGCCTGCATAGATATCCTGTTACTTACTTTAATGCATACACACACTCACAGGCACATGCACATACACTCACCACACCAACATCACAACACAATATAATTTTGTCTGAATCACTTTTAGTGGAAGGACGTTTAAATTGAGTAACACACACACACACACACGACGCACACACACACGCACGCACGCACGCACACGCACACACACACACACACACACACACACACACACACACACTTCCACACACACTCACACACACACACACACACACACCCGGACACCCACACACAACACACACACACACACACGCACCGCACGCACGCACGCACGTCCGCACGCAAACGCACGCGCGCGCGCGCGAACTTACGCACGCGCAGTTTGTCCATTTTATGCCTTACTAGCGCAACGCCTAGTACTGGCAAAATCCCAGAACCGGTAACGCCTAGTATCGGTACCGCCAAGAACCGGTAATGATGAGTACTGGTTTCGCCGTCCCGCAAAATATTATGTTATTAGAGAGAGAGAGAGTACACGGATAGTCACCGTCCCCCGGTCATCTCTCCTGCCAAATTCGAAGGCAATCTTTTGTTTGTTTGTTTGTTATACGGGCGCCGAGAGGCCGGCGGATGCGCGTTTCGCGCATTTGCCGAACCACGCAAATGACACGGCCGCCTCGGTTGCCGTTGCCATCGCCCCGAGGGCTGACAGCAAATTGTGAAGTGATTCGGTCTCAAAAACGTGGGGAGTTATAAGGCCCGTTTTGTGTCTGCACACAGGAGACACACACAGAATGGACACACACACACAGAGACAAATTTGCCTTTTTATTATATGATTCTTTATGGTTTCTCTCATTCTGTTGCTCTCTGCGTTTAGTTTGCATTGTCAGGAAGCTTTGGTAGTGATCAGCATTCTGGGTAGTAGCCTATCATAGTTACAGTGCACATTTTGAATGGGGTGCTGGAAGGGTAGGGATGGTATACTCGGGGGAGGATGGGGGTGGGGGGTGTTACCATAGAACCGTGTGTTGGATGGTGATATCAGGTGTCAAACAAGGCCTTTGTCGTGTCTCCTTCGTGTGGTCCGTCTGTTGTTTTTTAGTCCCCGAACCTTCTCAGTCCCCGAGCTGAAGGTTCGGGGAACTATCTCCTTTCTGTTCTGTCTGCAGTCTCGGACTCTGTCCGGTGTCCATCCGGCTCTCCGTCTCGGTGTCCGTCCGGCGTCCATCCGGCCCATGCGTCCGTCCGGCTCTTCGTCTCTTTTTCTCAAAATACTATTCAGTCTCATCATCATCAAATTCTGTGTCCCTACTAGTTTGCTCCTGCAGGCTATCCACTGATGTATCTTCTTTCTCTACAACCTAAGGTCAAGCGCGCTCAGTTACGGGGTTCAAACCCTTTGTCTCACTCTCTCGCTACATATCTCGCGAAGTTTCATGCATGTCTCTCTTCAATGCAGTCTTTTTCTCACAACATTTCTCTCAAGCTCTGGTCTCTAACACAGTTGTCATGAATTTTAGAACTCGCTCTGTGCGGCATGTCTCGCGCTTGCGCTCTCTCTCACGGGTCCGAACCCCAAGGCTATATATAAAAAAACTATTCAGTTACGTGATGTTTTGATGCGTTTTCTATGTAAGTACTCCGGCTTTCTCTTTGATATCTGCTCGCTCTCGCTCTGTTCCATGGACATGAATTTTTCTGTGCGCTCGTGTCGCATGATCTCGCGCGCTCAAATCACTGTGTGTCTGTCTCACACTGTGCGCCATGAAACACGCTCCATCAGGGTGGTCTCTGCATCTCTTGAAAGACGCCGCCATCAGCATCTACAGGAAAATCCCAACAGCCAAGCCTGGCGTCGCAAACTTTCTCTGAAAGCAATGCGTGTCGATCAGTCGCTAAATCTCTCTGCATAAGTCCGCTGTGCCCTAGGCCCTTTGTGTCCTCACAGGCTCGATATGTCCCACTTCTTTCTGGCCGTCCATCCGTCCGTGCGTCTGTACTGTCCCTCAGTTCTCAATCTCTCTCTCCCTCTCTCTGTACAGCTCACTCGTTCCGATTTCGGAGAATTCTGTCTGTCGATCTCTGCTCTCCTGACTTCTCAGCTCTCACCGTTGCTCTTGTCAGTTTCTTTGATTTCTTCTTCCTCATCTCTCTTTCGTGTTTTCTTTCCTCAGCAGTGTCACTTAATGATGTCTCTTATTCAGAGGGAGCTTACGAGAGAGATCGAGAAAATAATGAGAGACAAGAGTTTGAATTGCTGACGAGAACATAGAGACCATGAGAGAGAGAGAGAGAGAGAGAGAGAGAGAGAGAGAGACACACAGACAGACAGACAGAGAGAGAGAGTAGAGAGCATATGAGAATCATTAGTATGAATTAGTACATTGTACTGATTATGACCATAATCTACAGCTAGTAAGGACAGTGACGTTTGGGTAGAAATGCCACTTGAATTTGCACAGCTGATAATGAGATGAATACTTCAACAGTTGCTCGAGAAGGTGCTGACACATGGCCGTCGCGCGTGTTTCTCACATAGGCTATGTGCCTGTCAGGTACACAATAATATGTTGTATTGTTAACACATTCGGGACATTCCTGCGCAGATTGCACACATGCCTCAACAAATTGCCTTCTTTCACCAAAACCATATCACACTAATGTCAAAAACAGTGTCTGTTAGTTCAGACCGGAGGACGTTAAACAGAAATTCAAATGCTCTATGTGCCTGAATTCAGAGAGGGGATCCATTGTAGCTTCTGCCTCTAGAAGTTCAGTGTTGAACTAAACATTGGGGAGCAACTCCTGTGACGAGGTAATGGGTTAAAAGGCTAAGTCCCTAGGGAAGACTTTAGATAATTTGCCTTTAGCCCACTTCTCTAGGGTATGGGAGATGAGCAACTTTCCCGGCCCCTTTTCATCTAATAAATTTATATTTGTGCCCGGGTTCTGGCTCGTCAGATGGTTGTAAGAAATACAAGTGGTTGAATTGCTCTAAATGGCAGACAGAGAGAAGTAGGGTTTTACATGAAATTACAAGACTCCCACTCTCATCAGTCTGACCAAAGGGTTCAGGATTATTTGACACTTGTATTTTATTTACTCCCAAAATCTGCATAAGATTATGCAACAATAATAATAAAGCAGCTCAATGGCGCCAAAACAAAATATGGATAAAACACAATGAAATCCGAAAGGATTCACAAGACTTTTGTCTTTCTATAAGGTTCGCCCCATGCCGGAAGGGTTACTAATTATCTTCGGTGTCCGTAGGAAAGTTCAAATGATTGGCGCAGTCAGGTAGACTTAGCTGTTTGAAGTTCTGGGCTTGCTCGTCAGGTGAGAGTAGCTCCCAGTCGTTCCTATTACGGCTTCGCGGGATGGCACGGTTCAAGCGTGGTCTCCTCGCGGATTCTGGGTGCAGGTTGTCTTGGCGACGGACCCGTCTTGGTGCTTGGTGGAGTCCGGGATGATCGTCCGGCCCACGATGCCCTGCTGATAATCACAGGAGAAGGTGGATGTAGATCTCTATGGCTTAGAGACAAGGGGCTTCAGTCGGCAGGGAATTAGTGAATCCCAACCGGCTTGAAGGCTTCCCTTGTACAATAGCACTACATGTAGTTAATAAATAAACTGAATTTCAGTTAACAAACTGAGATCAGTAAAACATAAAAGGTGATCAAGACATCATCACTCTCCATCCAACACCTGGAAAGGAATGGTATCATAAAGTGCAAGATTGCGGCCCATAGGTTTCCTACTAAAAATAGTGCAAGATTGCGGCCCATAGGTTTCCTACTAAAAATAGACAAAAGGGTTAGTAGGCATAAACTCCGGTTCTGGTACCAAAAGTGTTCAAGTCAAAAACACACACACACAAATAATCAGTGCACATAAATAGAATAGAATGTTTACCACTTCTTTTCTATAACATATCTATCTACTCCTTATTCATCATTGAACATAGGATCTAGATCAAAACTAGAGTCAAACACACAAGATCTCAATCACCTGCCATCAATAATACTTACTAGTGGGCTTATGATGACTGGTTGTGAGTGTTGCTCTAGCTACGTTTCAGCATCTTGTGTGACAACTTTTTCTCACCACTCCAATTATAGCCTTCACTTTCAAACAATGAAAGCCTGCTATTGGTGTATTACAGTCCATACGTCACAAGATTGCTGTTCTAAATGTACCGAACAATCACGCGCCTATTCCATCCTTATCACATTCCTGACATTCCTAATCCTTCTCGTGCTCAGAAAAAACCGTTTCAAAGGGAAATAACCTCGGTTGTCACTTTCTTGTGATGAGACGGTAGAAAGGGGGGGGGGGGGGGTGAAGGGAGATAACCTCGGTAGGTGGTACGTGCTGACCGGGTAGAAAACAGATAACGCCCTTCCGCGGCGTTCGTTTGAAGCAGGGGGGCAATTAACGTGGCGGCTGGACAGAGAAATGAAAAGGCGAGGGGGGGGGGGGGAGGGGAGAAGGGGGGGGGGGGGGTGTAGATAAGAAATAAAGAAAGCGGGTCGCGCGGGACACTTACGTCACAGAGGCCCCCCGAAGAAAAGATTCTGGTACCGGAATCTTCCTGTGGAACGCCGACTCCACTTTCGACTTGGGCGACAGGGACAAATTAGTGGGGAGACTGGGTCGGCTGGAATGGTGGAACATCTGGTCGCAACACAGAGTTCAAAGGAGCAGGTGGGTTAGAGATCAGTGGAATGGATTCCGACTGAGGTTGGTGCGGCAATCCTGTGTTGAGTTGTCCCAAGGTTGATTGCAGAATAGCAAACACCTCTTGCCTGAGTTTCCCCTTTAGCCTGGATTCATCATTGCTGATGATGTGGTTTGGTAGGCCGATTCGGGCGAAAATGGCTTTGAGTGCCGCGGCTATCTGACTAGCATCAAGTGAGGAGATTGGGGCGGCATCGCACTGCATGGTACATATGTCGACCACGGTGACTATATACCGGAATTTCTTCTTCCGTTTAGGTAGAGGCCCGACCAAGTCGACTGCCACTCGCTGAAAGGGAGGGGTAGGTGACGGCTGTACGTGCGGCGGCCTGTCCCGATAGTACCTTCGGTGGGTGTTTGCGGGTACAGTGCTGCCTTTCACCTGAGGTACCTGTGGCGAGTGGTCTTGGGTCGTTAGGCGGACATTCCTTGGGAAGGATTTTCCAAGTTGTGGCGGACTTGGGGACTTGGGACAATCTGGATTGGCTCGCGCGGCAATTTGGTTTGCCGCGTTGAGAGGTTTCTTCCCTGCTGAGGGAGATTTGCTCTTTGGGAAGGAGGGAGGGAGTTGGTTTGTGGATTGGGGAGAAGGGAATGCTGCTGAAACTAGGGCAGGTTGAGAGGGGTGCCCTAAAAACACATACTGTGATCCCAGTATGAGGTCATAGACAGGACTGTCCATGAGCACTGCCTTGATGGGTCCCTTAACATATCTGGTGTCGACATTGATTATGGCGACTGGCAAAGTGGATGGGGGGATTGCAGCATCAGGGCCTTGCAGAGAGATGAAGTCTCCCGTGTATGCTGACGCGGGGACTAAGGATCCGCAGACGATGGCGTCGCATGACAGTCCAGTGTCATAGAGACACTGAACAGGGATGTTGTTGACAGTCGCCTGTCCAACGACTGACGGTGTGCCTGGACACTGTACTGGGGAGGGGTTTGTGCAATTCTGCGAAGTCGAGACGACTTGCATAGTTGCAACATTTTGCCGCTTGTAAGCAAGTTTCCTGCAGTCATCCCGATTGTGGGTGTTCGACTTGCAGTATGAGCAGAATAAGGGTTGTCCCAGTGGTTGTCGTTCATGGGTAGAACCGTTTGACCCACTTTTGGAGTTGGGGTTAAACCTGCTCTGCTGTGAAGCAGTGGACCCAACTACTTGCTGTAGTTTTGGCCTTTTAGGGGCGCTAGGTTCATCATGGGCTAGAGTGTACCTATCACTTAGCTGGATGAGGTCAGCCAGAGTTGTGGCACCTTGTTCGGCAGTAAAGGTGCGTAACTCTGGGGACATGGTTTCGCGCAGTTGCTCGCCAACCATCAGTTCCCGTAGATCCTCATAGGACTCAGTTTTGGCAGAAAGGGACACCCATTTTGTCAGATAGTTCCCCAGTCTATCTGAAAATTGGGCATAGGACTCTCCCCTACCTTTTCTGGTTGACCGGAACTTTTTCCGGTAGGCATCAGCTGTCAACTGGTATCTGTTGAGCAGGGCTTCTTTCAAAGCTGGGTAGTCGGTAATTTGGCTTGACGGAAGTTTACTGTATACCTCATAAGCCACACCCCTGAGACTTTGGGCAAGCTTGAGGTTGAACTTTTCCGGAGCAAGCTCAAATTCCTGGGCCAGTCTTTCAAATCTATCGAGGAATGCATCGATAGACTCTTGTTGCCTCATTGAATGCCTCCAATGTGAAGGTCATGGCTGAGGTATGAATGGGAGGGTGAAAATTTTGAGGGGCAGCAGTCTCGGAGTCTGCTGAGTTTTCAAGCTGCTTCATAGCTAGTTCATGGTCTCGTGCCTTTTCTCGCTCAGTGGCCTCAAGTTCGAGTTCTTTATTTTTGGCATCCTGCACTAGTTGTCTCTGCCTTAACTCATGAGTACGGATTTGCTCTTGCTCGTGCTCTCTGCTTGTCTTTCTCAGCCTCGCGATCTTTATCAGCCTCTTGAGCCTCATGAGCTTTATCAGCCTCTTGAGCCTCATGAGCTCTCTGTTTGTCTTTCTGAGCCTCTTCGTTTGTCTTTCTCAGCCTCTTGAGCCTCCCGAGCTTTGTCAGCCTCTTGAGCCTCCCGAGCTTTCTCTTTGTCATATTCAGATATGACAAAATTTGCTAACTCTTGGCCTGACAATCCTAGAGATTCTCCCCATTCTTTAAGTTCCCTCCTAAGTTTAACAATCTCAGCCATGGTTGTAAATACAACTATTCAAAATAAAAACAAAGCTGCTGAGTTGAATGTATCAAACAACACTTAACTATTTCAGCATAAACAGAAATAGCATGCACATCAAAATAAAGTCATAAATAGCATTCAAACAAATCAAATCAAAACACAGTGAACCA
>CM065704.1:8464126-8466626 GCA_017654935.2 Phymorhynchus buccinoides
CCTGAATTGGTACCCAATATTTGGCAGTACCATAAGGCAATGTAGCCACATACCAAGCTTGAACATAGTAAATCCAATTATGTGAAAGATATGGCAACAAGAATAAATGTACATTTTCAAGGTCAATGTTCAAGGTCAGTACAGCTATAGGTTTTCTTCTACTGGACCATAATAATTATGTGTAGTGTGATGCACCACAGGTCTACCACACAAAATGTGAAGCGATTCTGTCCACTGGTTCAGGAGATATATACCAGACTGTCAAAAAATAAAACAAGTATGTCACCGAGGAGCAGGCATAATCCTCCGTTTTATTTCCCCACCCACAGTCATACACCGAGCGGCAGACCCTCCAGCACATAATATTCCTTGTCCTCTTTGCGTCCTTTAGCTGATGGTGATCATAGATGTATGGATATAGGAATGCTCTGCTAACAGTTTGCAAACTATTACCAATCCTAAAAGAGAAAAGGTCAAATGTAAAGGTCAAGGTCATGAAGGTAACGAATCCTTTGCACCACACCTGATATTGAGGCAGTCTACCAGCCTGCTAGTTTTGAGGACTGTATCTGCACAAATGTGACAGACATAGCTAATGCACCACTTTGACACGTCAAATGTCTGCGTTCTTGCAGTGATCGCACTAGGAATTTTAAAAAAAACAGTCCCATCAGTGACTACCCTTCAAAACGACCTGTGTCAGAATCAGTCCCAAGCCAACAAAAACCAGTGAAGTAACCATGTGCTCATTTTGTCATTAAATATGATGTGCGCATAATTTTTATGCGCCCGTGCACACAACACATACACAAACACACAGTTACATAGTGACTCTCTCTCTCTCTCTCTCTCTCTCTCTCTCTCTCTCTCTCTCTCTCTCTCTCTCTCTCTTTCTTTCTCACACACACACACACACACTCACACACTTTATTGAAATAGTGGCTATTAGTTGTACACTGATCATTCATGCCAAATGGCAATGACACAAATTATGAACCACTGAGGTTAATAGTTCAAAGTTCTAACAAGAGCACTGAAACATTAACTTCTCACAAATCTCTTACACTTACATTCAGAAAAAGAAGAAGATATAATTATAATTGACAAGCAAATTCATAAGTGTAACTGTAAGTGCATTTCTTTCTCTCATGAAAACACACACACACACACACACACACACACACACACACACACGCGCGCGCGCGCGCGCACGCGCGCACGCACGCACACACGCACACGCACGCGCACGCACACGCACACACACACACACACACACACACAAGAAACAAATAAAAACAATTGGTGAATGGATGGATGAATCATAAATAATGTAAAAGAGGAAAATGAATATGAAAAAAGGAAAGCTCTGGGGGAAAAACACCTTTACAGCTCAGCAATGCCTCTCAAAAAGTGCACATCATCAACAAGCACATTTTTTAAGAAACAAAACTAAATAAAATAAAAATTCTTTGTTTCTCTCATAGATTGCACTCTCACAAAGGGAAATCAATAAATAAAGCCAGTGAGAAAAACAAAACAAAAACAATTAAGACATAACTTTCTGTCATGCATGATACAGCTGTATAGCTTACATTCACATTTTTTGTTTGTGGCACAAGCCACAAACCTATAACTCACTTTGTCGGTCTGTCGGTCTGTCGGTCGGTCCAAAATTGTAGCACGCCACAAACGATTGCGAATCGGCGCTTGTTTTTTTTTAAATTGGCAAGCACATTGATAAGATTATGAATATGTCAACTCATGATATGGGCCATTAATCCATCACCCCCTCTGTCCATTAATCCACGCACCCACCCACCCCTCTCTCTCTCTCTGTCTCTCTCTTAAAAGCCGAACTCTCAATGAATTATTGGTATAGTAAGCCTACATGTCAACAAGCGCGGATTCGCAATCGTTTGTGGCGTGCGACAATATTGGACCGACCGACAGACCGACAGACCGACACAGTGAGTTATAGGTTTGTGGCTTGTGCCACAAACAAAAACATGAGATTTGAAATGTACAAATGTCAACACACACACACTCTCTCTCTCTCTCTCTCTCTCTCTCTCTCTCTCTCTCTCTCTCTCTCTCTCTCTCTCTCTCTCTCTCTCTCTCTCTCTCTCTCTCTCTCTCTCTCTGTGACAAGGGCAAAACAAGAAAAGTGCCTGCTTGTTTAGTCTAGATCTACTTCTTGCGGTCTTTCATGTCAAGGAAATGATCACAAGCAGTGCCAACATTGAACTCCCCCACCCCCTGTGCATGCATCTGCATCATCATGAGACGAGTAACGGTAAACCTATCCTCATCCAGACGACTGCGCCTGTCAGTTTTTTGCTATATCAAGTTTTGCACACTGAAGCCATGCTCCGCTGGCACCCTGCTGACAGGAATGACCACGATACTAAAATAACCTAGGCCTACGTCATTGCTTTCACTGATAAAGCGCGCGCATGCGAGGCCTTTTCCTGTCGCTGACCCAGCCCTGCAAGCAGGAGAG
>CM065704.1:8471626-8497454 GCA_017654935.2 Phymorhynchus buccinoides
GCTATATAAATGCATTTGGCATTGAAAGGGTTAAAGGCTGAATTGAAGGTATCCCTCTGTCAGAAATGAATAAACACACCGTAAGAAACCACCATGCCAAATTTTATGCTTGTTACATAAAAATGCCCAACACTATATTTTTTTTATATCAAATAACTGTTTGCGATTAAAATGCCCTAGGCACTGAAGGGGTTAAAGCCTGAATTGCAAATGTCCCTTCATCAGAAATTGTTAAACACACCATAAGAAACTATTGTGCCAAATTTCATGCTTATTACATGAAAATACCCAACACTAGAATTGTTTTAAATTATAACTGCCCGCAATCAAAAGGTCCTTGGCACTGAAGGGGTTACAGGCTGAATTGAAAATGTCCCTCCATCAGAAATCGATAAACATTCGATAAGAACCTATCATGTCAAATTTCATACTTGTTTCATGAAAATGCATACCACTAGAATTTTTTTAAATTTATTTGTGTCCCCCCCAAAATACACTTGGTACTGAAAGGGTTAAAGGCTGAATTCCAAATGTCCCTACGTCAGGAATTGATAAACACACCATAAGAAGATACCATCATGCCAAATGTCATGCTTGTTGCTTGAAAATGCACAATTCTGCCATTCTCTCTTCCACTAGGATCTAGGGTCTCAAGGTGACACTTCAGCATGGCTATTATCAGTTATTAGGATTTGTGAGTGAGATATTGCTTTTATCCTATATCGAGTGGCTTCCTGTTTATCAGACCTCGTGACAGTAACTGTGATAAACAGCAAGGCTCGAGAGATAGGATAAAAGCAATATCTCACTCACAAATCCTAATAACGGATATATACTGATATTTTACCTCTTTGAGATGATAATCAAACACGCAACGACGAAGCGAGACGCCATGCATGCAGATCTAAATATTACTAACCACTTCACCGTAGCAAGAAAATCCCACTCATCCACAAATAATATAGTTCTCCAAATTATAAAGTCATGAGCTATTTTGATCTTGCACAAGCGATACATTATGAAAGGAAACTGGTTATTAATAGAAACATGAACCGTACTGGCCTTAGCTGTATAAAAAAAATAGCCTTTACAATGACATATTTTTCTAACACTGCAATCACTTAGTCCATAATTGTTGTCATTTAGCCAATGACGAACTTTCAATGATGAAGATGTAATTTCAGTGATTGCGTAAGTTCACTAAGATGACGTTTTGGGGTGTCCTGATCAGAAGGCGCTATTTGCAGTGACACTAACTTGAGTATCTGGTTGTTATCCGCTATTTTTATCATTTGCAATTTCACTAAAAGTTACTTTTCACAATTTTTTTTCAATGTAAAATGTTCATCAGAAACAACCTTTTGCATTTTATCGGGTGAAGGCATAGGGTTAGGAGTATGTTTGGGCTTGTTGTGTTACTAAACATCACTTGATGCAAATAAATAAAATATGGTTTGAGTACTGTAGATAGTCGCATGCGAGTGTACCTTGATGTGTGATATATAACTGTGACGTCAAGTTTCTAATAGCAACGGTGTATTCTTACACCTTTTCTCACGTGCGTTTACACTAAGCCTATGGGTTAATATACGCAAATTATATCTCTGGATATTGTTTTATATCTCACGCTTGGCAGGCCTCTGTGGCACTACTTGTACATCGGTATATAGGTGTGTTTTTTATGTGGAACCGTCTGCTCTAGTCTTAGTAATACACCACAGCATCTTTGTCTTTTATTAATCTGTCAAAACCAGCTGAAGGATAAAACCGTGCATAATTGGTGATGACTTCATTTGTCTTTTGATTGATCTTATTGTAAAATGTATTGCACCTTTCACTTTGAATGTATACTAACCTTTTATGTTAAATACGTTACTGAAACAAATGTTGTGCATGCTGTAATGTTCAATAATTTGTATTACATTTTACCAGTTGCAGTTGGTCTCATGTTAGATAACATTGATTAGCAAATAAAAAAGGGTTTATCATAGTAAGCACTATGTAAAAGCCATGTTAAAAATTACGTAACCAGGCATTAGAATGCATCTTACCTGACAGGCAAATTAGGAAAAGGGGAAGTCAGCCCCACAAACACGTCACGACTGTGCCCTGCCCACCACACCACCTCCATCACCGCCTCCATCTCCTCCCTGGTGTTGAAGCTGGCCAGGTGACCCCCATGACGTGAACACCTGTCCCTGACCTGGTGGTAGGTCACTGCCTCTGAGGGCTGACCCAGCCAGTAACAGCCCCTGTGGCCCTTCACACCGAACCCTGTCCTTCCTTCCCCTTCACACAGCTCGTGGTGGCAGCGGCTTTCATCCTGGGCCCAGTCACACTGCACCACCAGGTTGCAGGACAGGTGAGGCTCCAGGTCCATCCAGCTTGTCAGGCTGGAGCAGTTCCACTGGTTGGAGGACAGCTTGTGGGGAAGGGACGATGGCTGGATGGTACAAGATCACAGACAAACACACTAGTACGAAACCTTTAGACATTATACAGACAACACAACAAGTGTAAAGTGACGTAATTGTATTAACACCAGACACCATAAAACTGTACATACAACTCTCCTTCACTTTAATCCAGTTGACACGCAAGTCATCATCTAAAGTTCATAACTGCGAAGGGGGAGGTTCCTATTCACCTATTCCTTCCCTTGCGAAGGCAAGCTCTGCCTTTGGCAGACTGCGCTCATCAGTGTGGAACCGACTTGGAGTGCGCTTTCCACCAAACTGAAGGTTTACACCATCGTCCTGACCACTCTGCTGTACGCATGCGAAACGTGAATGGTATAACAAAGGCATGCAAAGAAGTAAAAAGTAAAATAAACTTTCATAAACCATTATAAACTATTATAAAGTAGAGAAAGAATACACCATCAAGATATTAGAACAGAACGCATCTGAAAAGCTTTATATAAATAAATTGATACATTCCTCACAGTGTTTTCATTTCATTATGCCATAAGCAAACTCAGACGAAATTGTTTTGGATATCTACGAAACTTCAATGGAATGTATCTGTCTTAAATTGCTTCAACTTGGGCAGCACAACACAAAATGTAGTTCATCTTCAATTCCACATTTACACAGAGGACAAAATTCAAATCTGACTAAATAGAGTTTCTATACCAATAATAATGAACAGCAGTTTCTGAAATACCATATGTAAATGTCAATGTACCTTGGTTTGGAGTCAAAACGAACTAAGTTGAAAAGGCCTGTTTCGAGAAAAACGCTGTTAAAGTTTTGAAAAATTCCTGTAAAAATTGTAAGCTTCCAAATTACATTCATTTTGGAGTGTTGATGCATTGGGGTCTCAAATATATATTTGCAAATTCGGGAGTTATTTAGAATATAAACTATGGAGTATTTGAGAGTTCTGTTAGATGGTACATGGTCCAGGGTTTTTTTACCGAATTGGTGGCCTCAACATTTTGAGTCAAAATGGACCAACTAGAACTTGGGCCCTTTTGACTCAAACCTTTTTTTGGAACTGCAACGTCTATAAGTTTGGGTAAACACGGGATCACTTTCAGATAAATGGGTTTGATTAAAAAAAATGGTATGAGTATATTGATATAAAATACGGTCAAAAGAGACCATGATAAAGTTAGACCACTAATATTTTCCTTACTATTTTCAATCTGTTTCACGCACATAGGGAGTCAGTAAGAAGCAAGGCACACATCTCAACCTCTCTTGTGTAGGCTGTGGTTGTTTGGTCACATTAATACATTTTATATTGCACTGAAATGGAGTGTGCTTACATATATGGGTGGGCGTGCACGCACGCACGCGTGTGTGTGCATGAGTTTATATGCGAGTTTGTGTATGTAGGTGAGTGTATGTGTCATTATTTTGTGCACGTGCATGCGTGTGTGTGTGTGTGTGTGCGCGCACGCATTATATTGGCTGAATGTTTTCATATAACATTGCTTTTGTGGCACTGCCTCTTCTTTGTCCCAACAAAATTCATGACGATTTATATTGTTGGAATATTACAGAGAATTGTCTAATCATGTCATGTAAGTTTGTTAAAATGACAGCCATATACTTATAATTGTATTTTCAATTTGATTTAGATGGGGTGATGTATGTTATTTCCTTTATATTAAAACAAACAAACATGGGAGTGCACTTTATTATGTTATATATACAAACAGGGTAACAGTGAGTGTTCTTGCAAAGTTTCAGTTGTCTGTCATTGGTTTTAAGGGACTTGTGCAGGTTTTGTCTCTGTTCGTCATCCAAATAATTGATTATGGAATGGGGGTGGGGTAGTATTTTTTCTTGTTTTCAAAACTGGCATGTTAACGTACCTTGTGTGTTTGTTTGATATCAGCAGAAGATCTTAAACATTATTACTGCAAAGTGTCAGTCAATTGAGGTCACATGTAGGGGATTTATGATGATTTTAGTCTCTGATTGTAGTCAGAATATTGATTTTGGATGGGGGTGGGGAAAGTATTTCCTCTTGTTTTCAACAATGTCATGTCAACGTACCTCGGAGTTATGATGATTTTAGTCTCTGAATAAAATATTGAGCCAGAGGGGGGTGGGGTAAGGCCAAACTCAGGTTTTGTTTTCTCAACAATGTATTCAGGCGCCAACAAAACACACACATAGTTAAACAATCGAACATCAAAACAGAGTGATGTCTATATAATAAAAAACGACAAGTACATATCTAAGACAAATATACCTATACCATATTACAAAAAACAAAACATGTGCAATTTTGTCCACACAAACCATCGAAAAGAACTGTTTATAACTGTAACAAAGTGCTTAAGTTTAATCAAAAGTTTCTTATTTTTTTGAGGAAAACAAAGCATTAAATTTATGCCCATTTGGTTGCACAAGACAGACAAACAAATAATGGAACTCATCTGCCACATCATGTACGTTACACTTTTCACAAATTCTTTCACTTCTGGGTATTATTATCGTAGTGCAATTTATTTACTGACAAGTTATTATTAGTTGTTCTTAATTTTAGAATGGTAAACACATAATTACGTGGAAGTACTAAGTAGTAGGTATCAACACCAAAGGATGGTTTAAACATTCTGTAGTTCATATATAATTCATCATTTATCAACTTGCATGTACCAGGTTTGTAAGAAGCTATCTTTAAGACATCTCTTGACTTTCTCTTTGAACCATAATGGATGTACATCAAGCGAATTTTGATTCAACCAAAAACTACTTAAACCAATTTCGTTTAATAACCCATGAATGTATTTTATATATTTATTTTCGTGTACATTTCGTGCCCATATCCAGTCCTTGCAATGTTTCAAATCAGCTCTCAAGACCCACCTATTCAAGCTACATCACAACCTTTAGGCCACATTACTTCTTGACTCTATTCCCCCCCCCCCTCCCCTCGCCTCCCCCTCCCCCCCCCCCCCCCCCCCCCCCCTATTAGTTTCACTGTGTGTTGACTGCAATGTCTACGTCAGCTTTGTTGCGAGAGAGAGAGAGAGAGAGAGAGAGAGAGAGAGAGAGAGAGAGAGAGAGAGAGAGAGAGAGACAGAGACAGAGAGACAGAGAGAGAGAGTGTGTTGATGCTTTATTCCACTGGTTGTATTTTGTATTGTGTTTTTGGGTGGGGTGAGTGGTGGTGATGGTAAACGGTATGTGTGTGTGTGAGTGTGTGTGTGTGTGTGTGTGTGTGTGTGTGTGTGTGTGTGTGTGTGCGTGCGTGTGTGTGCGTTGCGTGCATGTGTGGGTGGGGGGTGTATGTGTATGCCTATTTGCATGTGCGTGAGTGATTATTTGGTTTTGTTATTGAATTTCTTGCTTCTTTTTTCTTTTTTTTAAAATTTTTGTTGTTGTTAAGCGCATAGAGCTCCACATTTGGTGGAGGAATGCGCTATATAAATGATTCACTATTATTATTATTATTACATTTAAATCATACATTCTCAAAAGGGTTTTATACACAATAAATGATAGCTTTTCACTTGCACTGTGATGGTGTGTCACGAGGTTAAACCAAAATGATAACATTCTGTATTTAACAGTGACTGATACAGTGAGCAAAGTCATGGTGAACAGTGTGAATGACAACACCGCTGATATCAATATGAACAGTCAAAAGCTGGAAGAGGTGAAGAACTTCAAGTACTTGGGAGCACTTCTGTCCAAAGTCGGCAGTTGCACCGCAGAGATCCATCAGTGGATTACACAAGCTACAGCAGCTATGGCTAGACTGAGCAGAATTTGGAAAAGCAACATCAGCTTCACTACAAAGTACAGACTCTACCAGTCACTCGTAATCACCATCTTTCTCTACGGGTGTGAAACATGGACTTTGCTGGCTGACTCCGAGAGAAAAATTCAAGCTTTTGAAACAAAATGACTGAAATAACTGCTGGGCATTACAAACCTAGAACGCAAGACAAATGAATATGTCCGCAACAAGATCGCAGAGCTGGTTGGGCCACAAGAACACATTTTGACAACAGTTAAACGTCTCAAGCTCATCTGGTTTGGCCACGTCAACCATCACGAATCCTTGTCGAAGACAATTCTCCAGGGAACCGTGGAAGGGGGCCGCCGTCGCAGCCGACAAAAGAAGAATTGGGTCGACAATATCAAAGAATGGACCAACATGAACATGAATGTCACAAGGGCACAAAGACACTAGAATCCCGGACGACCACCAGAGGCAGAACTGGAGAAATTGTGGATACTGCTGCTGCCTAAGCCCATCAATCCCCCCGACGACCACAGCGGTCAATTCAAAGCGAGACCAAAGAAGGATACCTTTTAGGATACGGCGGATTACAGTAAGAGGAGAGATTATAAACTCAGTTAGCAATGCAGCCCCCTAATGAAATAGGGAACTAGAGAAAAGGAAAAAAAGACAACACATGTATGGTATTTTTTAAGTATGTAACTTTAGGTGAAAACTGTAATATATTAGACCCTGACTTGTAGGAAGCTGTACATCATCCGGAATCCTTCACCAGTACTTGCACCATGCACATCTTTTAGTATTATTATATCAGTCTCTTTAGTGCGAGTAGTTCCTGATTTTGTTTCCAGAGTCACTTCCTGTATGCCAGAGAACACTTCCGGCAAGGGAGCTAATGTTCCACAACGATTCCAATGCCCTCGTGTGAGCCCCTGTGATTTGACGTACAAGACTACGGTTTTATGCTCCCAGCAGTGTATGTTCATGTTCCGGAAGCTCAACATGATTGTTTGGTTATCATGAACAGTTAATGAAACACTGTCAGCTTGCAAATCGCTGTCCCTTACGTTAGTGCCAGGGCTGTAGTGTTCAGACTGGATATAACCTCCACCACCATGAATTCAGACAACAGAAAACCAATTCCAAATAATTATACTCCTTCTATTTTACGAACAATTGTTTTGGGACAAAACAAAATTCATGTACCAAACCAACAACTCAGCAAATGTTTTACACAGTTTCATGAATTAAAGGGCCCAGTACGTACCAGTCTTGAAACTATGTCCTGCTCGTGGGAAGTTACTAGAACGACTCTATAAAAAGATAATGTGATTCTTTTAAGTGCCCTAAGTTATTACTAATGTACCATACCTTTTGCATTATATAATATCGTCAAGCTGCAATTTGCTAAAATCGAATTTGCATCCACTACTTCAGTAATCTCTAAATTCATAGATGTAACCTTAATGACACGGAAAACACCTTCACTTTCTTTTGTCCCCATCATTTTCACATTCTACCATGTAAAGTTTTATTCGATTTGAACAGGGTTAAATGCGTATTCCAAAATAATCTCATTTTTATAACATATCACTTGTAATCAGTAGTTACTAGCTCCGCTTGTAGCAAATATATGGTTATTTGAATATCACTTGATCTCTTATTAATTGAAATTATTTTCTGTTTGTGAGTACTGCTTTATAATAATTTCGCACATTTTTAATGCATAAAAGATTCATTCAGATAAATACAAAAAGCAAAAGTTTTATCTTCTCTATAGTAGGACGAAGACAAATGTTAACGTTCTCTGCTGGAATACATAAAGGAGAAAACTGTAACAAACTATATTCTTTTTGCATATCAGAATACCAGTTGTGGAGGATGAAGATGCATTTGCTTGTATGTTGCAATTCTAGTGTTTGAACTTGAACTTTATGTCTTCACAAATCCACAACAATTTCATTTTAATGAGTGCTACATCTAGAGGATGAATGTATAAGGGTTCGAAAGATTGGCGACAGACAACTCCTAAGCACGCTCAGGTACACTCAAAATTCACTTAATACAAAACGAATCACATTTTATTCGTTCACACATGCACCGACACTTCACAAATTTCATCTTGAGGGGACCTAAGCTATCATTCAATACCTTAACCACCCACCCCCACCTTCCCACCATTGAAACTAATTTATGCCGGTCACCATGTTGTACTCCAAGATAATTAGTAGACATTTTCACTGACGACACCCAGCTCGAACAATCTGACATACATGGAAACTACACTCAACTTGTCCAAACACTTGAAGACTGCGTTTCTGACATCAAACATTGGATGTCAACCAAAAAACTTAAGTTAAATGATGATAAAACAGATGCTATCCGGTTTGTTCGACAAAATCATGCTCAAAATCTCCCACCCTCTATAGAGCTTTGTTCCACCGAAATTACGTTTATGTCGTGCGTTCGTGATGATCTATTGACTGGCCTTCATGATTGACTCACTTTTTTTTTCGAAAACTATCTTTGAAACAACACATTACCAAAATCTGTCAAACTTGCTTTCTTGAAATCCGTCGCATTAGTTCAATTAGACCCTTCCTGACTGAAGACGCCACAAAGACACTTGTCACTTCCTGTATTCTGTCTAGATTAGATTATTGCAATGCCCTCCTCCTAGGCCTTCCTACAACCTCTCTCCAACCTCTTCAACGTGTTCAAAATTCTGCCGCACGCCCTTGTATTCAGAGTACCAAAACGGCACCATACATCAGATCTTTTAATGAAACTACACTGGCTCAAAATCGAAAAGCGAATCAAATACAAATCTGCCTACCTCTGCTACAAAATCGTTACAAAAGACGCACCAGCCTATCTTTGCAACCTTTTCCAGATCTACGTTCCTGCCCGTAGCCTTCGTTCTTCCTCTGATGACCGCATTTTTTTTTCAAATTCCCTCTTACCATCAGAAACAACACGGCTCCAGAGCATTTTCTGTTTTAGCTGCTTCACTCTGGAACTCACTCCCTTTCAGCCTTCGTCATGCCAAATGCTTTGTAATGTTTAAGTCTGCTCTGAAAACCCACTACTTCAAACTGCAGCTGCAGAGTACATCTAAAACTTAGAAATATTGCCAGCCACTCTATTTGTCCATCTTGTTATGTGTATGTGTGTCATCACGTGTTCTCTCTCTGTGTGTGTGTGTGTGTGTGTGTGTGTGTGTGTGTGTGTGTGTGTGTGTGTGTGTGTGTGTGTGTGTGCGCGTGTACGTGAGCGTGCGTGCGTGCGTGCGCACACGTGCATGTGTGTATGTATGTCTCTGTGTGTGCGTGTAGTCACAGCAGTTGTTGCTGATTGTTATAATTCGAGGGATGCCTGCCAGAATGGTCTATCTCAAAAGGAATAAAGAGCACAGATGGGCAGTTCTGGCATTCACCCCTTAATATGTATTTTTTTACCAGCCAAACGAAGTCTGACCAGTATTGTTTTGTCTGCTCATGTTATTGGATTTTTGTTTCATGTTTTTATTCCATTTCAATTGTGTGTAAAGCGCCCTGTAGCCTACATAGTAGGATGGGCGCTATATAAATTTTCCTCATTATTATTAGTATTATTATTATTATTATTATTATTATTATTATTATTATTATTATTATAATTATTATTATTATTATTATTATTATGCGTCAGTGGTAATGTAGATTCTGGGATAACCCTCCATCAAGGGTCGTCATCCTTGCAGGTCTAGAAAAGCTGTAATATATCCCAAAAGACAACGGAGGGATACGCCTACTGCTGGAATTCATTCTCCAGTCCACATCGTCAAGGAGTCAAGTCATATCATGTCGTGAGGGATAAGAGGAAGACAAATATAGACAAAAACGATGAGCCAACCTAAGCTATTTTAATTGAAATAATTTTGAGATAAACCTTTACAAAATTAGAAATTGAAGTCTGTATGTTCGCATGCATATGTACGTATGAAGGCTATTCTAGAATGTCTGGTTCATCCACAAAGAATGAATAGGTAGAATTAAACAACGTCACACGCACGTGCTAGTTCTTTTACAATTATATATTTCAAGCTGCAAAATCGTACTGTCTCTCCCACGAGTTCATATTGACAGTTACTTCCTTGACAAACTTTTTAACAAAATATCCCTCTTCCAAAAAGGTAAACGTCCTCCAAAGTTACAATTATGAGAAGCCAAAATTAAGGTACTTGTCACTTTAACTGTCTTTTTTGGTGTTGTTTTTCCCACTACAAATATTTATATGGCTTATGTAAATTATGATTATGCAGTACATTCTTCAATGCCCACTTTATCTTCTCTGTATGTCTTTCTGTCACTATCTTTCCCTCTGTCTTTCTTTCTTTCTTTTTGCTCTCTTAAAAAATGGGAAAACGTTGAATGTAAGAGCAATTGTATTCATGTTTCTTTGAATGTTAACAATTATGTATAATATGCATGTTATACAAAATGTGTTTGATGATGAGATGTATTTATGCACGTTCAACGATTAAAAGAAAAGTTCATTGCAAAAAAAGAAGCCAAAATTAATTGTCACCAAATATCTTACCACATGCATACAACAAGTGCGCAAAACATTCAAGCAAACCTTCTCCACAGGCCAACTGAAAAAAACCGTATTATTAATTGAGCAAAAAAAAATTGAAACACAAATGAGCAATTATCAACATTATCAAATCAGGGGAAACAAATGAGTAATTATATAATCCTAGTGGAGTAGTAAATACAAAGAGCTAGCTCCCCAAACCTGAAACAAAAGACTCAAACCGACCAAACGAATGCCCAAACGCTTAGTAAAAGGAGTAGTCCCTGAAATTTATGAAAATATTTATACTACATTCACAAGTACAAAATATTTTTAGGATACACAATTTAACGTGAAAAATCTAATTACCTCAACAAGCTCGTGACGAAGGAGATACAACTGTGAGTGACCATCTCAGAGCAGCCCCCTGTGTAGGAAGAATACTTCGTGAGAAGATGTGTTCACTCCTCTCCCCAAGGTGACCCGACCCTCAACAGGAATACAGTTGATCGCCCTCCACACCTCCAGCCGTGATAGCTGAATAACTTTGCCAGAATGTTGTTCTTCCCTCGACGAAAGGGTCTTGCTCGCTCTATTCGGACTTGGAATTCCTGGCCATAACCGTCAAAGATTAAATGGCTTTATCAGAGCAGCCCTAGCTTCAATATGCTTCTCTCCAGTCCTGGAGACCAAATGAATTGTAGGAGTACTCACCCGATTCCAAGCAGACTACAACAACTTGAACAGTTATCTACTTAGAGATTTTCCTAACTGCAATCATCACGAGGGACACACTTGCATGAATGACATGCACAAAGCACCTGACTTGCGTGACAGGCACAATTAAAATCGTAAAGAAAGAGAAAAAACAGCAATACTCGTAGACCACTCTCTCTACACCTTCACCTGCGCCAACAACAGTTAAGATACCACGGCAAACCAAGAAGGATAACCTAGTGCCTGGAACAAACTGCAGCGGGAGCCTCAGATTTGTGACAATGAGACTGGCACAATTGATCCTCCTTCGTAACAATGCTTTTATTAATGCGTTGGCACAACAATTCTGGCATGCTCAGAGTGAACAACCATACACATGCCAGATATGCTGTATTTTGTTTTGTTTATCCTCGTGCCCAATGCGCTGATCCTATTGCTCATTTTGTGTTCCCTGTTTGATTGGGGAGTTTCTTATTTTCTATTTCTATCTCAACTAGTATCGAATAACAAGACTGACATAATTGATTTAAAGAAAATAACAAGAAACTACACAATGGTCTGCATGCCATCCAACACATGTCAGTATATAATGTCTTATTATTTCTGTTTATATGTGTGTTTTATGTGCATGCCAGACAAAGAATTTCTTTATGTTTTAAAGACAATACATTTTTGATTGATTTGATTGATTGATAAAAGAATGGTAATATTCACCATTATCAAAAAAAGAAAAAGCATATTTCTGACTGCCTGTTCCCGTTGTCTACGTAGCAAAAGCTACTAGATGAGTACTTAAAGACAAAATGGTAAACCATGAAATTACAAACATGCTTTAAAAACTCTGATGATATGATTTTATTGTAAATGTAACATGTACATAACACACCACTATCTACTCACCTGTATGGGACAAAATAGGTACAACTTCAAGCCATTTCTTGAGAGGAAAGGCTGTTCCGTTGGTAATTATCATCTCCACTCTGTAATCCTTGGTAATGTCCATCACTATGATATCAAGATGCAGTTCTATGGATGAAAAGGAACAGACAAAATGGAGCATGGATCAAAGCAAATTCAGTTTAGTGGCAGTAAGTGCATTAGTTTATAAATTTTAATACAGCGTGACTCAAAACAACTGCAACCCAAAACATCCCTTATGAATCTTTTTTTTTTTTAAATGTCAAGGCATTATTTTAATTTTTCAGCTATTATTTTATTTTTCAGGTTTATGTAGTAAATCCAATGCACGTAAGGTTATTTGTTGTTTTTCTAAGATACCTTCAATTACTCCAGAAAATAAGATCAGCAAAAAGAAATATTGATACTATTGTCAAATACCAACCTGAGATTGGATCTTTTGGTGGGTGGAAATAAGGTAAGTCATACGAGGGTTCACAGCCTGTCCAAGCAATTGTAGGTTCACACTTTTTCTCATATTTCTCATACTCTAAGCATTGTTTAATAGCGCGAGGTACAGTCACAAGCACATGATTATTGTTCGTACATGTCTGGTGCAAGAAGTAGATGTGTGGCATTCGGTAAATTTTGTTCTTGTCATACTCATGCAAACGATTGATGTCAATGTTTGGACGCAAGGTTTTAAGCAAGAGTTTACACCTGTATGGAGGTTTGTTTTTAAGAGTTTTCTCTGCTCTGTGAAAGTACACAATGTCAAATGATGACGATGCCACTTGGAGTTTGCTTGGTGTGGACATCATGCATTTCACAATATCAGATGTGCACACTGTGGCGTGCTCATAAGAAGTCCTCCGAGGAGTATAGCAAGGACGTGTCAGGTTGTCAGATAAAGTGTGTTCATTCTGTATCATGTGACGTGCTGTATTTGTTTTTAAATAAAGTAAATTCAAGTAAATGAAGCAAACATATAAGCATGCATCAAAAGAAACGCAACTGAATTGTTGCGTTCCGTTTGCATGCTAGGTTGGATTCCGCCCATGCAAATCCCAGAAGAAGAAAAAAACTAAATTGTACACATTTTGACACAGATTTTTTTTAAGGTGGTATAATGATAGACTGTATAATTACGTATGTGATTACATGGAAATTATATAACTTAAATGCTTTCTTTGTTACAAAAGTCCTAGCTTCAAAAGTTATTGTTGGATTAATTGTCTGTGTGTGTGTGTGTGTGTGTGTGGTGTGTGTGTGTGTGTGTGTGTGTGTGTGTGTGTGTGTGTGTGTGTGTGTGAGAGTGTGTGTGTTTGCCTGTGCATGTTTGAGTATGTATGTATGTGTGTGTGTGTGTGTGTGTGTGTGTGTGTGTGTGTGTGTGTGTGTGTGTGTGTGTGTGTGTGAGAGAGAGAGAGAGAGAGGAGAGAGAGAGAGAGAGAGAGAGAGAGAGAGAGAAGAGAGAGGAGAGAGAGAGAGAGAGAGAGAGAGAGAGAGAGAGAGAGAGAGTGTTGTTGTTGCTGTTTTTGTGTGCTTTTATGTACTTCTATTATACATTTGCTTGTCATATTATTCATATTATTCGTTTTATTTGTTTTATGCATATTGTCATATCAGCATATACAAACTGTTGATTTTACTTTTATCTCTGTCTCTGTGTGTGTGTGTGTGTGTGTGTGTGTGTGTGTGTGTGTGTGTGTGTGTGTGTGTGTGTGTGTGTGCGTGTGTGTGTGTGTGTGCGCGCGTGCGCGTGTGCGTGTGTGTGTGTGCGTGTGTGTGTGTGTTTTGTGCATGTGCGTGTTTGTATATATGTGTGTGTGTGTGTGTGTGTGTGTGTGTGTGTGTGTGTGTGTGTGTGTGTGTGTGTGTGTGTGTACTTCCTAGTGTTTATTTTGCATTGTATTTTAATACATATTTATTTATTTATTCATTCATATAAGGAAAAATGTGCGGAAAGTTTGATTTTGGATGAGAGTTTCTAAATTATATGAATGAATGAATGAATCTTTAATATAATGTCTTTTCACACGAATAGTGATATTAGACAACATGCAAAAATTGAACCAATTAAAAAAAATGCATGCAAGCTTAAAACAAATATATATAATAACACACAAAGGAAAACAGCTTCCAATCGGCATGGACAGCATTAATTTCGCAATTGAAGCAATGTTAATTTCTGCGTCACTTAAGATATCCTTGATATTATTATGCATATGAAAATAGTCCATATTGAACATTCGGTATTTAGAGACCAACATTGAGTATTATAATAGTAAATGATGAATTGATAATATCTGAGTGCAGAGACAATTAGTTTCTACGTATTTAGTTTTCCATGAATTTAAACGTATGTTGTACACTAAGCTAATTATGGATCTGCTATGCATCACAATATTAGGTCTAAAGTCAGATGGATTGATACAAATGGATTGTTTCAACAAAGAGTAAGTTTCATGTGTTGATAATACCAATTTATGATATAAAAATGTGTTAGTGTTATTGAAGGTTACTCTTTTAGCAGCTCGATCAGCAACCTCATTCCAAAAGAGCCCACAATGAGATGGCACCCAGCAAAAATCAATGCCAATACCTTTTTGTAATAATACAATGAATTAAATGCTTAATTTCAAAGACAACATCGTTACGAATTTCACTGTTATTTTGCTTTTCAGAGTTTGTAAAACAGATTTTGAATCCACACAAAATAAGATGTTATAAATGGAATAAGGTAGAGTACAAACAAATTCTAAAGCTCGCATTATTGCGTATAATTCAGAAGTAAATATTGATATGTTTTTGTCTCTAAATAAAAAGACTTTTCTATTTTAACTGATGGTATAACAAAACCTGCCCCACTGTCTGACGTATCTAAGACTGAACCATCAGTGAAAAAGTTTAAATTATTTGAATATTTTTAATCTAAATGGCGTTAGAACGTCAGAAACTAATAGATTAACCTCTTCATTTTTGTTGTAACTAGTATATTGTTTGTCCTCATGGTGGCATTAGTGGCATAATAAGCCTGACTGGGATATTATGGATATTTACCTTACTTTTACTCATAATGACTTCAGTATAATTATTGATTGGCTGCAGAGATGTTATATTTTTTGCTCTTTTCGGAAAATCTGTCTCTGAATTTAAGAATATTTCATCCTTTGTATTATTGTCAACAGAAAGGCCTCTGACTGTATATTTTGAAACTGATAATTTCTGATGTTCCGCTAATGAAAATATATTGCTCTCTTTGTAACTATGTTCTAAGAGTGTTAGAGTGCATAGGGACACCAAGTGCTAGTTTGATAGCTTTACTGTCTATGCTTTGTAACTTATTTAAAAGAGTATTTGAGGCACTGAAATAAACCTCTTGCCCATATGATAGTACTGATCGAACTAGAGATATTGCAAGTTGCAGTAATGTTTTGGTATTTTGACTCCATGATTGTTTATTTATGATTTTTATAAAGTTAAGTCTTTTTCTCGCCTTTGAAATCAAATATTATGAACTTTCCAATTTAATTTTGATGTCAAGTATACACCTAAAAACTTAACAGAATGCTTATAAACAAGAGGGCTTCCATCCAATACTAACTGAGGCAAAGTTTTAGGATTTTCACCATTATTAAAAAGCATTAATCCATTCAATCCATTTTCTTTTATAGATTGACTTAGGTAATCAAGTTCTCTTTGGCATTTGTTCTGAACATAATTAACAGATCTTTTATTAGTATGTTTTCTTAAGGATGAATTGACCCATATAGCTATATCATCTGCATATGGCACAACATTTGTTGTCTTGTAGAGACAATTTGGTAGATCATGAATTAAGATGCTGAATAACAATGGTGCTATTACAGATCCTTAATAATAATAATAATAATAATAATAATAATAATAATAATAATAATAATAATGGATATTTGTTGCACTCTTTCTCCAAAGAGCTCAGAGTGCTTACAAAGTTAACTTTAGATAACAACAATAACAATAGTAATAAACACAAAACATTCAGAAATATACATATATTCAATACAAACCCACACGTGCGCCTGCGCACACGCACACACACACAAGCACACAGAAAAGACATTCCTTCCGAAAAGTTACTCTACATGCATGCACGTACCGAAATCATGAGTGCGACCCAGTCAGCCATGTCAGTCGTTCTGCCAGCTTAGTTCAATCCACATCACACCACCCGCATCAACCGCCCAAGACGCACCCACGACCACGGTACCAGGACCAAACAGGGCTCGGTGCAGTTAGGAGTAAGACAGAGAGAAGAGGTGAGTTTTGAGCTGAGACTTAAAAGAGGACAGAGTTTGTGCATGACAGACAGAGAAAGGTAGGCTGTTCTAGAGGGGAATCCATGTGTCGATCTTTTTGGCTGAAGAGTAGACGTTCCCCAATCTTACGCATATTGACCTGTCTAATAGCATATTTTGTATACAATGATACATTATGCCTGTTACACCAATGTTACTTAATTTATGTAAAAGTCTTGCATGCCAAACACTGTCATAAGCTTTTTGTACGTCAAAGAATGTGGCAAGTGTACTTTTTGTTTTAGAGAACTTGTTTCTTAATTTGAGTAGTAAGCTTAGCTAGGTCATCTGCTGTACAACGTCCTTTTCTAAACCCAGCTTGACAATTGGGAATTATATTTTTTTTCTCACAATGATAGAATAATCTTTTCTGTATAATTGTCTCCAAAACGTTACTTGCATGAGAAGTCAAAGCTATTGGTCTATAGCTATTTACTGATGCTCATGGTTTACCTTGTTTTGGAATATGAATCACAATAGACTGCTTCCAAATGTTTGGAAGAGCTTCATTTAGCCAACATTTTTGGTAAAACGAGAATAGTAATTCTTTCCAAGTATAAGGTAAGTAATTCAAAAGTTGATAAGATATGCCATCCAAACCAACGGAAGACTTGTTTGTAAAAGAAAGATCCCAAGCATTCAATAAATTCATCAAATTGAATCGGAGTATTAAGATAGTGTGCATTGTCAGGTTTTGGATCGGTATAAGTACCTTTGCGTTTTGTTCTTTTCTATGTTGAAAACTATCAGCATCCAAATTATTTGATAAACTGTTGTTAGTAAATGTGTCTAGAAATAGTTCAGCTTTTTCTCAGGGTGTTGGAAATTGCTTATTCTCTACCTTTATTGGATAGACTGGTAATGAGTAGCCATTTTTCATTTCTTTAACTTTTGTCCATGTTTTATGTAGGTTTTTTTTATTCAGACACTTCAGTATTGCAAAAATTAGTCAAATAAGTTTTCTTGGCTCGGGACACAACTTTTGTTGCTGTAGATTTTAGCCTTCTTCATATTTTGAAAAAGTTTTTCTATGCTGTTTTCTGCATTACTAAAGGAATTGTTGACCTGATCTTTCTTCTTAGACATTTTATTTTTGTTTTGCTGTAACAGCTTTTAATCATGTTTTAAAAGTTTCTTTCTTGTGTGCCACAGCCTCTTCGCATTCCTTTGTCCACCATACGTTTCCACTATCTTTTGGATTTGACGATACTTTTAACATGGGAATAGACTGAGCAGCAGCTATTAATATTGCTTCAACTAGGTTGGAATAAAAAGCTTCAATGTTATCAATTTCAATAGATTCAATGTCATATATCATTAAGATGTTTTGAAAAGACGACCAATCAGCAAATTTATATTGAAACTTTGGTACTTTGTCTCCACATTCACTCTCAGTAGATCTTCCAATTTTATCTTCCAAATTATCTCAATTGGAATGTGATCACTTTCTAACAATCCTCGCACTCCGGTGATATGAGAGATAAATCGACCGCAGATGCTCTGTGAGTAGAAACATATGATATTCTTTTGACAGAACCGTCATTTAATCGATACAGATTTGCATCTGATACGTTTTCAATCAGACGGTTACTAGATAATTTATTATCTTTGTACAATCATTCTCCCACAATAATGGGGCATATGATTAAATAACTTTGCAAGACAAAATACCGTAGAGTCGGAAAGCAGGTATGGAGTACAAAATTTCAAAAGGTATTTTGTTCTGGAGACAAAAAACCCACTTGATTTTGGAACATTTTATGGTACAAGGGAATTTGATGGTTGCAGTGGTACTAATCGAAGGTACTTTTTACACGAGGGCTAATATTAGCTGTGTGTGCGAGTTAAAATTTGGGGGTTTTCCACAATAGTTGCTTTTTCTTATTCTTTAGTTAATGTTGAATCCCTGAATAGCAGTTTTATTGCCGTCGGTCCAGTAGTTGTATAGATATTAGTGTCAATTGTGCTGACATTTCTCCAGAGGACAAAAGCGTAATTAGCGTTATTAGCCATTTTTGGCACCTCTGTATTTTCAACATTTTTATTAAACAGAAAAATAGGCATGTCGTATATGTGTCCGACTAAAAGAAAAAACAAGTTTCAACTTTTGAAAATTTATTACTCTTTGAGATATGCGCCTTCGAAAACGGTAGTTTTTGCACTTTTCCAAAATTGCACAAAATATTTGATCTTTAAAAGCAATTATTTTATAAACTATAGCATAGATTTAACTGACATTTTGCATGTGAGTTTCAATCACGTGATTGTTTAGAAATATGCATTTAAGCTTACTAATGATGACGACAACGTTGACAGCGATGACATGATAAAAGCTTTAAGGGCGTTCAATATAAAACAATTAGAATTACTAGTCAAGAGATCTTATTAACTTTAGAAGGGTTTTTTCATTGACTTTTTGTCGTTTTACCAGCAGCAGGTTGAGTGTGTAGAGAAAGGGGTTGAGTGCTGAGTTCAGGGGCATCACCAGGATGGCCATCACCACATTGAGTTCCCCTGACACAGACACCCCCTGTGAGGCCAGCAGCCCCAGCAAACCAATGGGGAACCAGCACAGAAAGTCTGACATCACCACCGTGAACAGGCGACGAGCTATGCTGGCATCCCGTGAATGTTGACTGCTTGCACCACCACTTAGTTTATTTGATTGTATGGACCAGTAGATCACTGCCTGCCCTGAAGCAATCAGCTGGAACAGGATGAAGTTCAAAACGATCATTATTCCAAAGGAGTAGTTCTTACCAGCAAACAGTTTTGTAGTGACAGGAAGAGGGATACAGATTCCTGTCTGACTGTAGAACTCCCAGTGAGCCACACCAGGCAGTAGTGGAACAACAGCCAGAACAAAACCGATAGTCCATGCCAAACCAGAGGCCAGTTGTGCGTTCCAACCTTTGAAGTGCAAGAAACTCAATGGAAAACGAACAACAAGAAAGCGATCAAATGTAATCAAACAGATTAAAAACGATGACACTTCACACGACAACAAAGACAAAAAGCCAGCTAGTTTGCACGAAGCACCATGTCTCCATTCAACGTCTTCCCAAACATAAAACGACTGATACATTTTATCAGCTATGCCTATGACCATCAGATAAACTCCCATCAGGAAATCAGACACACACAAATAAAGGACAAAGACACTGAAGCCTGGAGAACCACTGCCTTTCAGAGAAGACACTCGGAACACAAAGCTCACACCATTACCTAACAACGCCAGGGAGCTGAAGAGAGCTAGACAGACCCTGTAAGCATTATACCTCAGCAGATCCAGACAGGAAGACAACTCGTCTTGTGGAGCTTGACAGCTGCTGAAACGTGGTAGATGTTGAGCTGCACAGCATACTTTATAGTTGTCAGCATAAACAGTGTGCATATGGTCAAGACCATAAAATAGATTGTTCTTAATGTTTGGTAGTGCATTTCCTTTTAGATCCAGTATTTCTAGCCTTTTCATCGGTTGAAAACCTACCCCAGATACAGATTCCATGGCACTATGTGACAGATTGAAGTGTGTAACATCTGGAAACAAACCAGCAAGAATTTGATCTAAAATATAAATATGGGTCCATGACAGGTCCAGATTTCTTATTTCAGGAAAAAATACTGACGTGTTCGCACCTTTTGACACTGTTATTGGATTAGCAGATAAAAACAATGATTTTATGTTTGGACTATATAATAATAACCCCATGGGAACATCAACAAGTTTGTTGAAGCTCAAGTCAAGGATGATCAGATTGGACAACGCTGCATCAGAAACATTTGCTAATTGACAGTCAGCCAGACTGAGGTAGACGAGCATTGGGTTGGCTGACAGTTCAGCCAGAGTAATCCCACTACCTCTCCCATTCAGATACCTCAGTTCAGGATGACTGTGGGCAGGGAAGGGTCGCTGACAGGTGAAGGCCAGACCATGACAGACACAGTGCTCTGGGCAGTGCTGGTCACACAGCAGCTCATCGTCTGACCGAGGACAATGGTTGACACCATCACACACATGACTGGGATGAACACATATCCTGGAATGAAAACACCGGTAACGACCAGGGCAGGTGTCAGACCATTACACCTGGTAAAGGTGGGCAGACAGTGTCCGTCATCTGCACACTGGTAGTGAGTGTCTGGACAAACCTGGAGGGGTGGGGACTGTCCGTCCTGTGCAGTGGGCAGATGGGTGATGATGGTGCTGCCATTTCTTGTAAAGTCAATCACAGTTGTCTCAGCTGATAAATGTTGGTTTTGTTTCCATTCTTCAGTTACAGCAGGACATCTGCTTTCGTCTTCCTCGTTGAAACAGTCTGCCTGGCCGTCACAGAGCTGATCACTTGCATAGCACTGAAAAAAACATGCTTCTATTTATACCTATATAACACGATGGAGCAAAAACAAAACACAACAAACTTTTGTTGTTGAATAAGTGGACATTTTAGGCTTGAATACTTGCTTTGAAAACAAAGCCTATGTCAACCATTGACCAAGTCAAGAAAGAGAATGGTAACTTAGCTGTAAAAAAAAAGACGCAATCTATATACTAACATGGATTTCAGAGAGAGAGAGAGATAGTGAGAGTGAGAGAGAGGGAGAGAGAATGAGAGAAGAGGAGAGAGAGAGAGAGAAGAGAGACAGACCTCGAGGAGCCTTACTGGGACTGAGACCCGGAGGGCGAGGGAGAGAGCCCGAGTTAGAGAAACGGGCGAGGTGCGAGGATCGCAGCGAGGAGAAGAGAAGAGATGAGAGGAGGTTGCGTGTTTGTGTGTTGTGTCGTGTGTGGGTGTGTGTGTGCCCTTTGTGTGGTTGTGTGTGTGTGTGTTGTGTGTGTGTGTGTCCGTCTGTACATGTCTGATACTGTCTGTCGTCGTCCTGTTGTTAAACTATTCAGTGCATATAATTTACGAATAATTGTCTCTACACGCCGATAACCATATATGTATATATATATACTGCTCAAATGTGTCTCATAATGTCCAGAAGACGTGGTTCTGGGTTGTGTTTTTTTTTTAAAACACGACAACGCTGCTTATGAGCTGGAATGAGCAGGATGCCCGGACTTGCCCAAGGGGTAGTGAAGGCAGCATCATAGAATCTGTTCCTTACAGTTTGGGTGGAAATGTTCCATGCTGAGGCATTAAGCCAATCAAAATACTGCCAGAGAGTGTGTGTGAAACGATTATGGCAGGCCTGCAAATGGCTGAAGACGGCCATTTTTATTTTTTTATACCTGTCGTCCAAGTTATGCCACCTTCACGAAGTGTATCAGCAGTACCAAGCTCATGGCGGCAAATCCAACCTCTGGAGGCAATCAACGACATTGCGATATTCCAAACACCAATGACACAATGAGTCTGTGTACAACTGTTCTCCAGTATGCCAACACAGAAAAGACAAGTCTATGCGTTGTCAAATGACGTCATTATCTCACTTGAGCCATGGCATTTTGTCTCTTGTGCGACGTTTACGATGTAAGCAATAAATGTCACTGATTTTGACAAATTTTTAATCACTTTTATGTTTTCACTCCATTTCATCGAAATGATACTTTTGGGGAGTGCCACTCGAAATTCACACGATGCACATGAACAGGAAGTTGGGTAAAACAAGTTTGAGTGAACTTGTGTTCACAGATGATTGCTCTTTCCAGTCATATAATTTTTATTGCTTACAATTACACCACCTCTTAGTAATCAAGGTTATATATATATATTAAGTTTTTTTTTTTTCAGCAGGATTTTAGGATAATCTTTTTTTTTTTTTTTTTTTTAAATCTTTTAATATGTCCTTGTTTCAAATCCGTCGGGAACTGGAGGCCAAAACCCATCGTCCAACCAACCAAGGATTGCTTTCAAGTTTTTTTTTATAGCCAGTTTTTTTTTTTTTTTTTTAAAAAATTAAAATGGATCAGTGACAAATATCAACCCCCGCAATAATACAAAGTTTAAGTTTTTTTAAATCCAAGGTTTTGGTTTTTATTAAACTATGTCGTGGCAACTTTTCTAAAACTAGGGGCACAATTAGGAAAGGAGAAGGGGGAAAGTTGATGATCTTTTTTGTAAATTGAAGTAGGGGTTGCATTCTTTGTTGGCACACTTTGTATTAGGTCTTTTACCCTTGAGCTAATGTTTTCACATTTTCGCCTCCCCCACGACCCCCCCTCCATAGCCTAAAAATTGACTAAAGCGAAAAAAATTTAGATCATAAGGTGACAAGGACCCCGTCACTCTGGAAATATCAGCCATCATGGCCCAACAAACCAAACCAACCAAAGAGACAAAAAACAACAACCAAAAAAGACGTTGAACCCAACTGAAAACCCCAACAACAAAAAGATCTATGAAGCACCCCTACTCCGACCCACCACGCCCCGCACAGGGTATTTGTCGGTAGCGCTCACGCTTCTTTGTGTGTGTGTGTGTGTGTGTGGTGGGTGTGGTGTGTGCGTCTGCTGTGTCCGTTTGCGTGCCGTGTGTGCGCGGTATAAATTGCGTTGCTGTGCGTGGCGTAAAACTCGTGCGCGTGTGTGTGTGTGTGTTTTCGTTGTTGTTGTGTCTGTGTTTACCGTGTGTTTGTGTGTAGAAACTGTGTGGACACAAAGTGTGTGAAAAAGTGCTCGTGTGTGTGTGTGACACGTTGTGATGTGTGTTGGGTGTGTGTGTAGTGTGTGTTAATGGTTAGGCGCTGTGTTTGTGTGTGTGTATGTGGGTGAGGGCGTGATGAAAGTTTTGGAAAAAAGTTGCGCAGGTGGGGCATGTAGTGCTCGCGCGCTGTATATATGCGGGAAGGGGGGGGTGTTTGTATGTTTCTTGAACTCTAAATATATACTGCCTCACAGATAACATACAATCTCACTATTGTGAATACGCAAATGAGAAATTTAAAGAACTAAGAATGAATTGAAGTAATCAAACATAAACGTCTGTGTGTGGGGAAAGAAAAGTGTGTCGTGTGTGTGTGTGTAGTGTGTGTGTGTGTGTGTGTGACCTCCTGTAGTGTGTAGTGTATGTGTATCGTTGTGTGCTGTGTGCTTCTTGTATTGTGGATTTTGGGGTGTGAGAGAAGATGAGAAGAAGGGGGGGGGGAAGAGACGAGAGACGAGAGGAGAGTGTGTGTGTGTGGTACGTATAGTGTGGTTGGTGTGAGAGAGCAGAGTAGAGGGGGAGGAACTAACATGTGAGAAGAGGGAGACGAGAGGGAGGAGCGAGAGAGGGGAGAGAGAGGACAGGCTCACCCCCCCTCATGGAGAGTAGAGACAGTAGAGAGAGATGCATAGATGCAAAATAATTGCGTCAAGGTGCATATTTTTATATTTCTCTAGAGTCCCATGGATCGGCCATTTTAAATGTTGCGTCATAACTCAAAATGCCCAACATTTACAACTTGGCCTCAAACGTTCTTTGGATTTGGATTCAGCACCCTCAAATCATGTTAAATGTGACATGTTGTGTACCTAATAATTATGTATCACAAAACAAGGTAAAGCTGAATTGCGCCGTGGACGACAGTGAATTATCCTGCATCTGAGATTAAAATATGTGTGTGTTGTTTTAAACTCTGTGTAGTAGAGATTGTTGTGCGCAATCCTCAACTGCGTACGAGCGGGTCGCAATTGTGATCTCTACTAGTAAGATTTTAATCACTGGTAAGTTGCCATATAGACAATCACATTTTCTTTCACGACCGTTCTGCTCAGTCTATTGTGTATGTGTTTATAGTGTATTCTTCGTCCGGGACTTTGTGTTCTGTCAACAAGCGTGACTTGAGTGTGTGTTCGATTTAGCTGTGAGTGCGGCGTGCGGTCCGTTGCTACCGTTGTGCATCGTCGTTTTTGCAGCTCACACGCTTGCTTTCTACGAAGCTTGGCACGTTTTCCAGTATCCTTTGTTGGCATCTGTTTATTCATCTTGTTAATCATCAAACCAGTACGAAATATGCATGCTTACGCCCCGAGAGAGGGGAATACACGCAAAACTGAGAAACAATGTTGTTATCTGATTCACACAATCACATCATTAAACTTGTTATGTTAATTGGTGGATTGTGTACTTTTCTGGGTGTCTGTGTGTCCTGCCTCTGTACTGTCCCTCAAACGCCACTTGTACAGCTCTATCGGTGAGAGTGGCTGCGTACTTCTTCACAATACTGTGTGTTAAGACCACTGATCCGTGGGTACACTGTCCACCACTGGCTCTATGGTTGTATCAACTGTACTGTATGTGAACACACAAAAATTAATGTTGTCACAAATCGATGGGGCCTGACAGTGCCACTGCTTTTCTGATTAGTGTATAAAGAGCTTTAATGGGGGGGGGACGATCTGGCTGTGTAACACACTGATCTTGATGTGATGAAAACAGGATACTGAGATCTGCCAACACCTTCCCCTACAGGCCCATTTCTTCAAGAAACTATGTGGTCACGGCTTGATTCAGGCGAAATGAGATCCGAAAACAGAGTGGTTGATGACGGAGTCGGACTCATTCTTGTTTAAATTGGACTGATATCTTTTGGTTTTGTCTTGCTCTTTTCATGGTACGGGAGAAAGAAGAGAGAGAGAGAGATGAGAGTAGGATGGGAGATGAGATGGAGGAGAGATGATGTTGCAGAAGATGACGAGACGTTAGAAGGGAGCCGCGAGAGAGAGAGGAGAGATGAGATGAGAGGGAGGCGAGAGACAGACAGATATAAGATAGACTGAGGCAGACGACAGACAGAGAGACACAGATATACGACGAGAGAGACGACGATATAGATGATAGAGAAGAGGAGGGACGAAGAGAGGGGACAGAGAGAGGAGAAAGATGGATGAGAAGAGGCGAGACGATGAGAGAGAGAGGGGGGACGACGAGGAGGAGAGAGAGCGAGAGAGAGAGAGAGAGAGAGGAGACGAGAGAGGGAGAGCCAGAGAGAGAGACTGAGAGAGAGAGAGAGGAGAGTGAGACAGAGATAAGACACTTTATTCTTACAATGGAACTAACTAGGCTGGGCCTAGGTCTTCCATTCTGTCCTTGGTTCTAAGCATGCGATACTACCTATACGTATTGACACATGAGACATAGAAAAATCCCCAGCAAAACAGAGAGAGAGCAGAGAGG
>CM065704.1:8497954-8512954 GCA_017654935.2 Phymorhynchus buccinoides
AACAGGTAATAGAGGGATGTTTCAGTGCAAAGAGTGATCCGCCAAGTGCCACACTGAGTATGTCACGTCTGTCATGCGCTTCGCAAGAGGGGCGGAAGACTAGTTTTCGCTCTGTCGTCGACTCCTTTGGTGAGAGAGAGAGGAGAGAGAGAGAGAGAGAGAGAGAGAGAGCAGAGCGAGAGAGGAGAGAGAGGAGATAGTACGACAGACAGACAGACAGAACAGACAGACAGATAGAAATAACTAGTCTTTTTAATAGCAGGGACTCAAGAGGACTTGGAAACAACTGTAAATCGTCTTGAGTGATTCAGCAGTAAATGGAAGAGAGAATTCCATTTTCTTGAATCACTCCCTAGAACAGGGGAAATGGGAACCAATCCTTTGGTTGAAAGAGAGAGAGAGCGAGAGAGAGAGAGAGAGAGAGAGAGAGGAGAGAGAGAGAGAGAGAGAGAGAGAGAGAGAGAATTAAACACCCTAAAATACTTGTAGCATTTACACTTTGTGATCAATAAAACTAGATTTTAGAAACATTTGGAAGAAATGTACATATCAGTGTATTATATTGCTTTGGTAATCAGAGTGGTGTTTATCTATTCTTATGTCTGCATTATTGGACCCTTTTCATGTTAAAATAGGATGGGGAAGGGGGGGGGGGGGGGTTTTTTTAAAATTCCCTGAAAGCAGTCCTTTTACTGCATAATGTAATCGTTTCTATTTGTATTTCTTAAGAGTTCGGTTTTTTCATTCTGTAGAATTCTCCCGTCATTCAGATCTCTGTTTTGACTACTAGGATTGAATTTAGTTTAAGACTTCTAAAAAGTAATCAACGATCAACAACGGAAAGAACAAGACAACATAGCCTGACTTCGATTATAAAAGGAAGCCAGTAACGTTCAGACACATATTCCTAATAAATTACCAAAATAGTCACGGTAGAGAGAGAACGTGACCCGTGGGTGGTAAACGATCGTCTGGTCGTCCCACTGAAACATTCGCTTGTATCTGCAACGTACCACCAAAGATAGCAGCAGCAGCAACGGCATCGTCGTCGTCGTCGTTGACGTCATAATCATCATCATCATCGTCGTCGTTGTCGTCATCGTCAATCATCATCATCATCATCATCATTCATCATCATTCATCATCATCATCCATCACAATTATATTATTATTATTATAACAACGACAGCAATAATAATGAATAAATAACATTTATGGGGCGCAATATCCTGAAATAGCCCAAAGCGCCTTCAGAAGCAAAATACAACAAGTGCGTCTCCGGGCGGCAGACATTCAATTCAATTCAATTCAAAAATATTTATCCATCCATTTTTAAATTATAAACAAGTTTAAAATAGAACATTTTTCTTCCACAACATGTGCAGCAGATTGAACTAAAACGAGTACATTACATCAATCATTTAAGGAACATACACACAAACAACACACACACACACACACACACCACACACACACACACACACACACGGCAACATGTCCTTTGCCCCCCAACCACCATATATCCGCTCTATAAGTTAGCCCCGCCATCTTTGCTCATACAATAAGCGTGAAGTGAAAAAAATTATGAATCCGTTCAACGGTTCACGAGATACACCCGGAGACAAACACAGGAAAACAAACAAGGTGAAAAGTCAAGGTGAAAGCAAAAAAAGCTTCAAAATGTTTCGCACTGCACTCTTGAGTGATGCCGATCAAAACACATATAGTTATATGGGTGTACAATGAATGGCTTTCATACTGCATCCTCAAGATCAAAATTTAATGTCAAGATCAAGATCCAGAGGCTTAAAATTCACACACTGCATTTCTTATGCCATGCTGATCAAGAATATAAAATATATTTATGTGTGTATATAACTGCAAAATGTGAAAGATATGGCTATGACACTAATTTCCAAGGTTACATTCTTGACCTTCACCTTGAACTTGATTGGTACCCAGTATTTGGTATTACCATAAGGCAAAGCAGCCACATACCAAGTTTGAACATCGTAAATCCAATGATGTGAAAGATATGGCAACAAGAAGAAATGTACATTTTCAAGGTCAAAGTTCTAGGTCAGCACAGCTATAGGTTTTCTACTACTGGACCATAACAATTATGTGTAATGTGATGCACGACAGGTCTACCACACAAAATGTGAAGCGGTTCTGTCCACTGGTTCAGGATATATATACCAGACCGTCAAAAAAATAAAACAAGAAAAAAAAAAACTATATCACCGAGGAGCAGGCATAATCCTCCGTTTTATTTCCCCTCCCACAGTCATACAGCGAGCGGCAGACCCTCCAGCACATAATATTCCTTGTCCTCTTTGCGTCCTTTAGCTGATGGTGATCACAGATGTATGGTTATGGGAATGCTCTGCTAACAGTTTGCAAACTATAACCAATCCTAAAAGAGAAAAGGTCAAACGTTAAGGTCAAGGTCATGAAGGTAACGAATAGGTTGCACCACACGTGATATTGAAGCAGTCTACCAGCCTGCTAATTTTGATAACTATATCTGCAAAAATCGACCTCGACCGTGATCGGTACTCACTATTCAGAATTACCATAAGCCAATGCACCCACATACCCAATTTGAACATTTAAGTCCAACCGCATAAAATATATGGCCACGATAAGAAATCTAGGATCTCAATGTGACACGTCAAGGTTAATGTCAGCATGGCTATATTTTGTTTTTAATTTTTATGTTGAACCTTCTGCTCTAGACTTAGTAATACACAACCACATTTTTGTCTTTTAATAATCTGTCAAAACCAACTGAAGAATAAAACCGTGCATAATTGGTGATGACTTCATTTGTCTTTTGACTGGTCTTATTGTACAATTTATTGCACCTTTCACTTTGAATGCATACTAACCTTTTGTGTTAAATACGTTACTGAAACAAATGTTGTGCATGCTGTAATGTTCAATAACTTGTATTGCATGTTACCAGTTGCAGTTGGTCTCATGTTAGATAACATTGATTAGAAAATGAAAAAAAAAGTTTATCATGGTAAGCACTATATAAAAGCCATGTGAAAAATTAGGTAACCAGGCATAAGAATGCTTCTTACCTGACAGGCAAATTAGGAAAAGGGGAAGTCAGCCCCACAAACACGTCACGACTGTGCCCTGCCCACCACACCACCTCCATCACCGCCTCCATCTCCTCCCTGGTGTTGAAGCTGGCCAGGTGACCCCCATGACGTGAACACCTGTCCCTGACCTGGTGGTAGGTCACTGCCTCTGAGGGCTGACCCAGCCAGTAACAGCCCCTGTGGCCCTTCACACCGAACCCTGTCCTTCCTTCCCCTTCACACAGCTCGTGGTGGCAGCGGCTTTCATCCTGGGCCCAGTCACACTGCACCACCAGGTTGCAGGACAGGTGAGGCTCCAGGTCCATCCAGCTTGTTGGGCTGGAGCAGTTCCACTGGTTGGAGGACAGCTTGTGGGGAAGGGACGATGGCTGGATGGTACAAGATCACAGACAAACACACTAGTACAAAAACTTCAGACATTATACAGACAACCACACAACAAGTGTAAAGTGACGTAATTTTATTAACGCCAGACACCATAAAACTGTAAGTTTTGACGAATGCGCCTGTGTCAACATGCTACATACAACTCCCCCTCACTAATCCAATTCACACGCAAGTCATCATCAAAAGTTCATAATTGCGACGGGGGAGGTCCCTATTCACCTATTCCTTCCCTTGCGAAGGCAAGCTCTGCCTCTGCGCTCATCAGTGTGGGACCGCCTTGGAGTGCAACTTTCCACCAAACTGAAGGTATACACCATCGTCCTGACCACTCTGCTGTACGCATGCGAAACATGGACTGTGTATCAAAGACATGCAAAGAAGGAAAAAGTAATATGAAACTTTAATAAAACATTATAAACTATCATAAACTAGAGAACAATACACCATCAATATATCAGAACAGAACGCAGCTGAAAAGCTTTATATAAATAAATCGATGCATTTCTCACAGTTGTTTTCATTGCATTATGCCATAAGCAAACTCAGACGAAATTGGTTTGGATATCTATGAAACTTCAATGGAATGTATATATGTCTTAAATGGCTTAAACTTGGGCAGCACAACACAAAATGTAGTTAATCTTCAATTCCACATTAACACAGAGGACATAATTCAAAAGTGACCGAATAGTTTCTATGCTGATAGTAATGAACATCAATTCTGAAATACCATATATAAATATAAACGTCAACGCTGCCCTGGGATGGCAAAGGCAAGTAAGTCCAGAAAACCTACTTTCGAGAAAAACACACTTTTGTGTTTCATTAAATTTCTCAAACTGTATCAATGATAAACTTATTTTTGCTTATGAGTGTTGGGGAAACCTAACTTGTCCCATTCAGGTTTTGCTGATAGCTTCTTTAATGTTAGTTGTTTTTGGACTTGTATGGGCATACTGCTTTCTGCCATATTATTTCAAGAATTGACACTTTTTAAGTGTTTTGGGCAAAATCGGGTATGTGGGACATACTTGGTTTGGGCATATTATTTTGGGAAACATTATTTGTTAAATTTTTAAGCAAAATAAAGTGCAAGTGGACATGCTTTCTTCTGCCATAAAAATATTGAAAACGTGGTTTGCTCTTTTTCGATACAGCAATATAAGTTGTACCAGTTTAAGCACTCACAGGCTCATTACTGTGTGCATGCATTTTTTAGTGTGTCAAACGACACATTAACTTTTAATTACAGAAACATAAATTTGCTTGTTTGCACCACTGTTGTTTTTCAGAGAGAGACAGAAGGAAATAAATAGGGGAAGAGGAATTAGCTGCGAATAGAAAAAAAACCACAGAAAATGATAGGATTCCTCCTTTCACCAACCATCAAGTACCTCAGCTATTTTTCGTCATTCTAATCTCTCTCTCTCTCTCTCTCTCTCTCTCTCTCTCTCATCTCTCTCCTCTCTCTCTCTCTCTATCTTCTCTCTCTCTCTCTCTCTACAGGCGAGTCCTCTTCTACAGGCAAGGTGAAATGTGGTGTACCCCAGGGATCTGTCCTCGGTCCATTACTGTTCTGTATTTTCATTAACGATCTTCCATTGTCTATATCCAACCCAAATGTTTCATGCGATCTTTTTGCAGATGACTCCTCCCTGCATTCCAGTTCGGAAGATGTAACTGACATCCAAAACTCTCTTCAGTCAGGCTTACATGATGTATCTAAATGGTGCAAGGATAATTCTATGTTAATTCATCACAAGAAAACAAAGTGCATGGTTGTAACCTCCCGCCAAAAGCATCAACTAACACGCCATTCCCTTAACCTAACTATTGATGGCAACGATATCGAACAAGTCCATGAACATCGAGTTCTAGGCGTCATACTTGATGACAAACTCAACTGGCAATCACATATAAATCACGTTAGAAATAAACTAGCACGCAACCTATTCCTTCTCAAACGACTTCAATCCTACCTAGACCTAGACGCACGTAAAATGTTCTTCTATCGCCACTGCCTTTCGCACATCAACTTATGCACCCACTCTATGGTCCTATGCTGCTAACAAACACCTAAAAAAACTAGCATCGCTCCACAGAAGAGAGCGATCAACTTAATCCTGCCAGATCCATCTCTGTCAACTTCAGAAAAGTTTCATAATCTTGAAATGTTACCACTTGAACACCAGTTACAGTACAACACAGCTGTCCTAATGTATAAAGTCCACAGTAACTTGACACCCCAGTACCTAGAAAATCTCTTAACTCCTTCCACATGTAGTTATCGTTCTGATAAATATGTTCTTCCACGCACCCGCATTGACCTTTACAAAACAAGCTTTTCCTTTTCAGGGCCATATGCTTGGAACTCACTGCCTTCAGATGTAAAGGCATTTTCGTCAGTATCAAATTTCAAATCTAACTTGCGGGGGCATCTCCTTAATCCCATCCATTAAAACTTTATTATCACTTAATGTACCACACACGAGCAATTTTTGTCTGTTTAGACTAATGCTGTCATTTTGTTTCTCTGATTATGTTTGCTTGGTGTTTTTTTTCCTTTTTTTGTTTGACATTAGGCTACTTGTGTCATTATGCTTTTTATGATTACTTTTACGTTTTATTTGATTTACATTAGCCTACTTGTGTTATTATGATGCTATGCTTATTATTATTATTATTATTATTATTAGTAGTAGTAGTAGTAGTAGTAGTAGTAGTAGTATTAGTAGTAGTAGTAGTAGTAGTAATAGTAGTAGTAGTAGTAGTAGTAGATTAAGTAAATTGCGGTGGAAGTCATTTTTTTCTTTCTTCATTTATGTTTTGTTTGGTCGGTTGGTTTCTGTTTTGCTTGTTCTTATTACTGATGGTGATGTTCTGCGTACCGTGTTATTGTTACATTACTGTGGCACTCTAGTAGTAATAGTAGTGGTAGTGGTAGTAGTAGTGATGGTGATGGAGGTAGTAATAGTAATTGTAGTAGTAGTAGTAGTAGTAGTAGTAGTAGTAGTAGTAGTAGTAGTAGTAGTAGATGATGATGAAGTAAGTTGTGGTGGAAGTCATTTTTTTCTTTCTTCATTTATGTTTTGTTTGGCCGGTTGGTTTCTGTTTTGCTTGTTCTTATTACTGATGGTGATGTTCTGCGTACCGTGTTATTGTTACATTACTGTGGCACTCTAGTAGTAATAGTAGTGGTAGTAGTAGTAGTAGTAGTAGTGATATGTGGAGGTAGTAATAGTAATTGTAATAGTAATTGTAATAGTAGTAGTAGTAGTAGTAGTAGTAGACAGTAGTAGTAGTAGTAGTAGTAGTAGTAGTAGTAGTAGTACTAGTAGTAGTAGTAGTAGTAGTAGTAGTAGTAGTAGTAGTAGTAGTAGTAGTAGTAGTAGTGGTGTGGTGATGGTGGTGGTGATGGTGGAAGTAACAGTAATAGTTGGTGAAGACGGGGTAGAGGGTCCATGGGCGGGTGGAGGGCCCGTGCCGGTTGTCTCATGGAGTGGGGCGGGTTTCGGTCGGGTTTGTCCATGAGACGAATGCTAAACATTAACACTTCGTCTCATGGGCAGAATGTGACCGAGATTTGCTTTGTTTTGTGGCATAGTTGGAGTGGGCTTCTTACCCGCCCATGGGCTTTTTGCTCCGTCTAACACTAGTAGTAGTAATTGTAGTAGAAAAAGTATATTGTAGTGATAGAGGTGTTTTTAATCTATTACTTTGTTTAACTGGTTGGTTAGTTTTCTATTTTATTTGTTTTTATTGCTTATGTTGATGGTCTGCCTGCCATTTTGTTGCTATATTACTGTTTGTTTTTTGTTGTGTTGTTTTTTTTGTTGGCGATGTTCCTGTGTCTCAATGTTCATTTATAGTATTAGTTATGTATTGCATGCTTAGAACCAAGGACAGAATGGAAGACTAGGCCCAGCCTAAATTCTTTTCCTTGTAAAATAAAGTTTCTGAGTTCTGAGCTCTCTCTCCTCTCTCTCTCTCTCTCTCTCTCTCTCTCTCTCTCTCTCTCTCTCTCTCCCTCTCTCTCTCTCTCTCTCTATTTGCTGATGACCCTACCCTGCTGTCGCCCTTTGACATGGGGCAGGATGGCACAGTTCATTAAAATAGTGTTGTTGTTCATTGTCTCTCTCTTTATGTGGCGATATTGTTGTGGCCTACCGCAATTTCATAAGCTACTACACGTCACAGTTTATACGTCACAGTTTACCTCAAGACACCAATGACGTCAGTGTCACTTTGCATCACTGTAACACTCTAAATATCATTCTATGCATTTTGTCGAAGGGTTTTTGAGTCAATTAAATTGAAAATAATTTATGTGTCCTCACTAGGCACTTCTGGCTCAAATATCAAGAAGTGTTGCAAAGATACTCCTTAATAATCAGTGAAAATAGGAATGCATTCCGCGAAGCCGTTTTTGAGTTATTCAAGATTGAATATTGGCCAGAATAAAAAAAAAAAAAGAAAAAAAAAATGAGAAATATCTGGCCATTTTTAGCCCATATTTCGGCCATAATTTGGCCAATCGGCATAATATTGGATGTAGAGCATGGGAATAGGGTCCGTCAATTGTCCTGTAAATTTAAGCGAAATCGGTTGAAAAGTGAAAAAACATGGTGAAAGTAGGTCAACCAAATTTACATATATTTGAATAACTTCCAAACTATTTAACATATCGTCAACAAACTCCTTTCAGACCTGGGCCAACATAAGGGCTACAATATCCAATAGTTAGTTTTGTGACGTCACTTCTGGTTTTGGCTATTGTGTGAACCAAATAAAAGCTGCCTGACAATAGCGGGGGCACTTCCGGTTCGTACTTACGGTTGGATGTTATACCGAAAGTGTTGCAAATCTATTTTGTAGTCCATTCTGAAAACATGAGCGAAATCCGTGCAGCCGTTTTTGAGATATACAAGATTTAAATTTCGCCGATTTTGCGGTTTTGGGCGTTTTTTTTTTTCGGCCATTGTTTGCCGACAATTCGGCGAAATGATTTAATATTTTAAATTTCACATACCCATAAGGTCCTGCCACTTTTCTAAAAAAATTCAGCCACATGGGACAAAAAAAGGGGAAGAAAAAGAAAAACTTTATGCGTTCTGTAGTGTAAGGGTGGAAAGTGGTGTGTTTATTGGGGAGTGGGGGGGGGAGGGGGCAGGACATAACTCTGGCCCAGAGTTATGTCCTGTCCCCCCCCCCCCCCAATAAACACACCACTTTCCACCCTTACAGAACGCATAAAATACATAGCCCAAAATTTGAAGCGATTCTGTTCAGTAGTTCACGAGATACAGCTGAACTATTATACAAACTTCCTTGCATCGAGTGATGTCCTCTCCCCCCCCCCCACCCCCCAATAAACACACCACTTTCCACCCTTACACTACAGAACGCATAAAATACATAGCCCAAAATTTGAAGCGATTCTGTTCAGTAGTTCACGAGATACAGCTGAACTTTTATGCAAACTTCCTTGCACCATGGTACACCACCACACAAAATTGAAGCGATTCTGTATAAAGCTGGGGGGAAATTACATAGCCCAAAGAAGGAAATTTCGGTTTTCAAGGTCAAACTTCAAGGTCAAGGTCAGCACGGTGTTGATTAACGAAAGGAAGCTTCCTTTTCAAGCTGTCTACCCCTCTGCCAATTTTAATCAAAATCCAAACAGTAGTTTTTAGGATAATCGATACACAGACAGACACACACACAGACACACAAACCGATCGCAATACCTCGGCCTCTGGCCGGGTAACTAGAGGAGCCTTTGTCGACATAACATTGCAGGAATGAACATTAAATGTTGTCTAAATAAACAATAAAACTAAGACTTACTCTGATGAATCATCGTCCATTTTCGCTGCAGCAACAAACTGAAACTCCAGCCACAAACAGGAATTCCAGTGGGAAACCGAAACTAGAAAATAGTAAGAAGCCTTTTGATTGATTTACAAATTGATCCATTCTTCTCATTGGATGAAGGACATACTCTTTTCTGCCATCAAATTGTGTACTCACGTCATCGCAAAAATTACGGTCATAAAATATCGGGAAACAGAGAGAGAGAGAGGGGGGGGGGAGGGTAAAGAATGTGCGAGCGAGAGAAAGGGAGTGGGTGGAAGAGAGAGGGGGGAATGGGGCAGAGAGAGAGAGAGAGAGAGAGAGAGAGAGAGAGAGAGAGATGTTGATGATAACGATTATGACGATTTGGACTTACGGTAGAAATACGTTTGTACTACGCCTAAAGCATGACAATGTATTATTGCATGTGTCTGCCATTGAAAGGCAAAGCAAAAATTTAAGAACAAAAGAAGAAGAAAAAAAAGAAGAAAAAGAAAAAAAGTTACAAATCGGGAAATGATGAAAAGGGAATCAAAACATTGATATAAAGGCAATATTGAAATGTGCATGGCAAGAGAGAGAATGTTAAAAGCTACTAATCCTGAACCCCCATTTGTCCCAGCGTCTGGCAGCAGGCAGCCTACTACCAGCTAGGCCTACTAGGCCTACCAGAGAGTGTCTCTGCTACTAGGCCTACCAAGCCAACACTACAGCTGTGTGCAGCGCTAGCGCTCAAGCAGACACCACCCCACAAGACAGTGCCAGACTCTACTACCACGATCAGAAGCAGAGATCTCGATCCTGTTCGACTGAATGCGCCCCTGGGCTAGCCTACCACTAAGCAGCCGAACCAAACCATCGCTAGGCCTAAAGGAAGAGTTTCTGTAGGCCTACAAGAACCACACACCTACAGTGCCAGAAAAAACCAGCTTAGAAGCCTAGGCCGACACGACGACACAAGAGGCCTAAGCGGGAGAAAAAAGACAAGAAAGCTTCAGCCTACAAGCTGAGAGAGCTCGAGAGAGAATATGTGAGTGAGAGAGCGAACATGAAAACTAATGCATGCAATATTAATGTCCATTAATTTGTTTCTAGGGAAATAACAACGATTCCCAAATGCGCTCCTTCCTATGGGAAGTAGGTTAGCAGCGACAAAATTCTGATCCCGAACCCCCCCAAAAAAAAACCCATTCTGGATTTAACAGTGACTGATACGGGATATAGTTAGAGGAGAGTTATAAACTGTCAGTTAACATTGCAGCCCCTTAATGAAATAGAAAATATGAATAGAAAAAAAAGACCACCGTGTATGGTAATGTTTTAAGTATGTAACTTTAGTCAAATCTGTAATATATTAGACCCTGACTTGTAGGAAGCTGTACATCATCCGGAATCCTTCACCAGTACTTGCACCACGCACATCTTTTAGTTTTATTACATCATAATACTCGCTAAAGCGAATTGTTCCTGATTTCGTTTCCAGAGTCACTTCCTGTATGCCAGAGAACACTTCCAACAAGGGAGCTAATGTTCCACAACGATTCCAATGCTCTCGTGTGAGCCCATGTGATTTGACGTAGAAGACTAAGGTTTTATGCTCCCAGCAGTGTATGTTCATGTTCCGGAAGCTCAGCATGATTGTTTGGTTATCATGAACAGTTAATGAAACACTGTCAGCTTGCACATCGCTGTCCACTACGTTAGTTCCAGGGCTGTAGTGTTCAGACTGGATATAACCTGAATTCAGACAACATCAAACCAATTCCAAATGATTACACTCCTATTTTACGAACTGTTGTTTTGGAACACAACAAAATTCATGTACCAAACCAACAACTGAGAAAATGTTTTACACAGTTTCATGAATTAATTAAAGGACCCCATATGTACTAGTCTTGAATCTATGTTCTACTTGTGGGAACTCTTTAAAGAAGATAATGTGATTCTTGTAAGTGCCCTAAGTTATTATTAATGTACCATAACTTTTGTATCATATAATCATATATATCGTCAAGCAGCAGTTTGCTAAAATCGAATTAGCATCCACTACTTCAGTAATCTCTAAATTCATAGATGTAACCTTAATGACACGGAAAACTCTTTTACTTTCTTTTGTCCCCATCATTTTCATATTCTACCATGTAGAGTTTTATTCGATTTGAACAGGGTTAAATGCATATTCCAAAATAATCTCAATTTTATAAGATATCACTTGTAATCAGTAGTTACTAGCTCAGCTCATAGCAGATATATGGTTCTCTGAATATCACCTGATCTTTTATCAATTGAAAGTATTACTTTTGTATCATATAATCATATATATCGTCAAGCAGCAGTTTGCTAAAATCGAATTTGCATCCACTACATCAGTAATCTTTAAATTCATAGATGCAACTTTATATAACCAATAGATGTAGCAGTAGTGATTAGTAATCAGTTGTACCAGTGTGTGTGGTGGTGTGTTTGCGTGAGATTGTTATCCATTTGTGAATGATGTTCACGGTGTAACTTGCCACTTGACAGAGGAATAATTAAAGCAGTTGAGAATCTGATCTTGTGGTGTGAAGACTGCTGTATTGATCATGCGAATGTATGAACGGACATCTTGACTTCTATATGGTGTCAGGCAATGGATTGTCTTAACCCACCAGAACAATTCCAGCTTCAAGGCAACGTCGCAGACAACTGGAAAAACTTCAAGCAAACCTTCCTGATTTACCAAGTAGCAAGTGGACTGGACAGCAAGAACAAAAAGGTGCAAAGCATGACTCTACTTCATACAATAGGCCCAGAATCACTTGACGTGTACAACACTTTCCAATGGGGAACAGGCGAATGCAGTGAACAATGCAATGCTGATACAGAACTTCATGTTGTAGAATGCATCCTCAAAAAGTGTGAAAAATACTGTGCACAAAGAAAAAATATTACGATTGAGAGACACATCTTTTTCTCCCGGAATCAGAATGAAGGGGAAGGATTTGATGTTTTTGTCACAGACCTGAAGCTGAAACTAAGTCCTGCGAGTTTGGGACACTGAAAGAGTCTCTGATCAAAGACAGAATTGTAGGGTGTGTGCACAGTGACCAGCTGAGAGGTCGACTTTTGCGTGAAGCTGATCTCACTCTGCCTAAGGCAGAAGACATTTGCCGTGCAGCAGAAGCATCAGAAGCACAAGTCAAACTCATGAATGAAGAACCTGCTGCTGTCAGTATCGTCAAGAAGGACGATAATATGCCAGCAATTCAGAACTGTGGTTACTGTGGAAAGTCTCATCAGCCACGTTAATGTCCTGCATACGACCCAAACTGTAATAACTGTGGCAAGAAGAACCATTTTGCTGCAGTGTGTCGATCTTCACTTGCGGTCAGAATGGTTCAAGGCACTCCAGGGATCAAGCTTGATGTAGAAAATGATACTGATCTCATTGTCGCCAAAATAAATGGCAAGTTGTGTTCAACCAATGAGTGTACTACAGTGATCAACGTTGAGGGTCATTGTGTCACCTTCACTCTGGATACTGGTGCCCAGGTGAATATTCTACCCTACAGCCTGTTCTGCAAACTGAAGAACACCACGCTCCAAAAGTCAAATGCTCATCTGACGTCCCACAGTGGTGATCGTCTCCGCGTGAAAGGTAAAAGCCGGTTGATGTGCACCACTAAAGACGCTGAACATGTTGTGGAGGTTCAGATTGTTGACACTCAGTCCAAGCCAATCCTAGGACTACCAACCTGTGAAGCCTTATGCTTGATTCAGCGCGTAGATGTGATCAATGACGAGACCCTTTCTTCATTCGCTGACGTGTTTAAAGGCCTTGGAAAAATGAAAGACACGTACACAAACAGAATTGATTCCACAGTCTCCCCTGTAGTCCACGCTTCCAGGAAAGTCCCAGCAGCACTTCGTGACGATCTGCAAAAGGAACTGCAGCGCATGGAAAACGAGGAAGTCATCCAAACAGTTGATTACCCAGCAAGCTGAGTGAACTCACATGTCATCGTTCAGAAGAAAAGAGGCGGACTTAGACTGTGCTTAGACCCACGAGATTTGAACAGAGAAGTTCAGCGAGAGCATTACCAGCAGAACTGAAGAGCCTATAATTGAAGAGATCGCCAGCAGACAGAGTGGGAACAAGGTTTTCAGCGTTCTGGATGCCAACTCAGTTTTTTGGCAAATTCGATTGGACAACAACAGTTCTGATCTCACTTGTTTTAACACTCCATTTGGCCGTTACAAGTTTCTTCGTCTCCCATTTGATCTAAATTCAGCTGCTGGGGTCTTTGCCAAGAGGTTTCACCAAGCGTTCGAATGAATGCCAGGCGTTGAAACATACATGGACGAAATGTTGATTGGAGGCAAGAACCATCGCCGAGCGGCAGATATGTCCTTTGCCGGTTACGCCCTATACATGCCCCACCCTGTACCGCCCTTCCCCCTCACATCTTATGTCCCCGTCCTCCTTGTGACCTTTGGGTGATGCACCTACACACCCTTGACTGTGAGCAAAGAAAATTGAAACACAAAAGAGCAATTATCAACATTATCAAATCAGGGGAAGCAAAATGAGTAATTAAATAATCCTAGTGGAGTAGTAAATACAAAGTGTTAGCTCCCCTAACCTGAAACAAAAGACTCAAACCGACCAAACAAATCCTCAAACGCTTAGTAAAACGATTAGTCCCTGAAATTGAGGAAAATATTGACACTACATTCACAAGTACAAACTATTTTTAGGATAAACAATGTAACTTGAAAAATCTAATTACCTCAACAAGCTCGTGACAAAGGAGATACAACTGTGAGTGACCATCTCAGAGCAGCCCCCTGTGTAGAAAGAATACTTCGTGAGGAGATGTGTTCACTCCTCTCCCCAAGGTGACCCGACCCTCAACAGGAATACAGTTGATCGCCCTCCACACCTCCAGCTGAATAACTTTGCCAGAATGTTGTTCTGACCTCGACGAAAGGGTCTTGCTCGCTCTGTTCGGACTTTGAATTCCTGGCCATAACCGTCAAAGATTAAATGGCTTTACCAGAGCAGCCCTAGCTTCAATATGCTTCTCTCCAGTCCTGGAGACCGAATGAATTGTAGGAGTACTCACCCGATTCCAAGAAGACTACAAAAACTTGAACAGTTATCTAGTTAAGAGATTTTCCTAACTGCAATCATCACGAGGGACACACTTGCATGAATGACATGCACAAAACACCTGACTTGCGTGACAGGCACAATTAAAACCGAAAAGAAAGAGAAAAAAACCCAGCAATACTTGTAGACCACTCTCTCTACACCTTCACCTGCGCCAAGAACATGTAAGATACCGCGGCAAACCAAGAAGGATAACCTAGTGCCTGGAACAGCGGCAGCCTCAGATTTGTGACAATGAGACTGGCACAATTGATCCTCCTTCATAACAATGCTTTTATTAATGCGTTGGCACAACAATTCTGGCATGCTCAGAGTGAACAACCATACACATGCCAGATATGCTGTATTTTGTTTTGTTTATCCTCGTGCCCAATGCGCTGATCATATTGATCGTTTTGTGTTGCCTGTTTGATTGGGGAGTTTCTTATTTTCTATTTTTATCTCAACTAGTATTGAATAACAAGTCTGACATCATTGATTTAAAGAAAATAACAA
>CM065704.1:8517954-8532954 GCA_017654935.2 Phymorhynchus buccinoides
GGTTCTTTGTGACGCTGTCCCCGCAGAATCGAGAGAATCAACTTGTGCAAGTTCTGCTTTCTCAATGACAGCAACCTTTTTAATAGACATTTTTCATGTTGTAGATTTAGTTGTAAGTATTTCCAACTGAATTAAAGGACCTTCTGTGAACAAATGCCATAAAATGTTACAATAGGCTAAAGGCTATTTCAAAGCCTAAAGTGTTATAAATGATAATATGATATGATAATAACACACAACTTTGAACTGTACAAAAGGTCATCCCGAAGCGTAATCAAGGAACAGGCACTGATTCAATTTGTGATGTTTAACAGAGCTACTGCATCAACTTTACACTCGTTTTCATTCATCAAACAGGTAAAGTCAAGTCTTAACCCCAAAGAGCAGTAAGCTAATGTTACTTTCCCACACACTAAAGCTGTATTTTTGTAAGTTTAACAGTACGTGTGAATGTTTCATTGTTCATATTTCCAGCCAGAATATTATTCATGTTCATGATAATGATCTTTCGTAACAAAAGGAAACGTCGGCTACCATTTACAAGAGACCATACATTCCTGATACGAATTGCTAAAAAACAGTTGATTGGTAAACCCTGATTGAGTATTATGAACAATTTAAAGTCCTGTTCGCATGACAATAGGTCTCATACCATGACTGCAGTATTTTGCATAGACTAATTGCTGATTTGATTCGATTTGATTGATTTAATTTAAAGTCTGTTCACAACAATGGTGATATTAGACTTAAATAAATACATTAATTAAACAAAAACAAAACAGAGATAAACAAATATTGAATTAAAATGAGGGGAAAAGAGTGTGTGAGTGTGTGTGTGTGTGTGTGTGTGTGTGTGTGTGTGTGTGTGTGTGTGTGTGTGTGTGTGTGTGTGTGTGTTTGTGTGTGTGTGTGTGTGTGTGTGTGTGTGTGTGTGTGTGTGTGTGTGTGTGTGTGTTGTTGTTGTTGTTCTTTAATTTAACGTCTTTTCACTTAGAAGTAATATTAGACATGAAAGTGTGTGTGTGTGAGTGTGTGCGCGTGGGTATGTGCATGTGTATATGTGTGTGCTTAAAGTGCATATTTATTAGTAACATTAGGGGATGTATGCTTAGTTAAAACAGGTTTTTTTTTAAAACCATGATAATAATAATAATAAAATAAAATAAAAACTCCAGCATTGAACTATTATAAAATCAAACTGCAAACATTCTATAAACAAAAACCCAACAGCAATCATAGAAACGAGCCAAATGGACTTAACATTAAAGTTTGTACAAAATTCAAAAGAGATATGGCATCTTGGAATATACATTTGGATTAATCTATTCTGAATTCTGAAAGGGCTGATTCAAAATAAGGGCAATAATATAGAATGTGTGTTGTTGTACAATTATCAATAGCACTGCATGCACATTGGAGATTGTTTGTGAATTTAGTTTTAAAAGCATTTAGCTTAAGTCTATAAAGTAGTGAAACAAACTTTTTAAGGCGTCTTGGATGTTTGTTTACATTTCTATTAAGAAATACATAATTTATTAAGGAATCTCTTTTCTGAGACTTCCATGATCGGGAGTTTAAACAACACTTTATGGAAGATTCAGGTTTATGTATTTTGTGAAGCATAGATTCTTTGTACATGTAGATTTTATCAAAATGTTCAAAAGAAGCTCTTTGTAAGAGAGAATAGCCTTCTTGCAAACTCCAGGGAATGTGAATATCCGTAGAATTAGCAGATTTGTTTGCCCCTGCCCGAGCAGTACGATCAGCCCATTCATTTCCAGAAATCGAACAATGAGATGGGATCCAACAAAACTCAACTGTGATGCCTCTTGATATAAGAATATGGATAAGTATTCTAATTTCTGCAATGATTTCAGCCCTGGTTTTTGGACTTGTTGATTCTAAAGCTTGAAGAACAGATTTAGAATCTACACAAAAAAGAACACCGTAGAAGTTAAATGGAACATCTATAACATACTGAATAGCCATTGAAATTGCTACTAATTCAGCTGTGAAAATGGAGAAGTCTTTACCAAGATAAAAAGATTTTTCGATTTTTAAAGTGGGAATGACAAATCCACAGCCTGCATTATTGTCTAGTAAAGAACCGTCAGTAAAAGTTTTGAAATGATTGGGATAACAATTGTTGATATGAGATTTAGCCTCACAGGCAAGAATGTTAATGTTATCATTTTTAGATATAGTTGTGTAGTTATAATCAAATTTTGCCTTGCAAAGCTCCCAGTTTAGAATGGGACTTACTGGAAAATGCACAGCCAACTTCTTTTGATTTACACCTGATTTTGTCAACAGTTTAGAAGAAAATGTTAATATAGTTTTATTAGAACGAATGCGTTTAGCACGTTTAGGAACATGGATGTCAGACCTTATACCGGGTTCCGTTTGATTTGAATTTTGAACTGTAGAGCATCTCAAAATGTATTTAGCACACGCTAATTTGCGATGATCTTCAAGAGGTAAAACACCTGCTTCATGGTAAGTTCCTAAGATCGAACCATGAAAGGGAACACCAAGGGCTAATCTAAATGCCTTGCAATCTATGCTTTGAATTTTGTTCAGTAAGTATTTGGGGGCATTTAAAAAAAGACCTCTTGTGCATATGAGAATTTAGATCTAACTAATGCGGAAGACAAATGAATTAAGGTTTGTGTGTCTTGGCCCCAACTTTGTTTACTAATTACCTTAAGAAGATTAAGTGATTTTCGCGTGTGTGTGTGTGTGTGTGTGTGTGTGTGTGTGTGTGTGTGTGTGTGTGTGTGTGTGTGTGTGTGTGTGTGTGTGTGTGTGTGTGTGTGTGTGTGTGTGTGTGTGTGTGTGTGTGTGTGTGTGTGTGTGTGTTTATGTATGTGTGTATGTGTGTGTGTGTGTGTGTGTGTGTGTGTGTGTGTGTGTGTGTGTGTATGTGTGTGTGTATGTGTGTGTGTGTGTGTGTGTGTGTGTGTGTGTGTGTGTGTGTGTGTGTGTGTGTGTGCAGTGCGTGCGTGCGTGCGTGCGTGCGTGCGTGCGTGCGTGTGCGTGTGTGTGTGTGTGTGTGTGTGTGTGTGTGTGTGTGTGTGTGTGCGTGCGTGTGCGTGCGTGTGCGTGTGTGTGTGTGAGAGAGAGAGAGGGGAGAGAGAGAGAGAGAGAGAGAGAGAGAGAGAGAGAGAGAGAGAGAGAGAGAGAGAGAGAAGAGAGAGAGAGAGAGAGAGAGAGAGAGAGAGAGAGAGAGAGAGAGAGAGAGAGAGAGAGAGAGAGAGAGAGAGTATGTCCGTGATGGGGGGAGAAGGAAAAAAAAAGATTGGGGGCAAAGAAAAGAAAATTAATATTAACTAACGTATCAATTATAGTAATCGTGCAATTCATGATCTGGATATTACTTACACTATTTTGATCATTTCGACTGTTGATGCCATGGCTTCTGTGCATTACCTAATCACGGTCAGTGAGGACATTCTCAGATCTTCGCCAGACTTTCATCAAAATGAGTAGACTATGATGTGATTCTGGTTTGCATTGAAGGTCACGTTATCCTATCTCTGGACAAACTGCTTAAGAATAAAACTCAAAATAAGCCACTTAACACACCAACAGTTACATGATCATCCACATAGGAAGCTTGTTGTGTCTCTTAAGAACATTATGTCACCACCCATGGGTAAAAGGCATTTTACTAGCATCATATTTGCTTATTAATTACTGAAGCACTTCCATAGTGATCTTAAAACCAAATGGTGCAACTTTGAAGAAAACTACTCCCATGAAGCGGCTGAAACCTTCATTGCTCATCAGGTCAGGGTTTAAGGGTTAGAAAACGCTTGGAACATCTGTTCACCTGGGTGCCTGACAAAATGTGTTAGTTTAATTATGCATATCATTCACCCTGTTACCTTGGTACTGAGACTTGTCGCTAGACTGACAGAAACATAAAGTTGGACATTTTGGCGAAGGAACCACAGTCAACTCAAGAGAAATTATTGAAATAAAGATTGATGAGCAATAACAGTCTCAGACTCTTCATGGCAGTGGTTTTCTTGATTTTAATATCATATGTGATGATCAGAGAGAATGTATACTTTCCGGGAAAATGCTTCAGTAAACCCTGTGCAAGCATGATGTTGGTAAGACCCCTTTTGGTCATGGATGCTGAATGAATGAGTTCGTGCTCTCTTCTCTCCAGTTGTGTTATATATACATCTGTATTGTTGCAAATTCAGGATTTTCCTGGTGCTGCACTGCCCCCGGGCATTGCCTCAAGGGATCGATTCCACTATCTTTATAACTACTAATGTACCATATGTGTCTGTTCCAGACCAAAGGACGCTAAGCAGATTTTCATGTCATCCAGTTGTGTTATTGGTTGATTCTCCCAGATGGACATTTACTAAAAGCCAAGCATAATAGACACTAGGCCTATTTTTTTTCATGATAACCTACTGCATGTTTGAGGTTGATTTTGCTGTGGTCATGCTATGAGTCCCTGTGCGATCGGATATGGGCGTGGTGTATTCCATAATAATATGAGTATTTCCACCATTTTTGAGCATTTTTTTTATTGAAACATTTATGAAATAGCTCTTTTGTTTGGAGATTCTCCTTTGTCATATTTGGTGAATGAACAAAAAATGAATATAAGGAAAGTTGTGGCAAGAAACACGACCTCTGAAATATTCACACATGTTTTCAATCATAAAAATGTGAGGTTGTAACATTAACAAAGAGTTAGCGCTTTTGCTTTTGATTTTGCTTTTGATTTTAACTGTTTGATGAATAGATATGATAGTATGATTGATGCTCGAGCCGTACGTAATGTCACAAAATAATCAATGTCTGTTCCTTATGAATTCTTCAAATGGACACTTTGCATTGTTTAATATATTTCTTTTTCCCTAACAAAATGAATGTTAAGGTATTCTACTCATTGATTATTTCAATTCACGTAGAAATGTTTACAAACAATGATATGCTTTGAAAAAAATCTCTTCAAAAGGGTTGGAATTATTCAGAAAACACAATTTACAGAAATTTGGATATATATTGATTGTGCGGGGACAGTGTCACAAGAACTGATGACTCCCCCCCCCCCCCTCTCCCTTCCCCTTCCCCTAACTCGCCAGAGTTAATCCTAGATTGTAGGGGGTTACCACTGTAGGCTTATAAGTCTGTTAAAACAAACAAACAAAAGCTAGCAATGATAACATTGTACCACTTGCCGTTTTCACAGATTGCATGTTAGACTCCAAAATAAACCCATTTTATAGGTCCTTAAAACAAAACAATGTCACCAAAATTATATCTTATCAATTATTGATCAGCAAGAGGAGTCATGACCAGGGCATGGGCAGGCTCCCACAAAGTGTAAGGAGTTCAGGGCACAAACAATGGAGTGAGGGTGACCTTTTCTCTGAAGACCCACTTTTGTCCTGCTCTCCATAGAGTTTCTTTGCATTATTAACTACTGAACAGTACGGAAACATTAAAAAGTCACCCAGAATCATTCAAAACCTAAATTTGTTCTACCTGTGGCAAACAGTATGTGAAATTACAGAAAGAATAGAACTGGAGTCTGCCCGATATAGGGGTTTTATAGGCCAGATTCACCCCCCCCCCCACTCCCCCAAAGGAGGTAGAGGGCTGGGAAAATTTGAAGCCTATGAATTTTAGGTTTGGGGTACCCTAACTAATACACCAAAACCAACAAATCAATTTTAGCAAACATATTGAGCCAGACGACATAACATCCCAGACTAAATATACCCCACCATCTGAAGTTGATTTACAGATGGAATACCCCCAATACGACATAACAAGTATTTTCTTCTCCAGAAACTATAATCCAGGAAGTTGCTTGGATTCTTTTTTTTTATATCTTGAATTTGAAAAAAAAAAAATCACTAGTAGACTATTAAATCTATGTGGTTTTTTTTAAAAGACGGAAATTACTGTATGCACGAAATCGGTCAAAAAAGTGTGTGTGTGTGCGTGCGTGTGTGTGTGTGTGTGTGTGTGTGTGTGCGCGCGCGCGCGCGCGTGTGTGTGTGTGTGTGTGTGTGTGTGTGTGTGTGTGTGTGTGTGTGTGTGTGTGTCTGTGTTCTATTCTCCTGTGTTTTTATGCGTCAGTTAACATCTCTCTCCCTCTCTCTCTCTCTCTCTCTCTCTCTCTCTCTCTCTCTCTCTCTCTCTCTCTCTCTCTCTCTCTCTCTCTCTCTCTCTCTCTCTCTCTCTCTCTCTCTCTCTCTCTCTCTCTCTCTCTCTCTCTCTCTCTCTCTCTCTCTCTCTCTTTTATTTATATGCTTATGAATTGTATGATTCTGTACTATTTGTCTTATTGTATCATTTCTGGATTGATTTATCAGTTTGTTTCCGCGTGTTCTTGTATGCCAGTATGTTGTCATTTATCTGTTCACTTTATGATCATTAGCTTTGTTCTGGCCCAACCCCCCTGTTCCCATTTGACATGGGCACATGGCCTAGATCAAATAAATAAACCATTTTCAATTTCAATCTCTCTCTCTATATATATATATATATATTTCTCTCTCTCTCTTTCTCTCTCTCTGTCTCTGTTTCTCCTCTCTCTCTCTCTCTCTCCTCCCTCTCTCTCTCAATCTCTCTCTCTCTCTCTCTCTCTCTCTCTCTCTCTCTCTCTCTCTCTCTCTCTCTCTCTCTCTCTCTCTCTCTCTCTCTCTCTTTGTCTATTCATTATTTCCTTGGTTGTTTGTGTTTGCATTTCCAATGTTGGAATGTTTTGATAATAATGTTATTATGCCTCATGTAATCCCCCTCCCCACCCTCCTACATGATACGGGCAGTGAAGCCTATTCATTAACATTTTCGAGTTCGAGTTCTCTCTCTCTCTCTCTCTCGTGTGATGCAAAGGCTACGAATATGAATTCCCGAAATATGTTGTATTCTGTACACCCCCATTCTTAGGGGCTATGGCCTAACAGAATTAAGGTTTAGCATTTTGCATCTCTCTCTCTCTCTCTCTCTCTCTCTCTCTCTCTCTCTCTCTCTCTCTCTCTCTCTCTCTCTCTCTCTCTCTCTCTGTCTCTCGGGAGGGGGTGGTGGTTTAGAAAGTGCATACCTCTATTCGCAAAAATCGCTCAAAAGTGGGGGCTGGGCATTTTTAGGACATGGGCTTATACAACTTACTTTACAGTAATAGTTCTACTGAATTCAGTTCCATGTGAATCAATACACCTAGTCTTACGCCAATAACATGGGTGGAAGTTAGGGTACGAACGAAGGATGGCGTGCTTCTCTTTCTGTCTGGGTGTGAATGAATGTGTAATTAGGTGGGTGAGTGTGCATACGTGCATGCGCACGTTTGCATAGTGTCATAAAAACATATGATGTTTCTTGAAAATTCCATTTCTGTACTTCTGTACTCCATTAGTTAGGTTCAAGCGTTGCTATTGTCTTTTGGGCAAAACACAATTTTCTGTTGGGTTTAATCTGAAGGCCATTACATCCAGCGCAAAGCAGCAGCATATGATTGGAAATCTGATTAACGTCATTCGGCCTGGAACAGACATACGTGGGACATTAATATATATAAAGATGGTTGGACGATCCTGGAGGTACGGCAATACCAGGAAATTCCCGAGTTGTTAAACTTAATGATATTAAACAAACGCACCGGCAGCATAGATACATTTATTCTCTGATCGGCGGGACTGGCATTATCACCTGAAAGATGGTTTGTGGTCAACTTTACTGGAGAGTTAAAATGGCTGAAGCTTGTAGGATCTCTGCTTCATTACGGTTCTGCTATAATTGCCAGCGGAATTGTAGCTTGATTGTGCCATTACGGTTCTGCTATAATTGCCAGCGGAATTGTAGCTTGATTGTGCCATTACGGTTCTGCTATAATTGCCAGCAGAATTGTAGCTTGATTGTGCCATTACGGTTCTGCTATAATTGCCAGCTGAATTGTAGCTTGATTGTGCCATTACGGTTCTGCTATAATTGCCAGCGGAATTGTAGCTTGATTGTGCCATTACGGTTCTGCTATAATTGCCAGCTGAATTGTAACTTGATTGTGCCATTACGGTTCTGCTGTATTGCCAGCGGAATTGTAGCTTGATTGTGCCATTTTGCATTTCAATGCACACATGCACTAATGTAAGCTTCTCTAAGCTGCTCATAACATATACCCTTTCCACTACTACTTGTGAGTTCTTAATTTATCGTTGAGATTTTATTGTCCTGATATTATCAAAGCCTATTCGATATAATCTCCTTTTGCGCTACACTTAACTTAAAATAATAATTCATCCTAAAAAAACACATAATTTCTCTGACCTTTCTGTGTGGATTTGCATGGATGCCAGGTGTCTTTGTATACCTCATTTGGAGATCGGACGTCGGATTTCAAACTCGAAGGCATCCGGTACGGCTTACTTTTCAGCGTCACCTGACCATTCCCTGTGGCTCTACCCTGATGCTAACCTTCCTATCCTTCACCTTTGGGGGAGATATTAACCTACTCTCTGTGGAGACATTGAGTCGACACCGTAAGCAGGTTCTTGCTGATTCTCAGGCAGGCTTCATAAAGGAACGTACAGTGCTCCTCAGTGAGGGTACATTGAAAATAGTGCACAGAACATGTATACATCAAATCAACTCTTACGATCCTCCAAATGCTTTCCACCTGCTTTTCACCATGTTTCGGGTGAATATATATTCAATACTATAATTTTCCTTAAGCACTACATTATGATTTTTACACAGGGCTTATGTTTGCTTTTCAGAGCAAACATGGGAAGATCCCCCCTCCCCACCCTTTCTCTCCATACTTAGGGTTTGCTTGCATACCAAAAGTGTTGTAAAGTTATTCTTTAATGTATACTAAAGATATGGACGCATTCCCTGCAACCGTTATTTAAGAATGAAATTTGTCCAAACGTAGCAATTGTTTTGCCATATTTCGGCCAAAATGTGGCCATTTGGCCAATCGGTTTGATATTGCAAGAACATGTCATAAGAATAGTGTCCTTCAGCTTTCCTGTAAATGCAATCAAAATCGGTAAGAAAAAAACAAATAAGAAATCCCCATATTGGACATTAGTGAATGTGAATTAACCCAATTACATAAATTTGAATAATTTTCAAACTGTTCAACATATCATTACCAAACTCATTTCTGCACTGGACCAGAATAAGGGCTATTATAGGCTCTCCAAAAGTTAGTTGTGGGGTGTAACGTCTGTGTTTGGCTATTCTGTGAACATAAAGTTACCTGTATCTTCCTAGCCAGGGCATTTCCAGATGGTACTTCCGGTTCAGTAGTATACTAGACGTTTTTGTCGTATTTCACACAAAAATTCGTCCAAATCATTTTATATTTCCCAATGTGCATACCCACATAATCCTGCAAATTTCCTGAAAATGTCAGCCAAATCGGACTTAAATTGGGGTTAAAAAAGAGAAAAAGAAGAAACGGAAAGAAGTTTTACTCGTCACTGTGTCAGCAGACGACATAATTGCGTTGTCTCCTTATAGTCATGCGGACCTTGTTCAAATTCAAATCAAACAGATCACACGTCTTCATTCAAACAGAGGCAGGCTTTCAATTCAAATCATGTGTTTCAGTTGACCAGGCAGTATAGATAGGCGAGAGTCTACCAGCCACTCACTCTGCGTGATAGCCTAATTGTGTGCTGAGCTTACAATGTTTGAGCACTGATCCCTGCTCATAACTGTAAGTAATCTAAAGCCAGTGGTTATTGCTTAATTTGTTCTACTTTACAAACTGTTGTTCTACATGTTGTTTTGCTTAATCAGTGATCTAGCTTTGTCACTGTACTACTTCAGTACTTGCCATGGAACTGAAAGCTGTCTGTTATTCCCGTCACGAACCATTGTGACGTCAGTTCATTCATAAACATAACTAACGGCTCTAGGCCTAAGTTCATGTTGTTGTGAAACTGAAAATTAGAACATTCCAATCGTTCTGTTCCATCGTCACATCCACTCATGTGTGACGTCGATTTACTGTGTAAACAATTGCAAGGGCACTTTGCTTACATTTACATTATTATTTAATAAGCCTATCTTGCTAATTTCCATGCTATTAATATTATTGATCTAAGCTTATGCCATACTATGCGTGTAGGCCTACTTTGCACTGTTTCAGCCATAGGCCTACTATTGATAGGGCCTTCTGATACGGACACACTCAGCTCATATTATTGCTACTGGTGTGTATCAGACCTAGTTAAGCCCACATAGGCCTATGTGCATTTATTCAGTCATTGCTATTGTGTCATTGCTTCACACAATGTGAACAGGCATTACTTTCTACTTGTGTGATAGCTATGTATTGTATGATTAGCTGTTGTTGTGTTAATGCTGCTACTATAGTATTAATAAGGCATTCCATTTGACTGAGTTTCTTGCTACTTCAATGATAAACTCTCAATAAGCCTACATCTGTCTTTAGTCAGTTTTCCACTAAAAACTGATCTTATTCAGATTACTTTGATGTGTAGTCTATTTTTTAGTAACTTAGCATATGATGATGTGAGTGTTACAATGCTTGGTTTGGGTTAAGTCACATAACATTAAATGTTTGTGCATGAGTTAAGCAAGCATAGGGTCAGGGTAAAACCAACCTATGTTATGTTTCCAAACTCCATCTAGAATTGTGTCAATGTCAGTTTACTCATGCTATGAAAGTCATACAATGAACTCCTTCCACTGCTGTGACTGTGTATTTCCTCATGTTATTTAACATTGAGTGATATGGTGCAAGGCCTACAATCATACTTAATCATTGTTATTTCTTGTATATATTTATGTGTGTAATTTTGTATCACTGCAGTATGTTATTGCTGCACTGTTTTCCAAGTTCTTCATAGTTTTATAAATAAGCAAAAGCAAACAACTGTCTTGTTTCCTCATAATGTTCCTGGCCTGCATGGTGTGTACACATCAACACCCTCATTCACTTATCCTCTCCTTATCCCAAACATTACCCATACCACCTCATTACATCTATATTTTGGAAGCCTCGGCAGGACACTTTGCTGCTCTCTGGTCAACAAGTGATAGTAATCCTTCGATTTGTTTGGCTTTGTGATTGTCCTGATGATGCTCCTCGCTGTAAGTAATGCCGCTGTTAGGTTGCTCTTTAGTAGCGCACTCATTTACTTGGCGATCAGCAGAGGCGTTCCCTGGTATCCCACAGTCAGCTGGTATCCACTGCATCACCACTCGTCTTGCAGTGGCAACTCTTTGAAGTGTTTTGGTCAGGAATGGCAGTTTGTTGCTTTGTAACGCCTGCAATACAGAGAGAGCATCCAACAATGATACAACTTGACAGAAATTATCGTCTGAGTCCCGGATGATGGAGGCAGAATGCAAGAGGACTTCTTCTTTGGTTGTGTAGGTTGTGCAGTGTATCCCTGTGGCAACAGAGCGTTACAGAAGTCTGTTTATATTTTTCTATTTGTAGGTGACAGACTGATTGTTGCCAAGCAGATAGACTTACCTTGATGATCTTCTTTACTCCTCCAACTTCAATGAGGTCGAATTTTTTCTTGTATGTACTCGATGAGGTCAAGATCCTGATAGTTCTTGAATAATTGTCTGGTAAACATATCTGTCTAGTTAATTTGTTTCAAGTGTTCATTCATCGTTAGTCTTTGATGAACATGTTCACATATTTATTAACCAACAATACGAAGAACGTTTCCTCTCTGTCACTATGCCACCCAAAACTCTCTCAACTGAATATAATTATTGAACAAGAATTCATAGTCCATGCACTCACTCTGAATCAAAGTTTATCAACAAATGGCATGCCCATACTCTGACCATGATTTTTCAATTATATTATGAACAGTGCTCAAAGTGTGTCAAAGGCATGATGCCTTCTTTTCTTGTTCCTTGTATTTTTACTGCATTTTAACTTTTACATTAATTCAGTTTTGGTTGGTAGCTTTATTATTGCTGTAGATTTTCACACTGACGGACAGACAAACAATGGAGTAAAAGTTTTAATAAACTTATTATTTTTACCTTGATCTTTCTATTCTGAACAGTGCTCAAAGTGTGTCAAATGCATTATACATTATTTTTCTTTTTCCTTGCATTGTACTCTTAATTTCTGCATTTTGACCTTTGCATTCATTCAGTTTTGGTTGGTAGCTTTATTATTGCTATATTTTTCCACACAGACGGACAAACAATGGAGTAAAACAAAAGTCAATAAACTTCTTGGTGCTAAAATATAGAGGAGCTATGTAGGGCATTAAAACAAGGACTGCCTAATCTGCAAACAAGGCACTCTGCCTAGTCAACAGACTAGGCCGCCTATTCTACATATTAGCCTGCCTAGTCTGTAGATTAGGCACGTCTGAAAAGTTAGTTTACAAGTTAGGCAGTCCGAGTGCCTAGTTCACACACTAGGCAAAGTGGCTGCCTAATCTACAGACTAGGCAATTCTGCGAGTTAGGCACGACATATGCAAAAAACAAAAATACTACAATAGCATTAAAATCGCTATGCCCTATCCCAACACGGGTTTATATGGAAGCCACTGAATGTCAAAAAGATCTTTTTTTCCACACATTGCTTTATAATAACATTCAATAAAGAATCTGTTTTTCAACATCCTAAGAAATACCGTAGTGCAAGGCTTATTATTATTCTACTTGCACTTGTAGATATAAAATTAACTAGTAAAATTATAAAATCCAACGCTATGTCAGTCTTAGCACCTTCACTGGTATCAAAACGAATAAGAATTTCAGAAATTAATTTTATTAGCAAGAAACGAAAAGCATAAAAGATTAAATTGCCAAGTCTATATATTTATTTGTTGCTTTAAGAATTCCAGAAAACCAATGCAGCTTCCCAATGGCCGGTGGAACTGTTTCATGGGCAACTGGAGAGGACTGTACGGCCTGCAGCCCCACCTGGAGTGTAACCTGTTTGTGCAGTGTGAGGACGACAGGGATGAAGAGCACTGTGGATACACCAGGTGTCACCAGGTGACATGGACTGTATTGTGTTGTATTGATTTGTATTGTATTGTGTTGTATTGTATTGTACTGTGTTGTATTGTATTGTATTGTAACCTGTTTGTGCAGTGTGAGGATGACAGGGATGAAGAGCACTGTGGATACACCAGGTGTCACCAGGTGACTGGACTGTATTGTATTGTGTTGTATTGTGTTGTATTGTGTTGTATTGCATTGTGTTGTATTGTATTGTATTGTATTGTATTGTATTGCATTGCATTGTATTGTATTGTATTGTATTGCATTGTATTGCATTGTATTGCATTGTATTGTATTGTATTACATTGTATTGCATTGTATTTTAGTGTAGTGCATTGTATGAAACAAACATGAGACAAAACGTTGGTATGGGGGTGGGTGGGTTGTTTTCGTGCTATTTTTGTCAGTAGGGGACATTTATTGATATGGTACCTCTTAAGGATAGATATTTCTATCTCAAGGGCAGATATTCCGAAAGCTATATAACTTTCAACATGGATACTGCTGGTCAAGGTCTATAACTGTATACATGTACTATCATTATAAAATAAGGCTTATACCTTTGGCTTAACAGTAAGAATTATTATTTTTCAAAAGGTACGAATTACAAGATCTGTTACGGAATTTGTACCAAGTTACTGATGTTATACCAGGGGGGTTTAATTATAGCACTAATTCAACTGTAGGGTGTTCGTAACTTGGCTTTAGCTATAGGCCATTCTTTCTTCTAAATGTTCCAGTTAGTTTCTGTAACATACATCTTATGTTATTTTCTCATCGTAAGTATGAAGTCATTTAAAACAAGCTTATTGTATCTGCGCCATTGAAAAGATGCAGGAGGTACGAATTACATGACAGAGGCAAGATCGCATAATTATGGCTCAGTTATTTTTACTTTGAATTTACAAACTGGACAACATTGACCCCAACACTTTAAAGATTTGTTGAGTGGCAGTAAGAGTTTTAATTTTTGTATTGGCGCATTGAATAACAAATAAAAAAGCTTTACCCCAAATAACATCACATGCTGCTAAAATGAATTTTTGTTTGCCTTACAAACGGTTTTCCGCTTTGTTGCATTTTGGTTCAGATAAAATATTTCCCATCCCCTGTCCAAACTTCACATACAATTAATAGCCCTCATCTACCATTTGCTAGAAAACCAGGTGGTATGAACTGCTTGACCGGTACTATATTAATAAGTCTCCCCTATTACTTAAGTTCATATACTATAATAGGCTCATTTTACGAAATTACCCATTACTAATATACGTACACGCACATGCACAAGCACGTACATGCATGTGCGTGCCTATGACCATTGACATGGGCCAAGATGACTATTGCCTTGGGCCGAGTCAACACAAGATAGCGTGGGCCGAGATGAATGTACACCAAGTAGAAAATAGAGGGAAACAGAGAGATACGATTTGATAAATTGTCAAAAACTACACAGACAGAGAACCACAATGGCAATGGACGCTTGCCTTAATTCCATATAAAAATCAATGATGATTGCTGTCAAAATCACCCGATTATATTCAAGCTGCATTGCTATTTGTATCTATCTATACATGTATAATAAAAGACATTGTGTTTCTGTGTTTCCGTGTTTCTCTGTTGTTGTTTTTTCGCCCTGTAACTCATGAAGCGATGGACAGAATCGCTTCAACTTTTGTATGGCGGTGCATTGTAGTCCACAGATGGCTGCTTAGAAAAAGTGTGACCGTTTTGAACTTGACTTTGAAGATTGACCTTGAGAACTGACATTTCTTATTGACATCGTTGGACTTGCAATGTTCAAACTTTGTATGGAGGTGCATTAGCTAAAGGTAATTCCAAATAAAGGGTACCAATGAAGGTCAAGGTTAATGTCAAGGACGTAGACCTTCGATTTGTCATATAATCATGTCTTAGCTGTAGCTCATAAACCGTTGGACAGAATGGGTTCAAAGTTCGCGTGGAAGTGTCAAATTGGTCAGCAGTGGCTATC
>CM065704.1:8537954-8542954 GCA_017654935.2 Phymorhynchus buccinoides
AGAGAGAGAGAGAGAGAGAGAGAGAGAGAGAGAGAGAGAGAGAGAGAGAGAGAGAGAGAGAGAGAGAGAGAGAGAGAGAGAGAGAGAGAGAGAGAGAGAGAGAGAGAGAGAGTAATTATTTTTGTTTGTTTGTGGGTGTAGTTTCCTGTTATCTATTGAATTTGATCGTTTTTTGTTTTACTTTTATTTTCCAATGTCAGTACAGCTTTTATAGTTAACCTGACAATAAATTGGTTCCAGTCCAGTCCAGTGTGTGTGTGTGTGTGTGTGTGTGTGTGTGTGTGTGTGTGTGTGTGTGTGTGTGTGCGCGTGCGCGTGTGTGTGTGTGCGTGTGCGCGTGCGTGCGCGTGTGCGTGTGCGTGCGTGCGTGCGTGCGAGCGTACGTGCGTGCGTGCGTGCGTGCGTGAGTGTGTGAGTGTGTGTGTGTGTGTGTGTGTGTATGTTTGTGTGTGTGTGTGTGTGTGTGTGTGTGTGTGTGTGTGTGTGTGTGTGTGTGTGTGTGTGTGTGTGTGTGTGTGTGTGTGTGCAAGTGTGAAAGTGTGCGTATGTATGTGATTTATGTGTGTTAGCTTATTTGTCCCGTTTTTGCTGTAATATAGACACTTTATTCATTGGTAACAGTGATGATGATAATTAACGTACTGTTACAATATTTTATTGTTATGATATTATTTGATACACCCACTGCTATTCATTACTATTGTTGTCAGTTAACAGATGAAAATGAAGGTGATGAAGAGGGTATTATTGAATTGACTCTGGTACTATTATTACGTACTATTGTTCATTACTGTTACTATTGCCATAAGTTGACATTTAGTGTGTTTTGTCTGCTATTTGTAAAACAAAGTGTTCAATAAAAAAATAACAAAAGAACTGTACAGGCAGGTTTTGAGCTTTGCACATACGTCACTCAGTATGTTCGTTATGCGTCAGTCTTGCCGGGTTTCAATGTTACAATGCATTTTTAGTTGCCTTTGTTTTCTTGTTTTCTTTTCTAAATCTTCAGGAAGGATTTGAAACTGGAGGCAAGTGCTACGTTCTTGGATGGAGGATACAAACGTCGCACTATGAAGCCAACCAGTTGTGTCAAGAGAAAGGAGGCCAGCTGGCAAGTTTTACACAAGGCGAAAATATATCCAACATCATCCACATCCTTTGGAAACATTATCAGTATGATGTAAAGATCGCACTAACGTTTCCTACATTGCTACTACCATGGATGTAAGTATTAAGTTATGCCCTCTGATAAATACGATTAAGATCGATTAGCCCACGAAAGACTAGATGCAAATTGCTTCAAATAATGTGTTTCATAAATGATATGTGTTTATCTACTTCATATTTTGTAGTGTAAGAGACAAAGCGGTTGTTAATGTCACCTACATGTTATTTGCTGTAGTTATATCCCATGTATTAACCGTCTTATGCTCAAGTCCACATCCGGGCAATGAAGAACTTCATGCAGTTACTGACAGTTATCCATCTTGTCTGATGTGTGTTTTATGTCATCCCACAGTTAACAGGCAGCCACCGACCCCTTGACACTTCAGACACTACATTCGGATTGTTCTCTCTATGCTAATGATGAAAATGATGTTTTACGTCCTCCCACAGTTAACAGGCAGCCACCGACCCCTTGACACTTCAGACACTACATTCGGATTGTTGAATAAAAGTTGTTAAACAAACAATGCTGAGATCCAATTAAAGTAGAGCAAGTAGATGTTGTGTCGTTTTTTCTATTCATTTTAACATCTGTTGGAACTCAGAGACAGTTCAGTTCACAAAGCCGTCCATAACCAGCCTGCTTCTGTCAAGGAATGTTGTGTCTATATAAATAACACTGTATGCTAAAGCTTAAACAATTGCTGTATTTTTTCTTTCGTAAGTGTTGATAAGAGAATCAAGCCGATGTTGTAGTTAATGTGTTCTTTCCCATACTGTATGATTGTGATAGTAATAAAATCCCATACTTTTAATTCAGACGTAGTCGGCCAATGTATTTGTTGTGATAGTCTTGTTACATCGCTATGTTTATTGCAATGTAAGTACCGACCGGGGTTTGTCCCGGGGGGGGGGGGGGGGGGGGGGGGGGGGGGGGGGGGGGGGGGGGGGGGGGGGGGGGGGGGGGGCGCTGCTATGGTAGCCAGATTGGCCTGATTGGCCTGACTGGAAACATGAAACGCGGGGGAGATGTCTATTTTTAGTTCCCTTTTTTCAGTTGCTTCTTCTGCTTTGTTTTATTTTATCTTCCTGTTGCTCCACATCACGCTGAATAATTATCCAGTTGGATAGCACATCGTTACCATTCAGATTCAGATATGTAAAGAAGTAAAATTCAATCTAAAAATGAGACATATCCAAGCGACAATCAATAAGATATTCATAAACAGAAACATTAGATAATAATAATAATAATAATAATAACGAATATTTATATAGCGCAATACCCCATAGTGGGCTCATCGCGCTTTACAAAGGAAATACACAAATTATTCAGGTACATACTAATTATACCATAAAAAATCTTGTAAAATACACACAGATTAAAAACACTCAACAAGACTTACACCTGTATAAAATAGCATGTCACACCAAACAATGAATAATACAAACTTTGAGACACAAATCTTACTCGTAAAATGAGAGAGAGAGAGAGGAGAAAGAGAGGGAGGGAGAGAGAGAGGAAAGAGAGAGAGGAGGGAGAGAGAGAAAGAGAGGAGAGGGAGAGAGGAGAGAGAGAGAGAGAGAGAGAGAGAGAGAGAGAGAGAGAGAGAGAGAGAGAGAGAGAGAGAGAGAGAGAGACGCTCTGAAATTTAAACCCACTTATACAATATAAATGAACTGTGCATAGCACTGCCACACAAACACAAACGTGCGCGAAAGCGTGCACAAACACAACACACACACACGCGCGCGTGTGCGCGCGCACACATACACGACGCTGCTAAACAAGTACCACACACGCGGCGCGCGCGAGAGACGTTGCTAAACAAGTACCAGTACAAGAACAGAACTAAAACGAGAGAGAGAGAGAGAGAGAGAGAGAGAGAGAGAGAGAGAGAGAGAGAGAGAGAGAGAGAGAGAGAGAGAGAGAGAGAGAGGGGGAAGAGAAAGAGAGAGAGAGAGACAAAGACACAGAGAGAGGGAGAGAGAGAGAGACAAAGAGACATAAACAGACAGACAGACAAAGACAAAGAGAGAGAGAGAGAGAGAGAGAGAGAGAGAGAGAGAGAGAGAGAGAGAGAGAGAGAGAGAGAGAGAGACGAACAGACAGACAGACAGACAGAGAAAACCAAGGACAAAGACAAACAGGGGACAACAGACAGAGCGGGGCAGGGCAGAAACAGTTAGTTGGGGTAATACAGTCGGAAGAGGTGAGTTTTCAATGCGGTTTTGAAAGACGATTCTGATAGGATTTCAAGAACAGATTTAGGCAGGGAGTTCCATTGAGCTGGGGCAGATAAGGAGAAAGCTCTTTCTCCAAAGGACTTTGTTCTGACTTTTGGAATGCAGAGAGTGAAGTGGTCGGTTGAAGAACGAAGAGACCGGGCAGGGGAGTAGACAGACAGAAGGTTTGAAATGTAGGCTGGGGAGGTTCCTAAGAAGAAATTGTGACAAAGTATTGACAGTTTGTATTTGATACGAGCCTCAATAGGAAGCCAGTGTAGGGATTACAGTAAAGGAGTGATATGATATCTTCTCTTAGCCCTAAACACAAGCCTTGCAGCCGAGTTTTGGACTCTTTGAAGTTTGTCTACACATCGTTTTGGACAGCCAGCCAGAAGAGCATTGCCGTAGTCCAACCTAGACAAGACAAGAGAACAGATTAAGGTTTTTGTTGCTGCAACTGTGAAGTAGTGACGGATGGAACTTATCTGACGGAGAGCAGCGTATGCAGATTTACAGACATAAGAAGTGTACTTGTCAAAAGACATGTCATCAGAGATTATACATCCTAGATTGCGTGCAGAGGAGGAGAACCCAATGTCATAGTTTCCTACACGGACAGAGACTGGTTTGGAACAGTTAGAGAAGGATATATTAGTGTGCATGAGAAGGGCCTCGGTTTTGTCATCATTTAATTTTAATTTGTGCTGAGTCATCCAAGACTTAACCTGATTGGTGCAGTTTTGCATCTTCTGCAGCGAGTCTTCTATGTCCGCAAGGCGACAAGAATTATAAAGCTGAGTGTCATCAGCGAATGACTGGTCTGAAATTGAATGTTTTTCAATGACAGAGTGTAGGGGCTTTGTGTACATGATGAATAGAACAGGGCCCATAACAGAGCCCTGGGCCACACCGAATGACAAAGGTTTTGTATCAGATGAGAACTCGCCAGTGATAGTGATGACACACTGTGAGCGGGAAGATATGTAGCTCTGGAACGAAGACAAGGCTGTGCCAGATATGCCGTAATGGTGGCGGAGAGTGTGAATGAGCAAAGAGTGGTCTATCGTGTCAAAAGCCGCGCTTAAGTCTAGCAGAGTCAATATTGATACTTCACCACGATCAAGAGCAAGGAGGACATCATTTGTGACCTTAAGCAGTGTTGTCTCTGTACTGTGTGAAGGTCGGTATGCAGATTGATTGGGTGAAAGCAATGAATGTGCGTTCAGATAGTCAAAGACTTGGTCAAGGACAACCTTTTCAATTATTTTTGACAAAAACGGTAGGTTAGACACTGGGCGGTAGTTTTTAGGGTCGCTTTGATTTAGAGAGGCCTTTTTCAAAAGAGGTTTGATCACTGCTGTTTTGAACAACGAGGGAAAATTACCAGACAACAAACTTTCATTCACAATGTGTGTGAGGGTTGGGAGTAGCTCATCAAGACTGTCAATCAACAAGGGGGTCAGGATGGGGTCAAGAGGGCAGGTAGTTGGTTTAGCTTTTACAACGATCTTTCTAAGGTCTTCGGGTGAAACTGGCCGAAACACATCAAATTTAAAGTCAGGTAAAATCACATCACAGCCACTCTCTTGCTTTTAGTAAAATGA
>CM065704.1:8547954-8557954 GCA_017654935.2 Phymorhynchus buccinoides
ACAAACTAGCACTAATGAAGGTACAGTGAGCAGTGTTCTATCTGAAGAGGAGCATGCATTTAGGGAACAATATAATGCAAACCGCAGAGACTATAAAGAGCTGTTGAGGATGAAACAAAAGGCTCATCGTGAACATGTTATAAACTCCTTGCATGACAATATTAATAACAGGGCAAAAAATTCTGGAGTAAAGTTAAATCGTTTAACACTAATTCTCCAGCAAATAATTCTATCACAAAGGACGAGTGGTTTCGTCATTTTTCCGAAGTGTTTCAATCTAATTCAGTTCACAATTCTGAAAATAATAACTTTAATGAGTCAGAAATCGATCTCGGTGATGAACAGGAACAATGTAACACTGATGCTCTGGAAGCTGATATCACAGAGGGCGAGGTGTATGCAGCAATTCGTGCTCTTAAAAATGGTAAAGCGGCAGGTCCTGATCGCATCATAGGTGAAGTTTTTAAGCATGCAGCGCTTGTTATTGTGCCTTTTTTTGCTCCTTCTATTTAACAAATTGTTCTCTTCCGGTACGTACCCAGCTCAGTGGTCTGAATCTATTATTCAACCCCTTCATAAGAAGGGCGACAAAAGTTCTCCTCATAACTACAGGGGAATCTCTCTTCTCAATATTTGCAGTAAACTTTATAGTCACATTTTGAATCAAAGACTTAGCAAGTGGATTGAGGAAAATAATCTTATAAACGAAAGTCAGGCTGGTTTTATAAATAAATACAGTACAATCGACCATGTGTTTACGCTTTTTGCATTAGTACAGAAGCAATTGTCCTATCATAAAAAGTTATATGTTGGTTTTATAGATTTTCGTAAAGCCTTTGATTCGATTGTTCGTACAAATGTATGGAATGTTTTGAAGAAAAGGGGTATAAGGGGAAGAATGCATAATGCTATTACTAGTATTTATAAAGTTGTTAAAGCAAGGGTGAGAGCAGGTGGTGAGCTTAGTGGTGCTTTTATGTGCCCCTTAGGACTTAAACAAGGTGGAATATGCAGCCCTGTGCTATTTTCACTCTTCATTAATGAGTTAGCTTGTGATATTAACAATAAGGGAAAACATGGTCTTCAGCTGATACCTGATCTATTATAATTACTTATCCTGATGTTCGCAGATGATATAATCTTAATATCAGACTCTGTCATAGGGTTACAAAATCAGTTGAATGTTTTGCATGAGACGTCGACAAGACTTGGACTGTCTGTGAATCTTAATAAATCTAATATTGTAGTGTTTAGGAATACTACACTGCTGACATGCTGTTGAAAGGACAGAATCTGATCAAGAGTTACACCAAGGTTGTGGGCAGAATGAGTGATAGACGAGTCAATTAGTTTGATGCAGGATGGAAGATAGGGGTGATTTTGAAGTTTTGGTGGGGTGATCAAGATCAGTTCAGACTTGTCTTCATTAAGCTTCAGTTTGTTTTCTGTCATCCAGTCCTTCAGGTTGGCTACACAGGACTTGGTGCTTTGGATCATTGGTGGGAAGGTTCGAGAGTGGTCCAGAGATGTACAGCTGATTATCGTCAGAGAAAGAATGATACTGAAACAGGTATTGTTGAACAATAGAAGAGACAGTATAGGTGTAGAGAATGAAAAGTAGAGGGCCCAGGACAGAACCTTGTGGTACCCCATAGACCAAGGAAGAAGGTTTAGAAGAAAGACCATTGACAGAGACTACCTGTTGACGATCGGTGATGTAGGAATGTAACCAGCTGAGAACAGTGTCAGAAAGCCCAAACGAGTGACGCAGACGGGAAAGAAGGATAGAATGGTCAATAGTGTCAAAAGCAGCAGAGAGGTCTAATAGGGTCAGGTGTGATATATTGTTGGAGTCAAGGGCAGTCAGTATGTCGTTACAGATTTTGAGAAGAGCAGTCTCAGTACTATGGCCAGAGCGGTAAGCAGATTGAAGGGGATAGACAAGGTTGTTGGAGTCTAGGTGGTCTAACAGCTGAACAAGAACAACTCTCTCTAGGACTTTGGCAAGAAAGGGAAGGTTTGATACAGGCCTGTAGTTATTCAAGTTATCAGACCCAAGTGTGGGCTTTTTCAAGAGAGGTCTTACAACTGCAGATTTGAAAGAAGATGGAAAAGAACCATCAGAGAGTGAATGATTGATGATGGTGGTGATGTGAGGGAGAAGAGTGTCAAGACTATGGGTGAGGAAAGAAGCTGGTAGTGGGTCAAGTTCACAGGTCTTAACGCCAGATTTCATGATGATTTTCTTAAGAAACGCCTCAGACACAGAATGGAAAGAAGCAAAGGGATTTCCAGAGAAAGGGGGGTCAGAATAGGATACATGATTGTTAGTCAGGGAGTCCAGTGATAATCTCAGCTTAGTGATCTTGTTAACAAAGAAGTCAGAGAAAGCCTGTGGGAGTTCAGAAGGTGGCATGCTAGAAGGAAGAGGAGAAGAGTCAGCTTTACCAAGCAGAGTGTTAGTAATGCTATAGAGCTGTTTGGATGCGGAGCAAGCAAGGATTTTGCATTGTAGTAAGTAGATTTGACAGCGTCAACAAGGCTATTAACAAATTTGTTGGCAGTTTGAAAAAGCCACTGTCTCTCGGCTCTGCGCCTCTCACACCTGGCATTTTGTAACTGTGGCCCAACAGAAGAAAACCAAGGTATTGTCTGCCGCTCATCGACATCTCTCAGTTAAATTGGTGTGTGGCTTATTAAACACAGACGAAGGGCTGAACAATTTGTGTCTGTGTTGTAGTTACATTATTGCCAAGACAGCAAACTCTCTTGTCTCTGTCTATCTCTGTATCTTTCTGTCTGTCTGTCTGTCTGTCTGTCTCTGTCTCTCTCTCTCTCTCTCTCTCTCTCTCCTCTCTCTCTCTCTCTCTCTCTCTCTCTCTCTCTCTCTCTCTCTCTCTCTCTCTCTCAACTTAATTGTTCCACCTATCCTCCATCCTGATGTTGGGGAAAATAGGAATGACTTGTGGTGGATGGTGAGAGTAGCGGAACTTTGCTACTTTCGTTTTTCTATGTGCTATGGTATGGTTCCAGATTGTGTGTGTGTGTGTGTGTGTGTGTGTGTGTGTGTGTGTGTGTGTGTGTGTGGTGCTTGCAAACATATGTTGATGTGATTTTCTTACAAAATATGTAAATCGGATAGATTATTTTTGTTACTGTGATTTACTGATCTGAATTCAATACTATTCTTCATATTTAGTATTAATATATAATTATTTAGCATAATGATTTCAGTATTAAATTTTCTTTCTTTTCATAGTGATATATTTTGCTTACGTTGTTTTGGTCAGAATGTTTATATTGTGGTTAACAAGAAAGTGTGTTGCTTAAAATATATAATTATATAAGGAATTCTGGAGAGAGAGAGAGAGAGAGAGAGAGAGAGAGAGAGAGAGAGAGAGGAGAGAGAGAGAGAGAGAGAGAGAGAGAGCATGGGCTGTGTGTGTATGTATTGGTGCATTCATTCCTGTTTGTTTGCATTTTCATTGTTTTTTGCACGTGTCTTTTAGCTGAGCCTACTCGTGCTGATTTTGTGCGCAGATATCTGATGCTTTTGTATACACTTTAGTCTTCAGGAGATGAATCGAATGGTTTTGATCATGTTCATCTTGTGAGTGTGTGTGTGTGTGCGTGTGTGTGTGTGTGTGTGTGTGTGTGTGTGTGTGTGTGTGTGTGTGTGTGTGTGTTGTGTGTGTGTGTGTGTGCACGCGCACGCGCTGTTTTCGGGTGCAAGCGAGTGTATGTATGTGTCAAATTCTAAAATACTTCTTTGTCTCATCAACTGGCTCTTATTTCTCTGGTCTTTCAGTACAGTGTAGGAAACAAAAATAATGTCAATGCATTTACAACACAACAAAATAAAAGACCTGTCTACAGATGTTTGCCACAATCAAATTCAATGTATAGAATGAAGATTAAGATAAGCAAAGCTGATGCCTCTCCTTCTGACTATAATCAAAGGGTGTGTGCTCAACAGCCAACGCGCCCTCCCTCCCCATCCTTACCCCGTACCCAAACCATTCTTCCCTATCTCCTTCATCTAATCCGTTACCTAGCCCTGACAATACTGTACCAAGGACTTGGTGTCATCCTCTGTCCAGCCACTTTGCTTTCTTTGCCTTTCGCTTCTCTTCACGATCAATCTAATGGCACCCTTCCTCTCGCTCCCTTCTTTTCTTCCCGTTATACTACACTAACTCACATCTCCCCCTTTCCTTTCACACAGCCCAAGAGTCAGTTAGAAACTGTTCAGGACCACTTGACCTAAAGCTGGTAACTGGACTTGGCTGGACAATCATTTGTGTAAAGAGTGAAATGTGTGTGTGTGTGTGTGTGTGTGTGTGTGTGTGTGTGTGTGTGTGTGTGTGTATTTGTGTGTGCGCGTGTGCGTGGGGGGGTGGGGGGGGGGGGTATGTGTGTGTGTAAAATAAATTTGAGGATAATGTTAAAAGAATGAAGGAATAGGAGTTTACTTTAGGTAATATTTCAAGCAGAGTATAATAGGAATGTAGGCCTATTTACAATACAAGCGCGAAATCGCAATAGTTTGTGGCACACGGTCTATTTTTACCACTCCAATCATGAGTCACCTCCCCTGGCTTTTCAATAATTTTAATCTGTAAACCAGAATGTTATCTCTGCACCATTTCGTAACTTTTTATATCTTTTTGGAAAACATTTAAAACTATGTATCCTACTTATACTCATCAAAAGAAGCACCGCATACTCGTCGTGTCTGTTGTAGTGTCTGTATTACGTATGTTTATTATTTTGTACGCTTTTAAAATACATCATTTTAAAGAGCGGCCTCAATTATTTTGAAGCGTAGCCTCGATTTGAAGTGCGACAATTTTGTCAAAATGTGCGACAATTTTGGAACGACAGACCGACAGACCGACCGACCGACAGACCGACCGACCGACAAAGTGAGTTATAGGTTTGTGGCTTGAGCCACAAACAATAATTATCTGCTGTAACCTTTAAAGAGAGCAAGCCAATTCTATGAAGGAGTTGTGTTCCTTCTATCTTGTGTTGGTTTTAAAAAAAAATCTTCTTGTTATTATTATTATCATTATTCGTTCGCTCAGGCAGTTTCCTGTCATATGGGCGTAGATGTATCATGCTGCCGTTTTGCGCCTAATTAAGAAATATTTAGGCCCAGCATATCCGATTTCGGTTTGAGAAATCTTTGTAAAAATGTATAGAAAAAAGGCAGGAGAGTGGACCAGTAAGATAGAAAAATAGCAGATGACACTAAGAAAAGGTAAAAGGTAAAGTCAAAACGAGTGACAGAGTAGAGGACGTTGCAAGCACTGAACTTCCAGAAAGTGGGGGAACTATTTGTATGAAATAGCTCCCGGTATCCCCACAGGGAGAAACTAGTTGTGGAGGGGGCGGGGTTGTCCAGCTCCCTGAATGGAGGCACGAAGCCATCACCCACAAAAACGTCTTAGAACCGTTTTCAAAGCATTAATCAAATTTATAACCCAAAAGTTAATAATACTACATGATTACATTTTTCACCGGGCACTCAGGGTTTTGTTTATAGTCTTTCCAACTGCAAACTCATGAAACACTGAGTTAACCATTTCATCTGTGTATTAGTTTTTCTTTGCATGTTATTAGCCTTCCAAATCATGCAGAAAAACTATGTCACAGCTAGACTCAGACTTGCCTACTACAGTGTAATTTATCAGGTGTCAAACAAATTGAACCATTCTATTATTCTGCCTAACGTGTACAACAGAACTTTGAGCTTACACACCAAGCTAAAGTGTCTTTGTTGGGAGGTGAAATGAGGACCCTTATCTATTCCCGTCCTTTGCACTGACAATACAATAGAAATGCTGGTGAACGGTTTGCCTGGCTGGCCGTTGTCCTGCCAACACACGAGCCCCTCTCTCTCTCTCTCTCTCTCTCTCTCTCTCTCTCTCTCTCTCTCTCTCTCTCTCTCTCTCTCTCTCTCTCTCTCTCTCTCTCTCTCTCTCTCTCTCTCTCTCTTCTCTCTCTCTCTCTCTCTCTCTCTCTCTCTCTCTCTCTCTCTCTCTCTCTCTCTCTCTCTCTCTCTCTCTCTCTCTCTCTCTCTCTCTCTCTCTCTCTCTCTCTCTCTCTCTCTCTCTCTCTCTCTCTCTCTCTCTCTCTCTCTCTCTCTCTCTCTCTCTCTCTCTCTCTCTCTCTCTCTCTCTCTCTCTCTCTCTCCCCCCCCCCTCAGAGAAGATGTTTGTGTGTACGTAATAAAACAAAAAACACGTGGAGGTTAATGAGAAAATATCTAGAGGCTGGGTGTAAGCAAGGGTTATTTAGAATGAAGGAATGGGGGCAGTAAAATTGAAAACATAACTTTTTAAATATGTATTTGAGGTGTATATTAGGAAAGCTCTAATATGAACTAATTACTTTTTTCTGAAGGAATCATGGCCTTTGTACTGGCTAATAAAGAACGTATTAGAAACATTTAGAATACATCAATTGCAAACTTAGATACAGTTCTATTCTCTCATTTGTGTATTTTCACAAATGAAAAAACAAACAGAATTATTGCATAAGAAAACGTCATGAATGTAAGTAGTTTAGAGGTTTTAGAACAGAAGTCTTATACATTAGTTACCCCCCCCCCCCCCCCCCCCGCCACACACACACACACACACACACACAAACAACAACACTGGAAATGTTTGAAAGGAACTACCTGAACAATTGTTACCCTTGAGTTGGTTTTAGTCTAAAATGTATTGAAAACGTTTTTAAAACAATAACTACAAATCTGTCTATAATTCAAGTTAAACATAGTTTTATTTGTTTAATTATTTATTTTCACAGGTTCAAAAAAGAAACATAGTCACTGTGTTAAATAATATAAATTTACTTACCTTAGAGCTTTTATAATTAACATCTTATAGGCCTAAATGTATAATAAACATATTAATCTAAACTTCTCAATATAAATGACAAACATTAAAGCATATAATATGTTTATCATTTTAAAAAAATGGGACTTTCCTAGTATTGCAGTACCTCCCGGATCTTTGCATTTTAAAATGTCCCACGTGTGCCTGTTCCAGACCGGAGGACGTTAAATGGATGTTCACACATGACTGAAAAATTGTATTCCTGGCTCTTATCTTAGCTAAGATATATTAACGACATTTTAATGACATTATATTGAAATCCGTCTACAATTAAAATAAAACAAGTTCTTTTAATCCAAGTGTTTATGTTTTTTCACATTCATAGAGGAAACAAAATACCACTGCACGAGAAAAATAGCATAACTTAATTTACTTCCTTTTGAGATTTTTAAACAGACATCGTATAAATGTATAGCAAAAATATAAATGCAAACGTGTCAGGGGAATGACTGACAAAAATTTCCCCCTTGCATTGATTTTAATTTAAAAAAACGTATTAATAACGTGTTGAAAACATCAACCACAAATCTGCCAACAATTCAAATCATACAAAGATTCGTTTGTTCATTTGTTTATTGTTTTACAGATTGCAAAAAGGAACCAAAATCATTGCATAAAAATGTTATAATATACTTAGATTAGAGGTTTTAAAACAGACAACTTATAAATGTATAATAAACATATTAACAAAAACTTGTCAAGGGAATTGACTGAAGAATTGTTCCCCGTTGCATAGGTTTAAATAAAAAACCGTTTCAACAATGGGGTTTTTTCAACCACAAATCTATCTACAGTTCAAATCAAACAAAGTTTTGTTTTCTCATTTGTTTATTTTCGCAGATTGCAGCAAGGAAGCAATGTAAATGCATAAAAATGTCATAAATGTACTTATTTTAGAGGTTTAAGAACAGCTATCTTGTGAATGTATGATAAACATCTTGATGAAAACGTGTCAATGGAATGAACTGAAGGATTTTCCCCTTTGCATTGGTTTTAGTTAGAAACGTATGATATACGTTTTTAAAACGTAAGCCATAAATCTAGCTACAGATAAAACTAAGCAAGATTTAGCTTGTTCATTTGTTTATTTTCACACTCTCAAAATGAAGTGTGCAAAAAATGCATACATTTACATACTTTAGAAATTCTAGAACAGACATGTTATAAATGTATGAAAAACATCTTAGTGAAATCGTTTCAAGGGCACTAACTGAAATGTTCTTCCCCATGCATTGGTTTTAGTTAAACACGTATTAACGACGTTTTCAAAACATCAACTCCAAACGTGTTAACCAGTTAAAACCAGTGGAACCAGTTAAAGACGTCTTATAAACATCTGCATGCTATCAGGGATAGATTGCGTCTTTTTCTACACTAAGTTACCATTCTCTTTCTTGACTTGGTCAACGGTTGAAATAGGCTTTGCTTTCAAAACAAGTATTAAAGCCGAAAATGTCCACTTATTCAACAACAAAATGTTGTTGTTTTGTGTTTTCCTTCATTGTGTTACATAGGTATAAATAGAAGCATATTTTGTCAGTGCTATGCAAAGGATCAGCTCTGTGACGGCCAGGCAGACTGTTTCAACGAGGAAGACGAAAGCAGATGTCCTACTGTAACAGAAGAATGGAAACAAAACCAACACTTATCACTTGATACAGCTGTGATTGACTTTACAAGAAATGGCAGCACCATCATCACCCATCTGCCCACTGCACAGGACGGACAGTCCCCACCCCTCCAGGTGTGTCCAGACACTCACTACCAGTGTGCAGATGATGGACACTGTCTGCCCACCTTTACCATGTGCAACGGTCTGTACGACTGCCCAGACCACGAGGACGAAACAGACTGTGACACCTACACCTGCCCTGGTCATTACCGGTGTTTTCATTCCAGGATATGTGTTCATCCCAGTCATGTGTGTGATGGTGTCAACCATTGTCCTCGGTCAGACGATGAGCTGTTGTGTGACCAGCACTGCCCAGAGCACTGTGTCTGTCATGGTCTGGCCTTCACCTGTCAGCGACCTTTCCCTGCCCACAGTCATCCTGAGCTGAGGTATATGAACGGGAGAGGCAGTGGGATGACCCTGGCTGAACTGTCAGCCAACCCAATGCTCGTCTACCTCAGTCTGGCTGACTGTCAACTAACAAATGTTTCTGATATAGCATTGTCCAATCTGATCATCCTTGACTTGAGCTTCAACAAACTTGTTGATGTTCCCATTGGGTTATTATTATATAGTCCAAACATAAAATCATTGTTTTTATCTGCTAATCCAATAACAGTGTCTAAAGGTGCGAACACGTCAGTAGTTTTTCCTGAAATAAGAAATCTGGACCTGTCATGGACCCATATTTATATTTTAGATCAAATTCTTGCTGGTTTGTTTCCAGATGTTACACACTTCAATCTGTCACATAGTGCCATGGAATCTGTATCTGGGGTAGGTTTTCAACCGATGAAAAGGCTAGCAATACTGGATCTAAAAGGAAATGCACTAACAAACATTGAGAACAATCTATTTTATGGTCTTGACCACATGCACACTGTTTATGCTGACAACTATAAAGTATGTTGTGCAGCTCAACATCTACCACGTTTTAGCATCTGTCAAGCTCCACAAGACGAGTTGTCTTCCTGTCTGGATCTGCTGAGGTCTAATGCTTACAGGGTCTGTCTAGCTCTCTGCAGCTCCCTGGCTTTGTTAGGTAATGGTGTGAGCTTTGTGTTCCGACTGCATTCTCTGAAAGGCAGTGGTTCTCCGGGCTTCAATGTCTTTGTCCTTCATTTGTGTGTGTCTGATTTCCTGATGGGAGTTTATCTGATAGTCATAGGCATAGCTGATAAAATGTATCAGTCGTTTTATGTTTGGGAAGACGTTGAATGGAGACATGGTGCTTCGTGCAAACTGGCTGGCTTTTTGTCTTTTTTGTCGTGTGAAGTGTCATCGTTTTTAATCTGTTTGATTACATTAGATCGCTTTCTTGTTGTTCGTTTTCCATTGAGTTTCTTGCACTTCAAATGTTGGAACGCACAACTGGCCTCTGGTTTGGCATGGACTGTCGGTTTTATTCTTGCTGTTGTTC
>CM065704.1:8560454-8565454 GCA_017654935.2 Phymorhynchus buccinoides
TACTCTAGCATAAGCAATGCAAGTATAAACAGTTACCCCAGCATAATCAATACAAGCACAGTTATATCAGCAGTTGTCCCAGCACACTGAATATAACTATAGACAATTATGCCAGCACAAAGTTATCCCAGCATAATCAATACAACAATAGCTAATTACCCCAGCATAATCAATGCAAGTAGAAATAGCTATCTAAGAATAACATTGGAATCTACAAGATTTGAACCAAATGATAAGTCCCAAATATTGCTACAAAATTTGCCAATTGGAATACATTTTCATACTTATTAAATTCATTTTTTGTAGACATAAATAATATTGACAGTCAAGTGTGTCATGTCAGGTAATGCTGAAAAAAGTTGAGTTTAAAAATAAAATAAAGGTTTTAACAAAAATGCTAATAGAGAAAGTGAATGGCTGAATAAAGCTGGTCACTTTCGTGCAAGTTACTGCACGTTCGAAGCGTCGTGTTTGTGAGATGGTAAAATGTCGTGAATTGGAATCCGGCCCTCGCTTAGCAAAATGTGACGATTGAATTCATTATTTCTCTGCATGCTGATACAGTGGTAGCAAAGCATCCCTTTCAACGCTAGCCATTCCTCACCCAAAATGTACCATTAAACTTACCTGGGTAGAGAAAAGATTCCGTCTGAAATACTGGAGATTCCTTGGTGACATGCCTAAAATAGGGCCTATCCTTACTTCCCAAAATGAAGAACATAAGGTCACTGGATACCAGACCCTCATTTTATGCCTTTTAATGACATGGGTGTTAAATCATTGTGGTGCCAAGAGGCGACAGTGGCGATGAAAGGGTACTAAATTGATAACCCTTTGGGGTGTTTAAAGTGAAATGTTTTTGTACTAAAAAACAGACGGAAGTCTGTCAGTATATGCCTATTTAATCTCTTTTAGAGGTGAGTTACACAATGTTGAATGTAATATGAATTGAAAGATAATATTGGTAAAATTGATAATTATTATTTGTAACTTCTCTTCGGTAAAGGTGAAGATGTAATATAATTATTTCCCTTTTTGTTTGTTTCGAAAATGTTGGAGCGATGGTAAAATGCCTCTAATTTGGAAGCATTCTATCATTGTTCCAATTCATAAGAAGGGGAAGCCACTTCAGAAATGGAAATAGTTATCGACCTATTGCATTAGCATCAAATACGTGTAAATTGATGGAAAAGATTGTCTTAAAAAGACTAGTTCATCATTGTAATAAACATTGTATCATACCAATCAACCAAGCTGCATTCCAATCAGGCAGATCCACAATAGAGCATTTAGTCAAACTTACACGCATTGGTAAAACATGTTTTGCACGTCGTAAGAATGTACTTGCAACATGTTTTTGACATACGAATAGCCTATGAACAAGTATGGCACAAGCGACTTTTGTATAAAATGAAAACAAATATTGATATTAGTGGTAATATGTACAATTATATTCAAGATTTTCTTCATTGTAGACATATTCAATCAAGAATAGAAAATACATATTAGAATCCAAGGCCATTACAAATGGGCTTACCTCAAGGATCAGTAATTTCACCAATATTGTTTAATATTCTGTTTTCTGATCCAACCAAAGGTCTTTCTAAAGATACAGAGTTAGCTCAATTTGCTGATGGTATATGTCTATGGATGAAAGTAACAATGAAACGAAATACTCCATCAAGGTCACTGAATTACTGTCAAGTATGTGGGATCTTTTATTTTTTTGGTAATTGACATTGACTAGTTTTTACAATTTCATCCCCCCAAAATGACGTAAGTTCCCCCACCTTATGGAAGTTCTGTGCATGTAACTTCCTCTAATCTGCCACTCTCTTTGACTCTACCTTTTCCCTTTGCTTTCTATCATCTGCTATCTTTCTGACTTAATGGCCCATTTTCCTGCCTTTTTTCAACAAAATCTTCCTAATACTTTTTCTCTTTTGAGCTCCTCTCCGAAATCGGAATTTGTCGGCTGTACGCAGCGGGGAGACCAGTGAAAACTGAAAACTGGACACATACGTACCTCATCCATTATGGCCATATGACCTGGGAACGCAGAAGAAGAAGAAGAAGAAGAAGAAGAAGAAGAAGAAGAAGAAGAATCTTCGCCAAGGGAGTTATGTTTTTAGAACGACCAATCTCAGCAATACTGAACACATTATGGAATGTTCTTCCTTTTTTATGAACACATTATACCACAAAACAATCTTTTACTTTTACTTTTATTTTATTCTTTTCACAGCACAGAGCTACCTTCAAAAAGTATACACAGTTAGTCGTGTTTGTGGTTTCTTTGATCAAATATTATCTCCATTATGGGTAGAACCACTGGCATCCTTTATGGATCCACCACTATTAACAGTGGCATTTTAAGCTATAAAGCGTTTTCAAGCCACATTTGTACAGTGCATGGAGGGTTGGTAGTGTTTCGTGGTATAATTTGTTCAGAATTATATTCCATTTCGTTGTGTGTGCCACAGGCATCCAATATTGGATCCACTGCCAACTCTTTATGCACTGACTTTCCTGCTCTTTACATGTTGGGTTCAGGGAGTAGCTACACTACAAGGTTTACTTGCATCCCTTTAATTAGAGGATCACCTCAGTGGTCGGCTCTCTCTACCCACATGTATTACATTTTTCAAATCGCAATTTCCGCATTTTAATAACTTATCTATTTTGCCCAAAATGTTCTTCATTTTTCTTTTCACCTTGTGCTGGTTTGCTTAAATTGTGTACTTTTCGGCCTAGTGCAGAGAAGACACCATTCTTTTATTAGAAATGTCTTCCTGTTGGGGTTGATCCACACGGTAGTGTTTGTTAGCAGATATACATACTGACGAGAATTCCATAATTCGAAAGAGATCTCTCTATGTACCATGCTCATACACTATCTGTCCCCCATTGGGACAAAAAGTAAACCAGCACAATCTTTTACTTTTATTTTATTCTTTTCACAGCACAGAGCTACCTTTAAAAAGTATACACAGTTAGTGGTGTTTGTGGTTTCTTTGATCAAAAAATGAATCCTTTTTTAATTATTCAAGTCGCCAATCTATCAATTATTAGCATAACTGACAACCCCGTGAACAAATACTGATGACTTTAAAGGCAAAACACACAACTAAGATTATAAAGCCTACATTAATAGTTAGTGCCTATCAACTTATTTGGTATGTCAGTCAATCGTTTCTGACCATAACTGCCAGATAGCAGAGTGGGCAGACACTATTCTAACAGACTGGGCGAGAATTTGTTTACAGTAGATATGCCTTGCCCAGGTATATCCCCACTCTCTCGGACAAAGGGATTTGAGAACGCAGCTGGCGTTGAGACAGGTCCGCAAAGGCCAGCCCGTGCTTTTGGTTGCAATTCTAAACCTTATGTTTATTTTCAATTTGTTTGTTTTGAATTTCTTAATAAATGCATGATTCATTGCCTTTTTTTTTTATAGATTGACCAAAGTGTATAGGCTAACAATGGTTAGACATTTCGTACAAAATCATAATTATTGTTCACGCAGAAACATGAGCGCGTGCACGCACGCACGCACGTACACCCCCCTTAGTCTTAGAATGACTGCTCTACCGTTGTTCGCAGCCTCCCTCGCCTCATTTACCAAAGTCTTCTGGATGTGACAGCTGGCAATGCGATCTGCCTTCCCTTCCCCTAGCCAGGAAAGATAGGAATGTGATAAACTGTTTACAGTGAGTAGCAGTGCCTGGGTGCTTTTTGGGACAGTAAGGAAAGAGAGAAAGAACGAGAACACTGGTTGTAGATTGTGCATTGGGGCAGTGGGTGGATGCCTTGTGCCTCCGTACGGGGAGCTCGACGACCCCGCCCCCTCCACGAGTCTCTCCCCGTGGGGATACCTGGAGCATCAAGACTCTTATTAGTTTCATCGTTGATAAGGTGCTGAGGCTGCTATTATTATCACGTTAATATATCCACATAACAAAACTCCATGCCATGTAAGCACTGGTATCAAGCCTACGGATACAATATATCATCACCTCAACATAGAAGTGTCCACGATGGCCAGAACTTGGATAAGACACTTGTTAGAGTGGTCTTCCACCAAGTATGACTAACTTTGATGCACGATGCTTCTAAACTCATTGGCAATGAGACTTTTTGTGGAAGCAGACTAACTTTGAACAACATGTCATTCCTTTCAACCGTAGATGGAAATGCGTGGGTCAACGCTTATTACACAACATTGACTACTGGGATAATTGTTAGCACCAGACAATCAGAAATCTGTAATGCAGCAATAGGCGCATAGCAGGGCAGCACCCATCTGCACATAATTTTGCAAATGCAATGAGGCTTTTGTGCAAATATCTCATGACAGTTACCATCAGAGATTCTGAAAATGTTCAAATGATGAAGAGAGCATTGTGGACATTTAACCCGTTGACACAAACAACATGCTTGTATAATATGTATGTGATCAGTTTCTAAGAACTTGGTCATTGTATTTTGTGCTACAATCCCCGAAAAACCGCTTCATTTGCTATAGCAGACACTCTCACTTACATATATAACTTATGCATTGATAAAAAACAGTTTCCTCTAAAATTCAAGCAAGCAAAATTTATACAATTACATAAAAGGGGTGATCGATCAAATCCAGCTAACTACAGACCTATATCAATATTAAGTATATTGTCTAAACCACTTGAAAAGCACATCCAAAAACATTTGAATTGTCATTTGAATCATTACGATTTAATAAATGAAAATCAGTCTGGTTTTAGACAAAATCACTCCTGCCATACTGCTCTTATACAACTAGTAGATAGATGTCTATCAAATATCAATAACAACGAATTTACAGGCGCTTTATTCACAAATTTTGCTAAAGCGTTTGATGTTATCAACCATTCACTTTTAATTAAAAAACTTACTCATTACAACATATCTAGCAGTGCTTTGTGTTTCATTGCGTCGTTTCTTACTGATCGACAACAGCTAGTTGAAATCAATTATGTAAG